>CAHIKZ030002666.1:3327500-3625000 GCA_903632075.3 Acanthosepion pharaonis
AAAATGCGCTAAACTTTAATAAATCCAATGTTTGTACCTTCTGTATCACTGAAGATTCAGCGAAAAAAATTTTCATACTGTAGAAAGATATTACGTTTAATCACAAGCCTTCTCCTGCACGTTTGAGTAGATTCAGTTTCCATACATTTTGGGTCTATGTGTGCCAGGGGATATTACTTTGCATGCAAGCATCCTGACAAAATTTAATTTGTTTTAGATACATAGATGCTGCTCGGGGAAAATGGATATAAGCAGAGAGGAAAACACATTTACACATTTCATGAGAATTACTATCGATTATATATATATATATATATATATATATATATATATATATATATATATATATATATATATATACTAGAAATAAATATAAACTTGTTCCTTATCGCTAAATGCAGTTCTACTGACAAGACAGTGTAGCAAGTCATTTGCATGAGAGAAAAATGAACAAATTTGTTATAAAAAAGGAATTGATTAAACAATAGAATTACTATCTGGCCTGTAGGCTTTAAATAAGAAGGTATTACAACATACATTATTTTATCAATTCCTGATGATTGCAATGTGCATAAAACTCAGATTCTATCTAGCGGTGAGGAAGAAATGCATAAAAATATTTTGTATAAATTTAGCTCTGATATTTTGCATCTGAAATTTCATATAATTATCATCAGTACTCACTGTGCGTTATTTCATTCACACACACACAAACTATATATATATATATATATATATATATATATATATATATATATATATATATATATATATATATATAAAATAAAAAGGCTTAAACACTAATATTCCATGGTCATAATTTATTCCATTGAATCGTAAATACGATCCAAATCATCAGATCTACAAATTCAAAATGAAAACAGAAAAAACAACTCCGGAAATCAAAACAGAATTTAGAGAAAGTGTAAGTATGAGGAGGAGGGAGATGAAACCTTAACAGAGAGAATTTTAGGAGATGTGGGGGGGATTTAAAAAGAGGCGAGAAAGAAAGTCGACGGATGTCTAATGCATAAAGATACATTTCGTGGTGACATATACACACCATAGACAATTAGAAGTTAGGATAGGAGGTGGGAAAAAAAAAGAGAAGAGGTGGGGGAGAGAGATGGGACGAAGGAAAATAAAATTGTGTTTACTTAAAGGGCCGCTTTGTAATTGAGAAAATTTGACAAATTAATATCGACTACAGGTTAGAAATCAAATATAAATATATGAAGATGAATATAACGATTGACTAATTTAGCAAGGACCAAATATTTCTATGTCCAAAAACACATACTAATACACACAAAAACATATACAAGTAGGTACATACATTTAGGCATGTACTCACACACACACAAAGACATACGTGTACACACACATACATATACATATATATATATATATATATATATAAAAAACCTAAAAATATAAAAATATATTCACATAACCACACATACACATATTCATCTATATTCATATACACAGACTTTTCATGTATATGTATATATATATATATATATATATATATATACACGCATACACATGCCCCCATGCATATATTCATACATACATACATACGTATACATACACATATACATATACACACACACATATATATATATATATATATATATACATATATATATATGTATATATATATATATACATATACCCATACATACACCTACATACACATACACACATACATATACATATATATATATATATATATATATATATATATATATATATACACATGCAAATACATACACACTCTTACACATGTATATATACACATACACACATACACACACATACATGTATATACACATGTACACATACACACCTATACATATACATACATAAACACCTCCATACGTACATATGTACACACTTACATACATACACACATATACACATATATCCACATATACACATACATAAATATACATACAAATATACACACATACATACACATATATACACATACATACATATACACATACATACATATAAATACACACACAGATACATATATGTACATATATATAAAAAGTTAAAATCTAAATAAGTGACGATTCAAATATTTGCGCGTGTAAAAAAAAAAATTCATATATATATATATATATATATATATGAATATACATACACACACATATACATACATATACATACATATACATATACATACATGCATACACAAACACAAACATATATACATATACAAATACATAGCGCATCACATAAACGTGCACAATGATACATTTAGAGATAAACATAATAGTCATACAATTAAAATGTCATGCCCGATGTCATAAGACTAAGATGGAGCCGACATAAGTGGCAACATGTTAAAAAACGGTGTTCAAGTTTTGAAACGTTTCTTATGTCTACATTTAGAGAATATCTCATTCCGAAGATTCAGCAGCTCATCTCGATTCTTATCTTTGATAATGAAGATTTTTTTCCGCCATGCATAGATCACATCGATCGCGGAAGTTATTAGGTGTTCTGGCTCTAGACAGGAATCTCCATTTCAAAATTGGGTTTAATCCCTTACCCACCAGTTCCCAGTAGTGTTTGGATAAGGAAGTCTGTCTACTAAGGCATCTATATCTAAATGAACGTCTATGGTTGTATAGACGCTGCTTCCAATCACCGGCGGATATACCTATGTATCTTTTTTTCTCGTTTATATTTCCCTCGGGAAAGATAGTTGCCTCGTATACTACATTTTCAGATTTGCATTTACCACCGATTGGACAATGGTCTTTATTCCTACAATTGCAGGTAGGGTTACTAGATTGAGTTCCATTACCGTGGTAGTTTCTAAGTATTCTGCAATTATGGGAAGATATGATTTTCTCTATATTTCTAACGCATGAGTAACTAATTTTTAGAGTTTTCCTATTGAAACTTTACGTAGTGGATGCTTACTGTGGAAATTGCAGACTCTCTAACATTGATATATGATGTTTCTTTCTGAAATTAATTGATAAACATTTCCACAGTATATATATATATATATATATATATATATATATATATGTGTGTGTGTTGTCTCCGTACAATATGTAGTCTAACCTTTGATGATCGACTGTGAAATGCCGGCCTTTTTGGGAAATGCAAGATTGGAACCATCGAAACGTTGCGAACGCAATCACAACTACGTTAGGCTGGATATGCGGCAAGGATGAGAGATGATCGCATACCAAAATTTCATTTTTACAGCGACCTTCATAGTGTTTATACAAATGTTGGTAGACATTGACTAAGGTATAAAGATAAACTGAAAAGCAATCTTTCTTGCGTCAATATTCCATTCAAGGACTTTGAAGAGGTAGTTATGAAGAGATAAGAGTATCGTTCTAGCTGCTATTCAGGAATAATGCACCATCAAGCAGTAAGCATCAGTCGACTACGTTAAACACGAAAGAAAAATAAGACAGTTAAGAGTATTCCTGCTGCACTTGGATACAATACATTCTTCTGTACACCTTGTGATCTTTCGTGCAATTCGCCAGCCGGTCTCAAAAGTCATGCCCGTCATAGACATGCAGATAATTAGTTTGTGGTCGTCGGAACTTCATACATCGAACTGGATGGGAGAGTCCATCATATATATATATATATATATATATATATATATATATATATATATATATATGTGTGTGTGTGTGTGTGTGTGTGTGTGTGTTTTGTGTGAAAATTTCAAAAATATATATAATATATATATTTGTAAAAGGACAATATGAATAAAGACTAAGGGAACATTTCCATAGCCAAGGCGTTTCTTCTTCTGATGGACTTTTTCAGGCAAATATGAGGATTTTAATGTGCAACTTGTACTTATAAACTAACGTATAAATGTTGTTAATAATTGATGTTATTTTATTTAACAGACGCTCATAAATATCCATTAGATTAATTGAATAGACTAGGGGATTTTGGCGTGTGCTAAATGACGCCATTTAATGACTGATATACGAACGTGACTAAAAAATATCGACATCATTTACTCACTTTTGTTTATATGTTAAGAGAAAAGATAAATACTTTTTACAAGACATCTGTTATAAACTGGGCCAAGAAATGAAATGCTATATATTAATCATTTAAATAACACGTTTTGACTCAACCATCATAGCTGGTGCTAGCTTCCAGGAGACAACAATTTAGTGCACCTTCTTGTTCTCACGTTTTCCGACGATTATATTGAATCAAGTACTAAATCAACTGCTAGGAGAGTATCAGTATACAATGTCTTGCTAGATAATAATTCTCGCTAAAATGTTTCATAAGGCTACACTTAATTCGTATATTGAATGTTTCTGTGTTATCTGATTTGTTGCTTCGGATATATATCTAACTATTCTTGAAATATCTAAAGAATCTGCAATATTATTGATCTTGAAGTGGCAGTTAGGCTTCAGACTCTTTCCCGCTGTATCAGGGGATATTCTTCATCTTTTCTATAAATATTTTCATAGTAATTGCTATTGTTTCCTCGACTTCACGAACATAGTTCACTCATGGTTTACCAGATACGTCTCATAATTTAATGTTTGAAAATGCTTTCTTAATTTCTATGCTAATTGTTTCTTCCTTTTCACATTTCACTTCTGGATCTCTCTTTCTGATTCCTGATTACGTGTCAACTGCGAACTTAAATAAAATAACAATCGTCAGATCTCTCCTTGAATCCTGTTATTTTCTTCTGTGTTTTTTTCTTCAAGACCTGAAATAAATCCCAAATTAAATGATACAATCATGAAAACATATATTGACATAATTATGAGAAGCAAGGTTTTAGATTTAACAATGAAAAGCGATTTTCGGTTTTACATCCGTGACGTTAATTCTGCACAGACAAAGTTGCTAGTAGATTAATTGATGCTTTGCTTCCATATATTTTGAAAATGTTAGCTAGTACATTAAAAACAAACCACCACATAAACAATCAAAAATGTAAACAAATTTCAGAAGATAAAATTTGTTATTAAATTACTTTTTACCATCCGATTTATAATTCCTGATAATTATATTAGATAACAACTTGTGACGTCGCCCCCCCTGGTCGCAGCGTCGACTCTGTCGTTCGATCTCGTTCGCGGCTCCAGTTGTGACGTCACGTGGCTACCCAAGGGTCGATCCTTTGATCACGGCACCAGTTGTGACGTGACTTGGCTGCCCAAGGGTCTGATATCCTGGTCACGGACAGCACCAGTTGTGACGTTTTTGCCGCGGCGTCAGCTGTTCGCTCCTCGCTGCTCCAAGTGTGACGTTCCAACCCTTTGGTTAGATGATTACCAGCCTCGCCGTTCCCAACTCGCCTCCAACGCCTGGTTACTAGGGTAACTACACTGATCTCCGGTCTGCCTACCCACGTTGTGATTAGATCTTAGACAGACGGGATCAAACAGGGATTGGGGCCGTATGCAAGCTGGGTCCGACGGGGGTGATAACACACAAGAAAAAGAAAAACTCACGAGGCCAAAAATTACTGATAAAAAAGGGTAACAACCTTTTATATCTAAATGTTCGTTACATAAAAAATATTCCTACTTCCCGCCCCTTTTTATGGACTGTGGCACCAAGCTTCTACCATACAACTTAGACTTCGAGTTGCCTACTCTCTAGAAAATTGCATGTCGGGGTGTGGTTTGGTTTCGACACTGGGCGCTGATCTCTACCAGTCGTTCACGGCTGATTCTTCTCGCCGTCAGTGCGCGAATTGACCTCTTCTCTTCGGCTTGAGTTGGACGAGCTTATTCACTTCGGCTTGAGTTGGATTTCAACTTCTAAGCGCAACTGCAAGTAACTTCTTCTTCGTCCGCCCTGCAACTCTTCTCTCTGCCGCCCGGGGCTGAACTTTAACTTCTCATCGACTTTCGGGCTACAGCTCCAACTCTTCTCGTCAAGGTCCGAACTCTTCTCTCTGCCGTCTGGGGCTGAACTCTTCTCTCTGCCGTCCGGGGCTGAACTCTTCTCTCTGCCGTCCGGGGCTGAACTTTAACTTCTCATCGACTTTCGGGCTGCAGCTCCAACTCTTCTGCTTGTTTGGCCTGCAACTTTAACTTCTCTTCGGCTTTCGGGCAATCTTCTTCACTTCGACTTGGGCTGGAAGTATTTCTTGTCTTAGGATTCTCTTGCCCGCAAAGGGGCGAATGAACCGGGCCCGACGCCCGCGTTCAAACTCCCTCGCTGTCCGCTGTCCAGCTGCAACTCATTTCTGTCGATTGGGGTCCTGCTTTTATTGACGCCGCAACATACTGGGGTGGGTCTGTCGGCGCCAGGGTTTTCTTGATAATTCCAAAAATCGCATTATTTCTGATTTCCCATTATCGCTCTTACTTTCACTCCTACTTCCTTACAGTGCCTCTGGCGGGGAGGCGCACACCCGTTTCCCCTGGTCTCTCGTATGTCAGGTGACCGCTTTCGACCAATGGGATCCTGGTCGAGCGTCCTTCCTCTTCCCTCGCGCATCACGTGACCGCTCTCGGCTAATGAGATTCTGGTCGGGCGTCTCCCTCCTTCGTGACGTCTCCAATCGGGCGTGGTCAATCCGGGGCTTTGTTCTGGGAAGAAACACCTTGTTTAAAAAAACAAAATTTAAATTGTCCTTTTCGTATACGTGGTATTTGTCAAAATAGCCCGCCGCTAATTAGATGTGACTTCAGGAAGAATTTTTTCTCGTCCTGCCGGCGCCCTCTGTGAGCTAAAACAATTGTTTTCACCTCTTTTTTTTTCGCTCAGGCCTGTTAGCAAAATCTTAATTATCTGAATTGAAAATATCTTCACTCATCATCGTGGGTGGTTCTTATCTTCAACTCTAGAGCTGGTCAGGATTTGTATACTAATGGTTTTTTTGTTTTCGTATACAATTCCAGCGGTCACTTATTAATATTTTTTTCCATTGTTCTAAAAATCTTTATTGCTTCAGCCAACTTTAACGAACTTCCATCCTACGCGGACACGGAATTAGTTCAAGTGCTTGACCTGATAATTTTGACACTTGATGGTCGAACGTGTGTGTTTTCGCTTACGACCTTGTTTCGTATTATGTTTCTGTCTTTCCTCTTCTTTTCTTTTTTTTTGTTTCATTTTATTATCTCTAAACTCTATTTCTTCAACCAAATATAACAATTTCTATTTCCCTGGATTTCGGTCAGGTACTTTGACCTGGATATCTTTTGACACCTGTTTTGCTTATGACCGGGTTTTGTATTATCTATTCCTCTTTCTCTTTCTTTTTATTATTTCTTTTTTTTGTTTTTTTTTCTTTCCTTCCTCTTTCTTTCGGATCGCCTAAATACAATTAGAGAATTATTCTCAAAACTCAATTATTTCTTCGTCTCTAAATAACTAACAACTGGTTAATAAACCGAATAAAAATTAAATCATATTTCTATGATTATTTCTTTTTAGTTTTCTAATAATGCAGGGTGCCACAACATATTCAGTGACATTTCTATTACGAATGAATCTCCCAAAATAAGTTATTATTCAGGAGAAATTGTTATTCCTTCCAACCCATATTTTCTTAAAAATATATCTTTTTTTTTATATTGTAAGCATTTTATATTGTATATATTTAGTATAAGAATCATATAATATCGGCATTATGCCACACTGGAAGAAACTGATTCCTGGAACATCCATTGATGTAGAATATAATAATTCACTTAAAATCATAAATTCTCTTCTACAAATTAAAGACGCGTGATTGCAACCATCTGCACTGTTCCATATTTCTGATTCTGGATCCAACCAAACTCAGTCGTTGATTGTAACTAACCAGTTGCTCATTTACCAAACAGGCTAGACACGCTATTTACATTATTCGGACTATTGTTGTCATCTTTGTCGACATATTTATCACAACTTTTCGGACGTTGTACGCTCCGGCCTTCTTCAGGTGGTTGGAATGTCAAACTGAACCCTTTATTTCGCTCACTGGGGCAGACTTTTCTAGTTCCACGTGCCATGTTTAATCTCCTGCTAATTCCCCTCTCCAAGTTCTACACTATCTTAACTGGGTATTGAACTCACAGTCTTTGGGTAAAACCAACGCCTTTAACCACTGTGGCATGTGTCCTTTAAAACATCTATGTATGAATTTCTGGGTATTATAAACCTAATGTCTCAGCAACCATTTTTACCAGTGCTCATATTGCAATTTTTGCTGTTATCATTACATGTTTTTACCAGAGCTCATATTGCAATTTTTGTCGTTATTATTGCTTTTCTCTGGCACTCCTTATTACTGGTTCCCATAATGTATTAATTTCTATGCTTGGTCGGCTCAGGAGAGTTTTGTGGCCTAGCATATGTGCTGATTCCTTAGGTTTACGAATTTTCCAATGGTGTTGTTTGTCTATGATCTCAACCTGATCCCACAGAAGGCGGTGATCTCCTTTTTATCTCCATATATGTTCAGCCACGCCTGCTTTTTCCACTTCCCTTCGTTTTACAGCTTTCTGGCGTTCTTGAAGCCTTACCTTAAGGAGGCGGACAGTCACCTATTTATATTTCTTTCCGCAGCTGCACAAAAATCGCCTGAGCCGATATATAACCCAGAAAATTCATACAAAGATGTCCTCAAGGACACATTGCACAGTGGATAAAGGCATTGGTTAGATCCAGTGACCCAAAAACTGTGAAATCACTACCCAGTTAAGGCAGTGGAAAACTTGTAGAGGGGAATAAACAGGAGATATCTGACATCCATTAGACATGACACATAGAACTAGAACAGTCTACCCCAGTGAGCGAAATAAATGGGACATTCCAACCACCTGAAGAAGGCTGGACATACAACGACCGAAATGTTGTAATAAATATGGCGACAAAGATGAGGACAATAGTACGAATAATGTAAAAGAGAAAAGTTCTATGGATAGATGCAGACATTTAGGTAAATCAATATCGTTAAATTTTTGAAAATGCGTGGTGAAAGAAATACTGACATTTACACTAGAATCTGTTTCTACATAATGAAATAAATTAAACTGTGCAATAATAGGTGACATTTTGTTCGGTTAGTGAATAGAACATCAAATAATCCAGTTTTATTCAAAATAAATAGTTTAATTTAAAATTTTAATTGGAAAATGATAATTTTATGTCGAGCTGAAAAATGACAATGTCACCTTGAGGCTGAAAAAACAGGTTGCGTAATAAAGACTTTGTAATTAATGAAGTTAAAGAGAATGAAAATATTAATAGTTAATAGTTAATATATAGATTCATTTTTAATTTTTTTTATATCGTTTCAAGTGCATTGTCTTTATTGCTTTTGCTTCATTGTTTTGTGAACAAAGGACGAATTAGCATCACAGGAAAATATATAATGCAACAACAGCAAGCATTTTTGTTTAATCTATATTACACAAATGAACAAATAAATCATTGTTCTCAAATCATTAATAGATCTTTGAGATGGATTGTATCTAATATCAGTAAAGTGGTCTGAACTGTGAAGAAACATAAGTTTTAATGAACAGTAGGTACAGATATATGTATAACAGATTTACCACTATATATTTCTATGTACAGAAATGTAAAAGTCGGAAGGTTATTTAAAATATTTAATGAATAAAATAGTTACATATAGAATTCGTGGCAGTTTTAATGAAATTAATAATTATAAGCAACAGTCTAACACCCTGTAAATTATAACTTATTTGCATGTTCAAAAGTTTAAACCATGTAGTTTAAACCCCCAAAAATAATTTCGCGAATTCAAAGCTGTATAATTAAACTTATTATTGTAGGGCTCTCCCCTTTTTACATAAGATGGACTCGTCCAAATTATACTGAGTTGAGAGATACGGAGACAGACGCAGGGTGTTCTCAGAGAGAGAGAGAGAGAGAGAGAGAGAGAGAGAGAGAGAGAGAGAGAGATTCTACTAACCCGTATTCCTGGACTACTAATCTTCACTCCAAGTCTGTATTTTTACCTTTATTACACTTATTTTTCTATCTCAATTTCTGGCGTTGTTTATTTATTTGTGCAGGATTCCATTCACGGAATCCACAACACTTACATTAGACCAAGACATGGAAAAATGTGTTCTCTAATAGTATCAAATATTTATTAAAATTCTGGTAGGCAAACTAAAGGCAAGGTTTTTAAAACCTCCATCGTTGTTTTATATGAACGGAGAGCAGTAAGTATGGAAAAAGAAACTGAACAATTTCTCTGTATGTTAGTCAATGCCAATTCAACATGCAAACCATCATGGAAGACTTTAATGCCGCATTAGCGAGATGGTGAAGCAGCTAGCAATTTCGGACTAGGAAATTGCAATGAATGAGGAGAAAATAGCGTTCAATGGTTAACGGTAACAGATCAGGTAATAACCAATATCTACTTCCAAGTTCAACCAAGATGTATATTGCATATACAAAAGACCAAGTAAAGAAACAAAAAAAAACATACCTAAATGCCGACTACGGGAATGGGAAACTTCCAGTGATAAGTAAACTTACAATGAAAATAGCGAAATTGAAGAGGACTAAAGCCAAAGCCAAATGGCAATACGACAAACTCCTAAATGAACCGAATCGGAATGAGAACGATAGAGTGTTCAAAGCTGATATAATGAACGAAATGAGAATGGAAATTCAAAGTGGGACAAATTAAGTGAAGCTTTATTAACAGCAGTAAGCGAGACCTTTACCCAAAAAGAAGAAAAATAAAAGATAAAGAAAGCGATGACATGAAATACTCAATATGATCCTTTTGTAGTTGGAGTCCTCAGATTGGTTGGAAACGATGGACTCAATGAAGGGATTCCTTGTAGCCCATGTCTTAAAGTAATACAGCAAATTGTTATCAAGAATACAGCCCACAACCTACGAAGAGCTATACCGAAGTAGAATTTGTTTATTTCTATTTTTTTAATTTCTCAGTGGAAAATATCATGAGGCAATTTCTGATGAGTATTAACCAGAAATGAAAATAAATAAAACAATAATAATAATAATAATGTCGTATAGCGATCCGTATGTAAAATGTCCCCCCAAATTCTAGTTTGCTGTGTTGCACAATCATAAGGCACTACAGATATTGAACCATTAATCAACTTAACCTAGTTTATCCGAGTCTGTGATGGATGGGAGCCTCTACCCCGTATGTGTGTTTTTCATTAAATACTTGTTTTTCTGCCTACAAAAAGCCATTAATTCATTTATTATTCAACAACATACAACTCATTCTCTGTAGAATCATTATTCTTTATCTGGCTAAGTTTCAGCTTTCGCCTTATCGCCATTGACCCCTTGCTTTTTTATATAATTTAATTTTTTAGCTCATTTTAAGCATTTTAACTTCTACGACTAACACAACATTACATATTTTAAGGATTGCATTTACAAACTGACATTATTTTCTATTGCATTAAACATTATATGAATGTATGTACATATTAAAGTAGACATTTGCTTCAGAGAAAATCATGTTATGTTGGGTGTGATGTTAGACCGACGTAGCTACAAATAAATTTCACTGTCACGCAAACACAGAATATTTGTGAAACGCGAATCGATTGTTTGGTTATATTCGCATTTGAAATATAAACATAATATTTTTTACTGAATGAATGCGATATTATTTCTTGGCACTCTAAACGATATATTTACTGGATGTATCAGTAAAAGTCATTGTTTATAAAAGTTTAAATTTACATCTGCCTGCTTGTGTTCTGGAGAGTCTTAAAAAAGTAAATGTGCTTTTGTGCGACTTTCGTGTAGGGGAAACGACAGGCTTATAGAAATAAAGAAAGAATCACCCATGCTCTTCAAAACACAGATATATACGTAATGCACAATACATTACTAAAAAAAAACTTCTTCTTTTTTTTATTAGGAAGTCTCTTCTATGCTCTATTCCTCCAGTGAGTAACGAACTCGTCATTTTCATGTTACGTACTGCTCAACCAATTTCCTCAGTTTATCTGCATATGTATTTACACAAATCTCTTCCCTGCAACTGACATCGAAGAATTTCAATACTTTCGACCACCTCGTTGTCTCATGAGCAAATGGCAAATTGCTTGAAGACATAAGAAGCGGTCAATATGATTCATGTTTTACGAAAGAACGCTCACCATCTGTCATCTGCTCTCCACACGCTGACAACGGAATATGAAGGCCATTAGATTAAGATTAACAAAGAATATGCGTCCATCAATTATAATGGACAAGTAGAAAGAAATATTTACACACACACACACATACACTCACAGATATATATATATATATATATATATATATAGAGAGAGAGAGAGAGAGAGACAGAGACAGAGAGAGACATAGAGAGAGAAAGAGAGAGAGACAGACAGAGAGAGAGAGAATAACAGAGAAATGACCTAATAACACACACACACTCTCACTTTATATATGTGTATATATATATATATATGTGTGTGTGTGTGTGTAGGGGGTGACATTTATCTTCTATTAACACACACACACACACACATATATATATATATATATATATATATATATATATATATATATATATATATATATATTTTTTTTTTAATAATTTATGAATTTATTTAACGGGAATGGCATTCATTGCAATTTACTAAAATGTGTTTCAGTGTAAACAGAACCGATAATTAAATTTTCTAAGATTAAAAAATTATTAAAAAATCTGCTAAAATGTGCAGCTAAATATTTTTGCATTATTCACATACACACACACACACACACACATATATATATATATATATATATATGAATTTATTTTCATATTTAAAAGGCATATTTACTGGATGTCCGTGTTGGGGTCGACATCACTGCTTTTTAAACGGTCTCAGTTTTTGTCTCCTAGTCTTCGGATTCTGTACTTTTAACATATAGATAAGTATAAAGAAATATATGTAGACACACACACACAAACATTTCAGTTTGACCGTTTATATGTGGTCCTGTTGAGTAGCTAGAAATTTTTTCCCTCAAGCAAGCGAAACCCAGAATTAAAAAAGCAGTTGCGAAAATATGCATAGATCAAACACTGAAAAATTTTGAATGTAGCAAACTTCGAAAAAACTCGGGGAAAATAATATAAAAGAAATGATAATTCTTAAGAAAGGTTAATTAGTTAAAACACTTATTTGGAAATATGAAGAATTTAATAAAAATTATCATAGATTATTATTTAACAAAACGTGAATCAGTGAATTCTTGCGGTCGATATACATATATATTTATGAATAAAAATGACACTAGGAAAACTGGTAATTGCTGACGCGTTTCGTCCAATGTGGACTTTATCAAAGCAAAATACGAAAATAAATAAAGTCCACATTGGACGAAACGCGTCAGCAATTACCAGTTTTCCTATTGTCATTCTTATTCATAAATATTGTCTTCTCTACTGGTTAAATCAGAGAAATTTTCATATTAGCCATTCCTTTCCTCTTATTAACTTTAATGTTTTAAAAAAGAAACAAAAAACTTGATTTGAAAGTGATTCAGCCATTTGCTTCTGAATAAGAAATATTTAAGATATCTCACCATTAATTTCCTTGTATTAACATTTATCCTGCTCTGATGTTATCCTCTTGGCAATGAGGTGTTATACACTGATTTAATCTGTAGCTGTCACCTTTTCAGCGAATATGCATCAGTTTGCCTCAAACTACTGGAATGTTGAATAAGGACTTCCAAGATGACTCAATGCCAAATCCGTGATAAAAAATTTGCTATAGACAAACCATGGCTTATAATCCGTTAAAGGCGATCGACGTTCTGGTAATTTTTCAAGAAGCAGAAAAAAACCTTCTAGTGTTTTGCGCGGGCAGTCAACAGTAATCTGCAATTGACAATGCGAAAACAGAATCTGGATATTCTACGAACTGTATAGAAAGGAAGCAGGCATACTGCCCATTCTACTCGTCTTATGCAGATATTTATTGGCCAAACCTCCCATCACACACATCTTTCGGCATTCCCACCTTCTAATGCTTCAGTGTAACTCTCCTAGAAGCCATTACATTTTAAGAGAAAAATTCGGCGAGCGGATATTTCAGAAAATGGATCAGATGAAACGGAACAATACGGCTTGGAGGCGATATTCAATGAGGACATTGCAGACTGTTTTGAAAATTAGAGGGAATATGATTTTACGGTCACAAGTTAATTTGCTGAATATATCTAAAGTGATATTACCCGAATTAGACTATTTGACGTACTGAATGTTAATTAAGTATTAGATCTTTTTATGTGACCGTAATATTAGGCAAGTTTTGTAAAAGTGTACAAATCTCTAAGATAAACATTTTCTATTCCTGTTATTATGTAGGGGATTAGACGAATTTTAATCCATTTTACATTTATCAATAGACCAAACTGATCCATGATAAGGAAATATATTTGTAGCCAGTAACACAGCTGAAATAAAAGCGTATAAGATATTGGTTCCAGAGGACACAGTTGCAGTTTAAATTTGTCAGGATATTGGTTCCTTTAAATTACCGGTTCCAGAGAATCCTGCTATTGTTATTTCACAAACTCTGGACTCTGGGTTTATTGAATATATTTAGTAAATTCAGTAAATTCAAAAGCTTAAGTTCAATGAAGAATATCAACTGAGTATGAATGCGAAGAAAACTGACCTGCTAAATTGAAAAGGAAATGACCATTTCTTGCGTTTATTTCCCACGACAACGTTTGGAAATAGATATCAATATTTACGTGCAAGTCGCTTTTAAAATGATACAAACAGCGATATACACTTTTATAAGACATTTTAAAATGTTCATATTTTAAAAGATGTATCTTACTTAAATGTGCATATGTTATTTTAATTATACAGAGTGAAATGCACAATTATCCGTAGAATGCAGTCAATTTCATTTAAAATATTATAATTCAGTTTTCAAATTTTGAAACATGTGCTGTTTTATTTAAAATATAAGTTATGATGTTATGCGTCGAATAAATACTCACAATCCTTTTAAGTAACTTTTATTCAATACAGGGACATTATGAATATACCATCAAAAAAGGAAGAAAGTATGACATTATATGCATGCTTTTGCCATTAATATTATAGATATTCTGTTCAATAAATTTAAGTAAACGTGATTTAGTTAATTGGAAATTGGAGGATTGTATAACGTTATCGGATGTGTCATGATTTCAATTGTTTTTCTTTGATATTGTTGTTGAAATATGGCGTATGTCCTATGAAAACTATTTTTTAAAAAGCGATTGCGTAGATTGGTTTATATAATTGTGTTGTGCGCACATTGAGTCATTGATTGGTGACGCCATATTACAATCGTTTGTGGACATCTACTTCCAATCAGGGTCGCCGTGAATCCTAATAACGATGGATTATTTCATAAGGCACTTTGTCATTGAGCCCACTTATCTGGCAATTGAGTGACTATCAACGAATAGTCTCTCGAACAGTTTCATCCGACATGAGGCTAATAGAATATTTATGGGAACTGAAAAGTAATCGCATTTAGTAGCAAGGAACTTTGATGTATTGTCAAGGAGTCATAACCTCAAGAATATTATTGAATTTATGTTTTATAGAACTACAGTATCTCATCGGGATAGTTGTGAATTTTCACCTATTCTGTGAGATGTATGACGGCTGTGCTTCCGATCTAACTATCTATTGGTATAGAGGGGGTAAATCAAATAACTAGATATTAGCATATGTATATACGCGTGTTAAATCAACGAAACTTATGTCGCACACCAAATGTAGTTGTATGTACATTTATTAATACCTGTCTCTCTCTCACTCACATTATCTCAGTCTCTTTCTTTCTCTCTCTATATATATATACTCGACTCTCCCGTCGAGGGTCAAGCAGATCAGTTCCTAGGAAACCGACAGCTCGACACCAGCACATGAAATTTGATTATAGTGGTGAAGGTTTTGTGAAAAAGAGACGAATACAGAAACTTGTTGCAGTCCGTGCCTCAGGGTCCCCAAACGAACCTCCGCAGATTTGAATTCAGTTGCCCTTCTCCTAGACTAGTTGCCATAGAACTGGCTATAGAACCCAGTCTGCTATTTACCCATCGCTGGACGGAGAAGAAAAGGGTTCAGACCTTTCCCAAGAGTATTAGCATGTAAGTGAATATAATGGATTCGACTGGAATTCGAACTTGGCTCTCAGATTCCTCAATCCAAACCGCTATCCATTACTCTACCGTTATTTTTGTGACAACATATTGCTCTAGGGGACACATTTACTGTCGAAATTATGCATGTCGGCCTGTGAGAGGTTAATAAACAAAATATACTTTCTGACAGGCATTGAACTTACATTCCAATTTACCGATCCTTTGAATGGATTTCACAATGAATTCTTTTGTAATAGTGCATTATTTTCATTGTGTATAACAAGAATAAGTAGAAACTAGAATAGTGTATTATTGTCCCGGTTGTTGCGTATAAATATCAAAATTTTTATAATACATTTGTCAATATTTCTAAAAGAAAAGACAAAATCCACAATGTGTGATATCGGACGTGGGGCTAAATCCTCCAATTCCTGATCACTGGGTTCTTTTTCATTAACATGGTGAATAGACTGACTTCGTTCTTTAGACAGAAAACTCATTTCGTAAAGGTCTACATTTTTTACCAGACGAAACCGAACGCCCACCAACGCCCTAAAAGTTTTCATAACATCAAAACAATTTAGAGAAGCAACCGCTCTCGTTAGCAAACAAAGGCGCAAGTTTCCTGATTACAATTCCACGTGTATACACGTTCTTACATCCTGTTTAAGTCAACCTTAGGGTCAATTGGCGTTCACCTCTCGGGGTTAAAAAGAAACTTAACAAATGCGCTTTCTTTTTTTTTCATTTTAGAACAAGAAATTGAATAATTACTAACATACGGACTCCAACCTCGTCTACAGTTAATTGATTGTGCAGATATTATTATTATCATTATTATTATTATTATTTACTTACCAAATGTTATCGTAAAAAGCAAGCTTGTTGTTTCTTCCGTTGGTGTTAAAGCGTGCACCCGCTGAAAACCTCCAGCAACGGAATTCTTAAGCTGACACAATTAAAACGGCAATGATCGTTTCTACAGGGTCTGTATTCTAATGAAATGTTAGGAGGTGTGCCGCTGGAATGTTAAAAAGTAGACTTGAGGAAACAGTTGGAAAGTTATATCTTTACAGCAGAAAGATGTTTAAAACTAACAATTCTTAATCTACTGCTAATACAAGGAGATTCAGAAACGCATATTCATAGGATTTTTCAAGCACTGAACGGATAATCCAATTAAGTTGACATAGTATACTCGTATTGCAAAGTATAATTCATCAGTGACTGATGTTGGAATTAAATTAAAGATCAAGATTTCAGAAGTGGATTTTTGAGGCAAACTGAATTCCTTGACTTAATCCTTTGGAGGAACACATTCTTTCTAATAAAAAAAGGAATCCGATGAACTTTTGAAATAACTATTTTATTCATGTCTACTTTTTGTTTCTATCTTGTCAAGTCTTGTAGAGTGCCTTGCAATCTAAATTTTGTTTTACCAGCACAGTTTTCAAAATATTATAATAAGAATGTTGCTGAATTTTTTTTTCCAATGAGCAATAAGAACATATAACAGTCTACCATAATGAGAATATTTATGAGAAGGAAAATTAATTAATGTGAATGAAAATTAATTTATGTGAAGGAAAATTTATTTATGTGAAGGAAAACTAAATTATTTAAATAAAAAAGAAAAAACAAATTAAATCGTACTAATTGGATTTCATTGAAAAATTCAGTTTCTATTTTAACATAAAATTAGCTTTAATATGAAAACGTGCATGGTTCACATAGGGTTTATCATGTAGAATCGATAATTTTCATCAGCATTTTCATATGTAAATTGAGGCATATGAAATGATTTAGATGCTATTTGGTTATTGCTCTCACTAACTTTTGATTGCTATAAACTCATGTCTTCGGTAATCTCGGATTTTCCATCCGAAACATTTATTCAACCCACGATATTATATGTTACTTATGCAGATTTCCATGCTTAGTGGATATTTCATATCAATTTCTACTCATGTCTTATTCATCCTTGTGTCGCCTGTTCGTTACTTCCAAAAAAAAGGACTATTTTAATGTTCGTGCTAACAGCAACCAAGATTGAAATAAATCCTTCCAGAGAATCCTATACGTATTTGAAACAAAGTATCCGGTCGGCTGAAGGGTTTTCATTAAAACAGCCAAAATAAACATACTGGTCCGAATATTAATGTATCTGATAAAGTCGAACCGAGTTACTTTCTTTAAATGATTATTTGTAATATTTATAAATGGTTTGTCTGATGTCTGAAATATTTCGAATTTTCCGTCTCTGTCACCTGTAGGTGTATACTTCTTGAAAATTAGCACGTTTCCAAATAAGGATTCATAAATTCTGTTCGGTTTTCATCACTTCAAATATACGAAATATACTCGTCTATCATTATTGAATTATGACAATGACCTGCAGCATGAAATAATGCATGAATCGAAAACACAAACGTCTATCTATATTTCTAATCAGTACACTTTTTATCTCAAATTCAAGGAAAGTACTAAGAAACATGAAAATTTCCTTAGAAAATAAAGAAATGATTACGAAACTAGTAATGAATATTCGACAATTTCTTCCTTGATGAAGAAGAGACTTCAGAAAACAGAAATGTGGTTCTACAGAAAGATGCTGAGAATCCTAGAAAATATGTGTATCGAGGAAGTTTTAAGGGATATGGAAGCAAAACTGACGCATATACTAAGAATAACAAATATGCTGTTTCTGGGACATATATTACTGAATTAGGGCTTAGAGAATTTGACATTCACAAGTCATATTAAAATCAAAAGCCGCACATATTCTGCCAGGTTTGTTTAAAACATAATGTCCTATTTTTGCGAAAAAAGTTTTAGATAATCTTTATGACATTTGTGCTTATCATTATAATTATGGAATGCAACAATAAGTAATTTATATTTTTCTTTTTCAGATTATAAAAATATTTTTCATGATTTTCCGTAATATTCTCACCCATCTTCGTCCCATTTAAAGATTACATTCGACATATCTTACTGTATGAGTTTCATAAAGGTGTCAATGCATGTGAAGCAGCAAAGTTTATTCAGAGTGCTTTTGGAGATGATACACTCTTTGAAAGAGATTGCAGGAAGTGTTTCTTTCGTTTCCAAAGTGAAGATTTCTCTTTGAAAGACGAACAAAAAGAGGGCCGTCCTAAAAAAACTTGATTCCGAAGAGTTGGAAACTGTTGTCACAGACAATCCCACCATTGCTTCTTGGGAATTCGCAGAACAGGTTAACGTAGAATATATAACTGTGCTACGCCAATTAAAAGGATCTGAATGGTTTCATTGGATTTGGAAATGGGTCCCACACGAAATGTCTCCAGAGAATCTGTAATAGCGTATTGCTTGTAGTGAATCATTGTTTTCACGACACATTCAGGCACTATTTTGAGGTAGGCTTCTTACAAGGCTCCTTTACCATAAAAGACAGCAAAGACGAATGCAACCGACCAGATACAGAAGCGATGGCAAGATAAACCGCTTCATGGCCAATACTCTGTCCGTACCAAACAAGCTTACGTAGACAAAACCCGTACCCAACATTGACTTTGTAGTGCAGAGTTGAAAGCGGAAACTGAAGGTTTTATGCTTGCTGCACAAACCACTGCATGCTAACTAGGAATTATCAAGCACATATACTAAAATACTGTGACAGCCCAAAATGCAGATTATGTGATAAATATCCAGAAACGATTGACCATCTTGTATCAGGTTGCACGATATTGGAACCCACTGAATATAAAACCCGGCATAACAGAGTGGGCCAATATCTACCCTGGAAAATCTGCAACTTCTACAGGAAGGAAACTGAAAGAAAATGGTGTAAACACCAACAGATCCAGTTACTGAGATAGGACCTGTTACAATTCTATGGGACTACACAATACACACTGACAGAACAATCAAGTCCAACCGCCCAGATATTGTTATTAGAGACCACAAACCAAAACGGTGCCTCCTTATTGACATGGCAGTCCCTGCTGACTGCAATGTATCTTTGAAAATATTCCAAAATCTGTCAAAATACAAGGACCTTGAAATAGAAATCTCAAAAATGTGGCATATGGGAACACCAAAAATCCCTGTTGTAGTTGGAGCCCTTGGACTGGTGGAAAAGATTGCAGTAGACTAATTGAAGAGATTTTTGGAAGTCCATGCCTAAAGGAGATACCAAAAAATTATTCTGACAAGTACAGCCCATATTTTATCTATGTAATTTTTTAAGTGTCAAAAAGTGGAAAGTGTCATGATGTCATTTCTAAACTTAGGACCCTGAGCACGACCCGGAAAGAAATGTTTAAACGCCAGAAATCAAAGGAAATAATAATAATAATAATAATAATAATAAATCGAAATGTCATAATGAGATCGAAATCTCAAAAATGTGACACATGGGAACATCAACAATTCATGCTGTAGTAAGGGCCCTAGGATTGATTGGAAAAGATTCCAGTAGACTAATTGACGGGATTTCTTCAAAGAAATACAAGAAATTGTTCTCTCAAGTACAGCCCACATTTTACGAAGGGCTTTAACCATGTAAAATATATATATATTTTTTGACGGTGGAAAGACTCATGATGCCATTACCAAGAAACAATAGACCATCTAATCTCAGGATGTTCTATACTTGCCCCAAATGAATATTAGAGGTCTGGACAATGTGCAAACACTTTTTAAGCGGACTAGTATGAACATCCGGAGTTTAAAGAAATGTCACCATTCTATGGGATTATACCATCCACACAGAAGTCAAAAAAAATAATGTCCAGCGGATAAATAGCAAACTAAGGAATGAAAAATAATAATAATAATAATAGTAATAATAATAATAATAATAATAATAATTAGAAGAAGAAGCATAAGAAGTTAATTATCATGAGAATCGACCAGCCCTCTTCTAATGAACATATTTTAAATACGATACTTCGATTTCCGATGTGAGTATTGTCATTGATCAATACGCATGCATTCCTCTGCAGATTTGAATTCACGAACCGGATTGGGCAAAAAGCCAATTAATAATAATAGTGATCAGTATTGTAGTTGCTCAATATCTTCCAAGTAGAAATGGCTTTTCTATTATATAAATCAACAGTTTAAAGTATGGCTTTTGTCTGAAATTGAACACTAACCTGGAGTGAAACAGGTAACTATCTCTGCCAAGAGGCAGACATCCGCAACTTTTCATAACGTGAGTAATAGCCAATTGATCATGTGCCAGTTTGGTCGAGGTAAAAGCGGTGACGTGATCAGAGCTCGTTTGATGGTCGTTGGCTTCAAAAAAAGGATCTGCAGGCAAGAAATGTAACTTAATTTTATTATTATATCTTGTATTTTTTAAGATGTCATAGTGAGAGGAATCGAACTTTTTTTTTTCAATTCACTTCGTGCTAGGATTTTTTTATTTCACAATAAAGAACTGGTTCCGGCAACATAAGGAAACTTTTACATCGTTTTCTTTTTCATTCTACTGATTAATCGATGTACACACACACACACACACACACACACACACACACACACACACATATATATATATATATAAATATGATCTTTGCATATATATATATATATATATATATATATATATATATATATATATATATATATATATATATGTGTGTGTGGGTGTGTCTGTGTGTGCAAAAACGAGCTAAGTAAAGAGATATAAGCAAGCATATATGCGTGCGATTACGTACATATAGAGATAAACAACAAATATTTATTTAATTTTTGGTATAGGCAAAAAGTGCTTAATGTAGTTAAACAGAGTTATAAAATATATATTAATAATTATACATGGACCTACGTTTGGAGTATGATTCAATGTTTCATGGCTTTCCCAAAGATAGTGAAACTTGTGAACTGTACAGAGGTTAGCTTTAAAATAAATATGGTCGGAAAGGGAATAATGAAGGAAGAGAAGAAATAAAGCAGAAAAAAAAAGCTAGCTTAAGACAAAAGAAATAAAGTAAAACAGTGATGTAGGTATTAGTTTAAAACAACCCACACTAAATACATCGACTTAGAAAGCAACTTTAAATTTTTCAAGGATCATAGATTAAATATCACCACAAATACCAATGCCAAAGTGATTACCTTTCTGTACGTTATTTTCGATTTATCCCGCAAAAAATATACAAGACTTTCAATAAAGAAGATTATAAACATAATTACACACACACAAGCAAACACACACACACACAAATATATATATATATATATATATATATATATATATATATATATATATATATATATATATATATATATATATTACGATAAACGTGCAATCAATTTACAAATACATGAATTATTCACACAAAAACTAATGCAAAGGTTAATGATTTAAATGGCGAGACATCCATCATCGCAAACAATTCAAATAATATACAAAAACCTCCAAAAACAATAACTCATTTTCAATAGCATTTTCGGATACAACAATACATATATTTTCGTTGTCCTCTTATTACTAAGAGAAAAAACAAGAACAACATCTATTCTATACCTGAAGATGTCTGTAGGAACAGACGAAAGCTTGTAGTAAAAAATAAGAACTAATACGGCAGAAATTTATATAAACAAGGATGATTTCATTCATAACGGATACGGAGGTTTTGTATATTATTTGAATAGTTTGCGATGATGGATGTCTCGCCATTTAAATCATTAACCTTTGCATTAGTTTTTGTGTGAATAATATATATATATATATATATATATATATATATATATATATATATATATATATTCTACATGAATTATCAAATGTATAAATTCAGCAACGTATGTTTTATTACATATTTGCCCAACTGTAAAATACTTTACAAATTACTTGATACTTTAAACACATTTGATAATAGGTCATTTAGAAAAATACAAATTTCTTCAATAGGATAGTATTTGATATCTGACGAACGTATTCTTGATCTGAAATGTTTGCATTTGAGGAAGACATGTTCTATAAAAGAATTTTCATCATGTTCTCCTTTAGATCCTCGAATTATTACTAAAACATGCTAAAATGCAAGAAATTTAAATAAAATATTTAACCGATGATTTGTGTGTAATTATATATTTTAGTTTCCCATGCAAAGTTTTCGAAGTAAGTTAAAAATGCAGAAATGCATAAAATAAATGGAAAGTAATTCCTCATGGAAACAACTTTAAATCCACAAAGAAGTCCTTGTAGGAAAGCCTTGATTCTTGGAAATCTCGTGAAAATTATAGTGTTTACGAAGACGGAATAAAGAATTTGATAAAACGTTTTAACTTTCCGTGTCTCATATTTTGTAAACGATATTCATTTGTTGTAAAACAAACGTAAAAATGAATGAATATATAAAACGGAGTTATTTCCCGATTAGAATCCAGGTATATTCTAAGCCTATCAAGGTATAAGAAACAAAATATAACCAGTTGAATATTGGAATCCTAACACCCGAAATTTGAATGATATGTTTTATCATGTTACGTGGTGATTGGAAGTTAATGATATAAAAAAGAAGTAATTTATGTTATTATGGCCAACCAATGTTTTAAATAAAAAAGAAATTACATAAACAATTCAATTTAATTTAGTTTCGAAATGTTTTGATAAGTTTATCTTGCTTTAACGTTTTTAATAATAATTTAGGTAGAGTCATATCAACGAGCACAATATATATCAATCTTTTTTCATTAAATTACATATGAAATATACAAAAACACAGTCATCAGTTACATCTTAATATATTAAAAATAGTTTTGAAGTTTAAGTTAGTGTGGAAATAATTTTGAAAATTTACAATTCCTCTTAATCGGATCGAATGACTTGTGATAGAAATCATTAAAAATATAAATATAATTGAAAAAATAAGTTAGAAACTGATGCTTACAATGTTTCCAACTCACTCAAAACTTACTAGTTTTCTAGGTCGCTTTGTTTCTGTATAGGATAAATGAGATAAAACATTGAATCCTGTTTAAACATTCATTTTTAACAAAAGAGGTCAACTAGGGATGAAAAATGGACAATATAAAACATCTTTGTGTATTCCAAGCACGGAAAATACACTACAAATAATCTTAGAAATGTTTGTCTCCTATGCACAAAATTCTTTCTTAAGAGATTCTATTCCTGCAGTAAATATATCGAAAGTGAAGACAGCTATTGATATACAAAAATGAAATCTTCAAAATGATGTAATTTTCTGCTAGAGGATAATTATCTATGATTGCATAATATTTATTTGGTGTTCAAGCAAACCTGTTAGTGCTTGACTGAAAAGATTTCGCTCATTCTTCTTATTTATCAGAAAACTTTGTTTTGCCATTCATTCGGACTATCAAAGAATTGTGACGTCGTCCCCCGGTCGCAGCGCCAACTGTGACGTTCTATCCTGATCTACCACGGCGCCAGTTGTGACGTGGCCGTTCCAGGGTCCTATCCCGGTCACGACACCAGTTGTGACGTCTCTAAACAGCACCAATTGTGACGTCTTCGCCGCGGCGCCAGCTGTTCGCTCCTCGCTGCTCCGTCTGGGTGTCGTTGCTCCAAACGTGACGTTCGCCTGTCGCGTCAGTCGTGTTGTCTCGTACTGTGACGACCAATTGGCTTGGTATCGGTCGCGGCACCCAAATGTGACGTTCTAACCTTTTGGTGATTCGGGTTAGATTTGATGTCAGCCTCGCCGTTCCCAACTCGCTTCCAACGCATGGTTACCAAGGTAACTGCACTGATCTCCAGTCTGCCTACCCACGTTGTGAATTGATCTTAGACAGACGAGATCAAACAGGGGTTGGGGCCGTGATGCAAATTGAGTTCAACGGGGGTGATAACACACAAATATGCATAAAAGAAAATAAAATAAAAACTCAAAAAGTTCAAAGTATCAAAGAAAAAGGTAACAAACTTTATGTCTAGTTGTTCGATACATAGGACTGCATCTATCTCCCAACCCGTTCTGTTGATTGTGACACGTCACTTTCGCTAGGCAAGTTTTAACGCTTCAAGTTGTTTGCCCTCTAAAGAAATTTGTGTTTTGGTGTGTCTTTTGACGAAAGTCGAAAAAAACTTATTTCTGTGGTCTGGTTTTAAGTCGCTCTTCAAAATAATTGTTCTTGGTTGAAGAGGAGTCCAAAATTTTGCGTGAATCTTGGTCAGCTATCTTGAGGCGGTTTCAACTCTGGAAACTCATCTCTGTCGTCCGAGACTGAACTGTTTTCTGCCTGTTGGGGTCTCGTTTTTATTGACGCCGTCAAAAACCGGGTTGGGTCTGTTGGCGTCGGGGAGTTCCTCGATAATTCTAAATACAAATCCACCTCTTTTATTTCTGATTAGGGATTTTCCACTCTTTTCCATTTTTGGTAACTTTTTTCTCACCCCACTTTCTCACCATGCTTCTGAGGGGCGTGAACTACCCTCCCACTTCTTCGTAGCGGCTTTTCATACTTTATACTCTAGATGGGGGCGTCGACAGTCTTCTTCGTGCGTCACGTGACCACTCGGCCAATGAGGTCTTGGTCAGGTATCTTTCCTCCTCCTTCGTGCGTCATGTGATCACCACTTGGCCAATGACGTCTTAGTCGGTCGTGAACAACCTGCGGCTTTGTTTTGGAAAAGAAATATACCTTGCTTAACTAAAAAAAATTAATGATCTCTCCTCTTTCTCTTTTTCTTTCTTTCAAATCGCCGTTATCATGAACGGATAATGTGACAACTCTTTGTTCAACACGTGGCGTTTGTCAAGTTTATCGGTAATGCATCAGACGGCTGGATTTTATGACATAGTCTAAGAAAGGAATTTTCTCCAAGTTCTCAGCCAGTCTGACGTCTCCGAGGCAGCAATAAAAACATTTCTTATTCCATTCATTTTCCTTCGGTTCATGTGTCTGATAACAAAATTTTATTATCGCAGGGCAAAAGTCTGTTTTGTCGAAAAGAGCTTAACTAGTGAGACTACTTGTGTGGGATTTTAATTTTCCATACCCAGCTAAGGCTCCAAACTACACCTGTGTTTTGTCAATTATCAAAATCTAACGTTTTCAAGTGGACTTTCTTTGGTGAACATTTCTTGATAACACAATTCCATTCGCGCGGACAAGTGGGGAAATCGGTCAACGCTTGCTCGCAGGTGGCCTTTTAATTTTGATAGTCAGATGCTTTCTCGTACCAATAGTTTAGATAACACTTCCCTACCCACTCGATCTCATTGTCATTGTAATGACACTCCTTTCGGCATTTGCCACTTATCCAAAATAACCCTTTTCTTTCTTTTTGCCTCTTAAGCCGTGTGTGTGTGTTCGCCTATAATCCGTCTCGCATTACTTCTTCCTCCCTTTCTTCTTTTTCTTTCTTTCAAATCGCCTGGATGCATGGTGCCACAGAATTAAGTTAACGTAAGAATAGATCCATGAAAATCTGAAAATCTCACCTTGCCATTTACTAAGAGAGAAACATTTCTGAAGGTATAAAATTATGATATCCACTCAAACTGATACATTTTAATGGAAGAAACTGATCAATAAGTTATTCGATCAAGTTAATGACAACACTCATTAAATAACTTATATAATCAACCTAATGGTATAATTATACTCAGGCGTTTTGATTTTTACAGCATTCTATGAAAGTCGATAACTAAACAATATTCATATAATATTAAGCGAAAGCCATCCTGTAGAAGTCGTTCATATATTTGAACAATAATATGATCCTTGCAATGCTAAATCTTTAAGTAAACGTTCTATATTAAATATATTATATGACCAAATTTCCTTTGTTGTGAGGAAGGGAGTTTTTATGAAGTTGTGTGCATAATAATAAAGTTAGAATTTGAGAGTTTTATGTTGTCTAGCAAGGAAATTGCTATTGTGGCTTCTAATACACTTTGTTTATTTTTGTATTTGTAAAGCCAGTGATATATAAGTATTATGCTGAAGAAGAAAATAATATAATTGTTGAATTGAATAAGCGTGAAGAATAAAGAAGGAAATTAACACATTGATGCAGTATTCCCAGTGAATTCTTCGCTCAAAAAGAATGCTCTTTAAATTGCTTAAATCATAGTCAAAGTATTATCACAATAGCTTTCTAGTTAAATTCATAGAAACATAATAAAGTCTACGAAAAAAGATCGATGGTGAAAGTGCTTCACCGTTGAGTTTTGTAATAAGGACGATTGCGATAGGAAAACATGAACAATAATTGTTACTTCATTTATGGCGAACTTCATTAGGATTGTCAAATAAACTATAACAATCTATTGAGTCAGTTTTAGAGAGTTGTAAAATAAACGGTTGAATTGTTCGAAATGCTTATATTCACGAGAGAATGATTAGATACTGATCAATAATTTATCAAACAATTTCAACTTGTTACATAGTTACTTTTCAAATTAAATAAATCTCTTTCTCTCTATATCAATATATATATATGTATATGTGTGTATGTGTGTTTGTGTGTGCCTCTGTGTGTGTGCGTGCGCCTGTGAATGCGTATGTGTTTGTTCATCCTTTGAAATTGATTTCAGTTCGTCAGTTTGGAATTGGATCGATAATGAATTCAAGATTATCGAATTTTATGTATATTCGCCCGTAGGTTAGCGTTCAAATCGAAAACTTTGATTTTTACCGAGAACAAAAGTTTCAAATGCACCAGAAGATGAAACGCATTTGCAATCGATTGAAAGAACATGCTTTTTATTAAAATGATTAGGAATCTCTTTCAGCTGTCAAAATCGATACTTGAAATTCACATTCTCTTCTTACAATATTTCTTTTTTGAGTACAGAAGTTGACATTCTCAAATCCTCTAAAAGGAGGGAGATATAGAATGATCAGTTTCCTGTACAATGATACTCTTCCATGCCACGTACCGATTTAAAATGACTCCACGTAGACAGAAAGATGAAAATTGTATTAACATTCCAGGCTCAATTATCAAACAACGCAACGTTTTGCGCTTGGCAACAAAGAATTATGCAATTGAAATATTTTTTTTCGAAAATTGAAGGAATCAAACCAAATTTTAATCAAATATTTAAAATTGTTTAAGCAATTTAAACTCAAGATTTATTTTCAATTTAGCGGCATATCTCTCGAGATATTGTAAATTACATTTTAAATGCTTTCATTATAAAATTAGCCTGTTTGTGTAATTTTTCCTAAAAAATAAGAAAACAATATTATTCCCATGAAACCGTGGAGAATTAATCAACTGAACTCATTCAATTAGTACAACACACTTTTCAAGTTCGTATAATTCATGCAAGTGTACATATCTTTTGAAAAAAAGACTCTGCCTGTAATAATGAATGATAGGAAAAACAAAACATTTTTTGGTATATTTTTCTGTTTCTATTAAACTTGCTGCCTATGTTTCTGTGTTTTCCCTGTCAATGATGTTTCATATATATATATATATATATATATATATATATATATATATATATATATCATGAGTGATGATTGTCAAATTAATTTCCACGGGTTTTTCTTATGTAATGTCTTCAATTCATCTAACTAATCTGCTTATGACTATGCACCAATTATTTGGGAATATTTATCGTATAGAATACAACGATATATGGTTGCACCTCGAAAACTCTAGATGACCAGATTCTGACAACTGTTGTCACTACTGAAAATCTCTGACAACTCAGCATAGGAAAAATATGCACGTCATTTTCAATGCTTTTAAATCTAAACTATTGACATTCCATAATCACCGTTATGAACCTTTCACCAATTCCGCTAGGACGCCCCGTAACTTGAAGCCTAAAACCCTATTCGTGGAGTATGTTCAGATGAACTAAATACCTTACTTCCATGAATTCTAATCATGATAGTTAGAACTGATGAAAGTAAGTAGCACGTTGTCACGGACTACCCCTCTCTGTATTCCATTGGCCAGATGTAATTTCCACTCCAGAGACTTCTTAACGATTCCCTTCTTTTTTTGGAACCGACTCCAAAGTGGGTATTTCACCGTTCAATACAATCTTAACTTGTTCCGTCGTCTTCCACAGACATCCGTATAAACTATGCCTCTCGGAGCTTATATAAATTGACATTGCTGTGAAGAAAAATTTCAACATTTTACTATTTTAAAACATTTGCACTTTTAATAAAGATTTCTTTACTAATGCTTGCCAATCAGTAGCGAATATCATTTCTCTTTCATTCTCTCTGTACAGGCGATAGGTTTAAGCATTTGAAATTAAATTTATTTTATTTTACGGGAATTGCAAGCTGACCTTAAGCTGAAGTCAAATAAATTTACTTTATCAAAATTTCAGAGTTTCATATTATTAAAAATAAAAAGCATAGCGGGAAACTATCATTCAGTATGCCGCGTATATTTCTAAAATTCAGTATCTCACGTATATTTCTATCATTCAGTATGCCATGTATATTTCTAAAATTCACTATGCCATGGATATTTCTATCATTCAGTATGCCGTGTATATTTCTATCATTCAGTATGCCATTTATATTTCTAATGTTCACACTGACTTTATCTACAAACGTTCTATCTGAAATATTGAGCAGACTACGAGAATAAATATAGAGAATCTGAACAATATATATATATATATATATATAATTATTTTTTAAAAATATGATTCCTCCGCTACATAAGTGTTCTCATGTTTCAAAAACAAGAGTCAAAAACTTCAATATAGTTATTAAAATTAAATTTAATTATAGTATCAAGCTCTGTTTCATCTTCAAGCGAAATCTTTGGATTTCAATTAAATTCAAAATTTTAATTCAAAATTTAATATTTATTTTGAATTTATTGGCTTATGTTTTTGAAAAAATGAGAAATCCTATGTAGCGAATTGATCATATTAAAAAACAAACATTTTAGGCTCTACTTTTGTATCGAGCACTGTTTTTATAAAAATAAAAACATAAATACTAAAGAACTTTGGATTATTTACCTAACGAGTTCTTTTCCTATTTTTCTTTATATTTGCACACACACAGACATATATATATATATATATATATATATATATATATATATATATATATATATATATATATATATATATATATATACTGGCAATCAAACATACACACTATTATTTAAACAAATATCTAATGGAAATCCCTATATAAAATGATAGAAAATATATAGATTACAAGCAGTGTAACTGCAGCTATTGATACACGTCTTCTTTTCCAGAATATCGTATAACATCGTGAAAATAGCCTCAGAGATAATCAAAATTTCATTAATGGCCTCGAGACAAAAATTAAAATAAATTCAGTAATATCTACAATGTGGAGCAAAAACAAATCCTCAGGACGATTGAATCTTGAACTTAAATGATTCACTTGCGAAATGTTGAATTTCTCTCCACCAGATAATAAGGAACGGACTTTAACTGAGTTCTTGTCTTGCATAAACCTCTGTACTTATGCCGATAATTTACGCTGTGTGGGTAATTTCAAATAATGGTAGCAACATTATTTACTATTCCAAATCAATGACGAAAAGTCTGCTCTCAAGGAGGAGAGTCTGTTGATATATGCAAAGGCGTTGTTTTTAAGATTTGTGCAGATTCTCAAGAATAGTTGAGACCGTAATTTACCAAAAAGTAAAAAAATGAATGATTATTGAAAAAATTAATCTTTCTATGTATTATGAATTTATATCTATCTACACACACACACACACATATATATATATATATATATATATATATATATATATATATATATATATATATATATATATATATGTGAAGAAATATAGTCTTAAGATGTGCTATATTTATGGGATAAAGTGCTTAATATCAGAGATAGAGCGTGTGTAAATATAAAAGTGAACATAGAAGTCAACACTTAGAGGCGACAGTCTGTTTCATGCTATATGCAATCGTCAGGCCACGTGTGCTGTTATTTTCTCGGCTATTTATACATATACGGGTCAGTGGTGCATTGTGGGTAGTCTATTATGGCGGTTATTTTACCGGAAGTCGTTTATTTATTTATTTCGGTTAAATTATTTTGCTTGTTTTTATTTAATTTTATTTTTTGTTTCTTATTTTATTTATTTATTTACTTATTTTTTAATCGGTGTTTTTATTAACGTACTAAAATTTTGTTTATATCACTTATTTAATAGTTTTGTTTTGGTTTGAGAATTTAATTAAAGTTATTTGTTCGGTTTTGGGGTTGGTTGTTGTAGTTTATTCAAACTATTATTTTGGCAGGAACAGCGGACAAACTTTCGCTGCCCTGTGTGAGTATAATTTAGCTCTACCGAAAACTCATTTTAATCTTTTTTCGATTTTCTTTAATTTTTTATTTTTCTCCTTTTTTTTTTTTAATGTTTAAATTTTATTTTATTGTATATTTTTTCCCCCCCCTACTCGTCAGTGTGTTTGCCCATAGTAACACATTTTGTCCTAATTCATTGTAACCTATCCGATGGTCCCGTTTCGAAAGAAGAATCAGAAAAAGGGAAAAATTGAATGTCTTTGGCTAGATGTGAATGTCCCTCGTCAGTATTCTCATGATTTAGTGGCCGACTATTGTTGCTTGATAAAATTTCTGAACTTGTAAAGAACTAGGATACATTTTACTTATATTAAATGAAATATATTCTAAAAAAACTAATAATGAAAATATTTTCAAGTTGTAATTAAAATTGTAGTTAATTAAAATGAATTCTAAACTAAACTTCTTTTAAATTGTAATTAAATAAATAAATAAAGTTTATTAAATTAGAAAAATGAAGTAGCTATTTTGTCGTAAAGATAAAAAAAAAATACTTAAAAAATATTTAAATATAAAATTTATTAAAAAATCGTAATATAAATATACTTGATATAGAAAAATAATTTTACTGACGGTAAAGAACTCGGATACATTTTAAATGAAATATAGTCTAAAAAAACTAATAATGAAAATATTTTAAAGTTGTAATTAAAATTGTAGTTAATTAAAATGAATTCTAAACTAAACTTCTTTTAAATTGTAATTAAATAAATAAATAAAATTTACTAAAATAGAGAAATGAAGTAGCTATTTTTGCCGTAAAGATAAAAAAAATGTTTACTTAAAAAATGTTTAAATATAAAAAAAAATTAAAAATCGTAATATAAATATACTTGATATAGAAAAACAATTTTACTGATGGTAAGTAACATTTTACTTCTATTAATTGAAATATAGGCTATAAAAACTAATAATGAAAATATTTTAAAGTTGTAATTAAAACTGTAGTTAATTAAAATGAATTCTAACCTAAACTTCTTTTAATTTGTAATTAAATAAATAAATAAAGTCTACTAAATCGGAGTAATGAAAAATTTTAGAAATATTTAAATATAAAATTTTGAAAAATCGCAATATACTTTAAATATACGGAAAAAAAAGTCCGTAAGAATTTTAGCCGTTAACAATATAATTTAAAAAAAAATCTAGACGACAGGCTTTAACGGAAGTTAGATTTCATTGAAAAATGCACCCCTTCCCACGACCCAAACGTAGCAATAACTGACACATTAAATTATAGACATATTGAAAACCGAGCCACCCCTTTCTAGAAAAATAGATTTATCTGTAACCTTGGAAACATGAATTTTGTCTTAGCTGTGTATTTAAAACCCAGTAATTTTAAAAAGTTACTCCAACAATTCGCTTGAGGATGAGATGGAACTAATTTCTTTAATTTAATCACAAAATTAAATTCGTGGCTTGTAGCTTCCATTTTTGAAACATGGTTAGAACTGTGTAGCGAAAAAATATTTTAAATCAATTAATTTATAATATATATATATATATATATATAATGTATGCATAAAATCGGTCTCTCCCGTTATATATATATATATATATATATATATATATATATATATATATATATATATATATATGTATGTGTGTGTGTGTGAAGAAATATAGTCGTAATGTGTGCTATATTTATGGGATAAAGTGTTCAATATCAGAGATAGAGTGTGTAAATACAAATATAAAAGTGAACATTGAAGTCAACACAATCAATATTTATTTATTTATTTTTATTGTAATCCGTGTTTTATTAACATAGTAAAAATGTGTTTATATCGCTTATTTAATAGTTTTCTTTTGGTTTGGGAAGATAAAGGTTTTTAGTCAATTTTGGGGTTGATTGCTGTAGTTTATTCTATTAAATAAATAAATATATAAGATAAGAAATAAAGATGAAAAATAAAAATCAAAAATAAAAATAAATAAAAACAAACAAAATAAATTAACCCAAATAAATCAATAAACAAATAAACGACTTCCAGCAAAATAACCGCCAACATAGACTACCCACAATGTACCACTGACCCGTATATTAATAGCCAAGAAAAAAACAAGACTCGTGGCCTGTCAATTGTGTCTAGCATAAAACAGCCTCTCGCCTCTAAGTGTTGACTTCAATGTTCATTATACAAGGTAACCAAAAATGTTCTGTCCGTTTGTTTGATTAGTCATTGAATGAAGTTGAAATATCTACGAAATGCGTGTAGCAATTGTTTTCAAATTCGGACAGCCGGAAGTTGGAACATCAGACGTTATAAAAACACGCGCACCATTCCCGGCCATCAGTTATAAGCCGGACGGCTGTAAGAAGGATGGAAGTGTCTAGAGATCTCGTTCAGGGCTGTTTGCTTTACGACTTCAAAGTGGGCTTATCAGCAGCTGCATCAAGTCGCCGCATATGTCAAGCGTTGGGGGATAGTGCTGTGGATGAAAGTACAGCAAGGCGTTGGTTTCGAAAATTCAAGTCGGGAGATTTGTCTCTCCGTGATGAGCCTCGCTGTGGACAACCACAGGTCTTGAATGACGGAGTCCTGAAGGCGGCCATTGAAGAGGACAGTAGTCTAACGTGTGGCGAACTTGCAAGACAGTTCAACGTTTCCGATGAAACAGTTAAACCTCACCTGCACTGCCTAGGTAAGACGTACAAACTGAGCAAGTAGGGTCCACAGGTGACAACGAGTGGCAACCTGCGTATCGCCGCTTTCTCGCCACCGTACCGCATACTTATTCAATCGAGTGCTTACCAGTGATGAAAATGGTTCTGTACAAAACTCCCAAGCGTTCCAGACATTGATTGTCTCCTCAGGATGCTGTCTCTCACACCGCAAGACCGCCTATCCACCCACGCAAGATTATACTTTGTTTCTGGTGGACAGGTCGTCAAGTGGTGCATTATGAACTGCTATCAGTGGGCCAAACAGTCACTGGAGACTTATACAAGCAGCAATTGAAAAGTGTGCAACAGGCATTGCGCAAGAAGGAGAAAGCACTGGTGAATCGCAAAGGTGTGCTTTTCCTCCATGACAACGCTAGGCCGCATGTCGCGCGAGTGGTCAGGGATACCATACAGCAACTTGGGTGGGAGACTTTGTGCCATCCACCTTGTTCACCTGATTTTGCGCCATCCGATTACCACCTCTTCCACTCCCTGGATAATCATCTTCGTGGGAAATTCTTCACCAGTGAAGCAGATTTGGGCAAAGCCCTCACGGACTTCCTTGCGTCACAACCCCACCCCTGAGTTCTACCGCAAGGGCATTGAACAGCTGGAAACACGTTGGCAGAAGGTGCTGGATGCCGATGGCAATTACTTCGAAGACTAAATATAAGTTACACATACTGTGAAGCGTTTTCTTTTTTTTCCTTTAAAAACAGACAGAACTTTCTTGGTTAACTTATATATATATATATATATATATATATATATATATATATATATATATATATATATGTTGTTTTATTTTTGTTTCCAGAACCTGATTGCACCAACATGAACCTCTAAGCTGTTATGTCATGTGCTTTCAACAGGATAAACATTTTTTCCCGGTACATAATAATTTCCCTTTGATGAATACGAACATAATTCATCCTGTAATGTGACGTAGATGTTACTGTAGTTTACCTTTATGGGAAACACCAATTAAGAGCATATATATTTTGAATTTAATGCAGCTTTTATTAGATTTTTTTTTTACATTCGATGAACGAATATCTTTATGTCTAGTGAGTACATTAAGAATATGATTCCTTGTTGCTCTCTGTCACTCTGCAATATTGTCTGTGTATCAGTTTCTCACAGTAATTGTAATATGAACGATGTAGATTTATCAAATGAATAACATATGTAAGCATTTCGCAAGATAAACAGTTGTTGCTCAGTTAATGTTTCCCTTATAACCTTTCTTAGAATGTATGAAATGATCCTTATTTTGAAATCTCTTATATTTATCGATATAGATGAAGAACATGACCTATAAATAGCAACCAGATGTATCACATTATAAAGAAATTTATGATCTCTGACAGGAGAAAAGTTTAAGGTTATCAAATAATTATAGCTTTCATATTATATTACTGAATCAATTCACAGAGTACATCATATGCAAAACTCATTCATTATTTACATTTATCAAAGTTATGTCTTCATTGTCTTGAATGAAGATAACACAATCAAGAAGTAATATTTCGTTTGGAAACGACATAGTCTTGCTGAAATACGTAGTAAGCAGATAAGCTAGATCTCTAACTCTGTACTTGTTTACTTCTTCTAGTGACAGTTCTTGGCATCAGTCTGTATGTATTTGGATGAGTCCAAGACCTCTTCTGGAGTGCTTTTGATATTTTGGAAACCTGCTCTCACTTTTAGAGTATGGATTTCCAAGTCCAATTCTTTGAAAGCTTTTGACTTTCCGTCATTCAATCAACAAGTAGTATGTCGCATGGAGTTGACGCGGTCTTGCTGAAACTGGTAATAATCAAATAAGCTAAATCTCTAACCCTCTACTTGTTTATTCCTTCTAATGACAATTCTTGGTATAAGTCATTACGTATTTGGACGAGTCCAAGTCCTCTTCTAAAGAGGGGTGTTCATCTCCACAACAATATATTATTTTACCCATTAGAAAATTAACGTTGAAATTCATTTGCTTACCGTTGATTCACCACTACACTACTAAACAGCATTTAAAAAATTATGAAATAATGATTATTGAAGTAATTTTTTCTATACAGACCATGCCAATCCCACTCATTGTTGCCAAAGAGACAGTCTTTCTAAATATTTAATACAAAACTAATTTGATATTTAATAATTGCACGTCTTAGAAAATATATAAGTTCGTAGGTGATCGACGAATTTCCTCTTACGTTAAATATCTAATGTCAAAATGTTCAAGCATAGTACGGTTCTATAAAATAGTCAACATGAAAATGAAACGTCGAAGAAGAAGTAGCTGTAGATAAGAATAGCTTCAAAATTCTTACGAGATAATTTCAAAAATTGGTCAATGTGGAGAAATGTTTTGACTGAAACATGTCAGGCTTTCACTTTTAAACAAGAAAATGAATGGACGAAGTCAATCATTGAAACTTTCAACATAATTATTCAACAGCGGTCATCAAGATTCTTTCCTTCAGTTCAGCAAAACATTTTTGCAGAACAATTCTCAGATATGGCGGATGGAAAGAGAGGCGCAAATTCAGACTCTTTGTCTTTCTTTAACATATTTAACATATGCTTAGGCTACACGCTCGAACCCAAACAATATAGCTTACCATATTTGCTGAAGTTAAACTATATGTTTCCGTCAGCTGATATGTACGACTGCGATTGAAGTAATTTAACAACATTTTAGAAATCTACAATTTCTACGAAAATGATATGCTATTTCTGTTGTTAGTTATTAACTTAGAGTTCTACTGACTCTGTCTTTAGCACATTTGTATCAATCATGTTGAGGTGTATATTTCAAGTTGGCTATATTAATAACACAATCCTATATGGATGAATGACGAAAGTATTTCCTCTGGGACTTATCACAAAAAGCACGCGCGTATGACAAAACAAATCCATTTCACATCATATTCAGCATCCACATATCTACATTTTAACCTTGAAAAGCCCGAGTTATGAGAAAGATACTTTAGTTGTATTCTCTTTGAACATCAGCTGTAGACCTCAGTTTTAAAAACGTCACAGAATTCTCTTTGATCCGTTAACTCTAATGATTCCTACTTTAAAAGAAATATCTCAGGATTAATCTTTGTAAAGCAATTAAAATATAGGAAAAACATCAAGTGAGAAAAATTGTTAGGTCTGACATTTTAATTGACAGTAATGTTGACTTAATTGCTGGGAAAAATGGGCAAGAATCACGCTCTTCTCTTCACGTTATACTTGCACGTGATGCCATGTCACGTGGGCACAGAAGAATATATCGACATAAACATTCTGTTTATAGCATTTTTACAAATAAATTTAATTGTTCAGATAATAATAAATATATATAATTTTGATAAGATCAACCAGGTATAATTGTAAGCTCTGTGTATATTCATTCGATTATAAAATGACTTACTCATAATAAACCGTCTTTTCAGGTAGGTACAGTAATATACTATAAAATATATATATATATATATATATATATATATATATATATATATATATATATATATATATTATAAAAGATTTTGCAAAATAAAATAATTGGAAATTTCGCCTGTAGTTCTTGTAAACATATGAAAAAAACAGCACAGAATAGGGGTTAAATGTAACCAATCATTACATAAGAATTTCTCTCATTGAATATTCAAAGAAAGCGTCATTGTAAGGAGGCTGAAATGAACAAATCTATACTTGGGAATTTCTCGCAAAAAACTAAAGATAAATAAGGATAGAAATAATAAAGAGAGGGGAATATTTCGTAACCTAAGGTAAAGAAATAATGAAGTGGGAGCGTCCGTTTCCATAGAAGATAGAATTTGACGTAAGTACGTATATACGGCTGCCGTAGCTCTGTTCAGGTTTTTATTAGTGCTAAATGCAAGGGTAGCTATATACCTGGAACAAATGAAAATGAGATGGGCGTACTTTTTGGATTCGTTAGACATTTCTATGAGAGAAGGATATGCAGATAGCTTCTAGTGACGGCGACATTAAAGAAAACGACTAAAACAATTCAAAACGTGCCTCTTAATCCGAATAGTCAGTGACTAAAAGTGTAATGTAAAAATAAGTAAAGGAAATTCATGTCAGTCCGTCGTGTAAAGCTTCAATAAATGTTTAGCTATCTTCTAATTGGAGAAAAAAAAATCTAAACAAGAACAAATAGCACAGAAATAAAATATAACGAAAATATTGCTTACGAGAGTCGTAATCTTCCAGTCTCTAATGATCTGAAAAAAATATCCTTAAGCAATATGTGAAAGGAAAACAAAACTTAAAGAAGAGAAAAATGTTTACTGTCCGTCACTCAGGTGATGATATTTTCTATAAAATGATATCTTGGCGGAGTCAATTGGATACCTTTGCCGAAATTATACAACTATAAGAAAATTGCAGCTAAATACAACCTGAAATCAACATTAAAATTACAAAGGTGGTAACTTCCGTATTCTAGAGAATTGGTATTTCAGGTTGACACCTTATATGGTCTAGCTCGAATGATGATTTAATTGGTAGTACCTCTCTCGACAATGAACCAGGGAGTATTCATGTTTAGCAGGGAAGAAAGCCTGAACCAAATATTACTATGAATAGATAATGAGTCATTTGTCTGGAATGGTAAAGTACGAACAGACTCATGGATTTTCATTTATCTATATGTTTAATGAATAGTTTTACTTACATAAAATACAGTTTATTGTAAGTCTTTTTTGTAATTGAATGGCCAGACTTCTGAATCTAATGACAATATGAGAAGCGAATGAAAATCAGTTTGAACATTATCGGAATTTTTCTGAAAAGATGGCAGTTTTTCCAAGTCTGCGAGTTAAATGAAAAATAATTGTGGTAAAGAGAATTAAAAAACAATAATTACAAAGCACCGAAATTTGGTTCTACAGAAAGATGTTGAGAATGACAAGATTGTGACGTGTGAGTAACAAAGACGTTTTAAGGAAAATGGAAAGAAAAATGACTTTTAGTCGCAGAATAAGAAATAATAGAGTTGAGATTTCTAGGACCGATAACGAGGAAAGAGCATGGCAAATTTGATATTCACTGGACAGATGGAAGGCAAGAGGGACATAGGGAAAAACAACGAGTAAACTTCCTAACAAACTTGTGCATATAGATGGAAGAACACGGAGTGTGAAGGATGGTGAAAAGGCAAAAATTACTAACAGCTGGAAAGGAGAGGAAGTAATGGAGAGCCATGGTGATTGATTCCATTATGTTCCGACTCCTTTTCTCCTCAGGCAATACGTAGGATCATAACAAGAAATCGTTTTTTAATCTATTCTCCCCAAGCAAAGCTATAATGACACAAAGACACAAGGGACTCCTGCGAGTGAAAGAAAATGGGAATACTATAAAAGTAACAGAAAAAACAATTCTAAAAATCACAAAAGGGATAAACCGATTCCTATTTAAAAGACGGAAATGGAGTACCGGAAGTTACGCGAAATAAAGAAGGGAATAAGTTAATACATAGTAAATAAAATTTCACACTAGAAGGAGAGTTGAGAAGTATAGTGTTCAAGAAGACTTTAGAAGAAACTGAAAAGACCATCCTAAACAGGAAATATATAGATTTTCCATATCCTTCTGAACCGACACTTCTGTATTATTCAAAATTATAGGACATTATGAAGTCAAAATTATAAGTTCAACATAAATGACTGTCAATCAGTGGAACGCCCATATATATATATATATATATATGGTGGGTGTTAGCTATGCGTTACTTGTGCTCTAATAATTGAATACAAACCTGAAAACCTATGGAAGATTTTGTTTACACACACACACACGTGTGTGTGTGTGTGTGTACTTTTATATTCACACATGTTGGAAAGCGTGTGAAGTCATTACTTTTTAGGACAAATACATTGATTTACCTAGTTAGAGGGATAAATATATTTGGACAAGACCATTGACAAAACGTACAACATATCTATATCTATCTATCTATCTATCTATCTATATATATATATATATATATATATATATATATATATATATATATATATATATAAACAATGTGAGGCAAAATTGTGCGCCCTTGGGAAATTCTTTTAAATGTATAATTCCACATCACAATTTTATTTCTTAGTTATTTAATTCTTATATGCGTTCCTCAAAATGTCTTCTTTTTTCAAAACACATTTCATTTCTGTGACTGCATATTTCATTGACACGTGGGAGAGTTTCCGCTGTCATTTTATTGCATTCATATTTAATTCTTTCTTCAAGTTCCTTATTATTTCTCGGACGCGTCTGACAAACAACTTATTTCAAATGGCCAAAAAGAAAAAAAAATCGTTGATATGAGACTCGGTGACATCGGTGGCTACTCAACAGGACGTCTTTGACATTTTCATTAACCCTAAGGTGTGAAGCTTTTGCCTCACACGCTTTAATATTAAAAAGAAGATTTCACTCGTATGATTCTTATAATATGTAGATATCGTCGGCGTTTGTAGATGCGGTTTTCTTCCAAAAGCCGTTTTTATTACAGAGCGCGTTGGGTAAATTGTTGCCATATTATATTTTTAATTCCACGCATGATCTTTTTTTTAATTTTTTCGGCTGCACAGTCTAGTAGACTCAGTTGGACACCACCTATGAGAAAAAGTGCACTATAATGCAATTCATTCCGGGAGAAATTTAGAAACCGCACACTGCACTGCTTGGCATTCATGCCGGAGGCTACAATACGAACATATCAAAGTGTTTGGATGCCATGGACAGTGCAGAGGATTCGGAATGATTTCGATGTGTTTAATGGGGATTAGAGATGTACGGCACCAGGGAAAACTTACTCTGAACATTCTGATAAGAAAGGAATTCCCGAATTTGTTGGTCAGGCTCTCAGACTCAGCACGGAGGCGTATATCAAGCGGCGTGCGGTGGTAGTGTTACCCTGGGCCAAGATGTTAGCTGCTGGAAGGCACTATGTCCGGCAAAAGGGTTCTGCTCATGCCACACAAACAAGAGAATTCAATCATGGCTATCAGACAATTTCGTCGATCACATAACCACTTGCATCTAACAACTTAACTCCCCAGATTGCAACCCCCTTAATTATTATGTGTGGGGCACAGTTTAAAGGAAGACCAACAAAACTCCCAAAGATGAACTGAAGGCAAGGATTATGGCATCATTCACCAACTTCAATAAGGAGACCATTCAGAAGAGATGTAGGATATTCCGAAGTAGTCTGGAGATCGTGGTTGAAGGAAAAGGCGATTTTATTCAATAAATTTAGGATTTCAATATATTTTTTATGTGATTTGTAGAGCAATTAAGGTGATAACTTTGTCAATCCATTCCAAATAAACAGGAAACTTTTCCGGATGACACAATTTGGCTTTCTAAAATTGTGCAATTATTGCACGGATAATAGATTGTCCAACCTCCATATGATATTGATTTTCAATGCATACCTTAAAAATAAACTCATTTTCACATCTGTTTTGCAATCTTAGAATTGTTGGGATTATTTATTTTAAGTCTGTTAACCGTCCAATTTGTAGACAGACGTAATGACTGCTGCTTCTACGAGTTGTCAGTATGCAGTTTATTCTGCTGATTCTCTTGTAGTATTTTCTTTTTGCACCATTTTAGCTATTGTGCACGTACTTGTATGTTTTTTTATTCGATTAGCTCTGAAGAGTTAGGATTGACTTAAAAGTTTAAGCTTTTGGGGGTATTCTTTATATGTGTCTGTCCACCACATTGCGTATTTTCTTCTTAGATTCTCTGTTCATCTCCTTTATTTTTAAATTTCATTTTGAATCGTCCAAAGATTATATATATATGGGTAGACGGAAATATTTGGTTGTGCTAGCACAAAGTCACATGTCATCGTTGTCGAGTGTTTGAGTGTCCTTTCCTGTTCTGACTGCTGATCCCGTTAGACAATTCGTTATCTCTCAAAAAATGTAGCTAAGATTCACTCAACATTGTTGCAGTAAAAACCACAGGTGGGCTCTATTGGAGTTGATTAAAAATTATATCTCGGTAATTGTCTGTAAAAGGGATTAATTAAACACTCTAGTAGACACTTTCTTCGCATACAAGTGACCATTATTATTATTATTATTATTATTATTATTATTATTATTATATGTGTGTGTTCGTATTTGTGATTGAAAATCTCTATATTATTGCTAGAAGAGAAAATAATAATGCAAATGCTTTTACAAGAAAAGTGTTTAATAAGTTTTTACAGAGAGTTTATGATGATTATTGTATTTTTTTAATTTTTTAAGCGGAAAGTTGATCATAAACTCTTCGTTAACTTTGGTCTTTGAGATTTGACAGAGTGCAACCAAGGAAGAAGGCTAACTTTTGTACATTACTGTTTCAAGGTGAGGTGTTTTGGCCTCATATTTGCAGAAGTACACCATATGTAAATTAAGCCTAGCAAAACTTCAAATATCGGGCAGCCAATGAAAATCAAATTCAGTACACAACAATAACAATCAGTATGTTAGCTACAATACACCGATGCGTTTTGCCAGTGTACTATGTTACAGATAATTGAGTACATTCAGGTCGTCATTTTGACCAAGTATTAAAACCTCTCCTATAATGAGGTTGGTCTTAGAACAATCATATCAGTTCATTGTTAGTTCCGGTAAAAGAATTGACAAAAATAATGAAACCGTTTCATATACTAGCAAGGAGAATTAATTTTCTGAACAAATGAAAATAGATTACCATATTAGGATATTGCGGTGCTTTTAGAGTGATTTATATTTAAGTTTCTCTCTTTTAGATTCGATGTCTCTATTTAGACAAAACTGCATAATGAATAATATATAATTATAATGAATTGTTGCGGTATAAGTAATTAATTCAAAGGAAAATAATAAAAACTTTGATCTCTGGTAATACACAGAATGTAAAGTTCAATCTTTTAAATAAAAATGAGACAAAGTTTGCTATTTCTTTTAATTCACAAGATCCCTTCCTAAATCCCTTTAGCGACTGGATCTATTTCATGAACAATATATTTACCTAATTCATCCAAGCACGGGTAATTGCCATCGTGACTCAGATAAAAGCCATAATAAGGAGTGATGATTGTAAAATCCTGCAGCTTCACCAACCCAAGAATACAGAGAGATTGGTATTTCCTCTAATTTGATTCGAAACAAGCTGAGTTTTAATTTCGATTAATAAGTATAAATTCCCCGATTGGAATTGTTCATTGAAAGGTGTTTTCTACCAGAAAAAAATTCAACAGATGAAAGTATTCAAAGTTGCATTTATATTTCTTGAAATCATTTTTAAACAGATGTTGCCATCAGAATATCGGGAAACTCCGTTATATACTTTTGTGTGCATTTTATTAAATGTTTTGTTGAATTGGGGCAATTTTTACGCATTATCACATTCAATAAAGAATCCACTCAATATAAATGGCTTGCGAGATTTCAAATCTAGGCAAGCAATTACGGCAAATGGTCGATTAATTCCTGATGATGTCTTTGAGTAAAAAGACAAAAAACGAGAAATGTTATTGGATGCGTTCATTAGGAATCTTCAAGGATGTTAACCCCCCTTAATTAACCCCAAATCTAACCCCTGTTTAATTCATACTACACAATAAAACGTAACCTGAAGCAAAAGGAAAATAGAGATTTAGTAAAACTGTAAATATTGATTTTGTTTTCAATTTTTGTTTCAATTAATTTCCTCATCTGACAGAATTTAATTGATTGTTTTGCGTCCAATATTATTCTGTTTCGGATGGAATTCACTGAGATGAATTTGCAGTAAATTTGCCTGAGTCCAAATCTCTGTATAAATCAACGGATACTTCTACTTGTAATCTCCCTTTACTTAAGGATATGGGAGCCGCCAATTTCTATCTCAGCGATTGATTGCATTTTTAATACCGGGTCGTATTCAGTCTATTCTCATACTCTAACCAGCGTTTAGTAATGGATAAAAATATTTTACTGTAGAAAACTCACCAAACAAATTTTAATGGTCTACTTCTACAATATCATACTAGCAGGCTAAATAATTGGCAAGATATCCCATATGTCTTGTCCCAGTAATAAGTTAAAAGATATTTTTTAAAACAATACAAACAAAATCGAACCGATGAATGCAAATATTTTACTGTAAATTGCATGAAGTAGATTTTACAAGGTGTATCATTCTATTCCGTTTGAGTAGGGTTAAATTTCATTGCGATGTTATTAACCGTCGGAAAAGCATTCCTAACCCGATATTTTCCTGCCCAGTGCTATAACCATTGCGATCACAAATATTATAATTGAAGATAACAATACCATTGCACATTGCACTTTTGAAAAACCGGTATGTTTCCATTTCTCAAAATTCTGTTTCATTTTTCCTCTATGTTACGAGATCGAAATTAACTGTTCTTACTTTAATTTAATTGGCTTTACGATATTTTAAGAAAATCTATTTGATTTGACGCGGTTAGAAATGAACTTGTGACATGATTGTTGCTTTTATTTTCTCACCAACACCTATCAGCGTTCCACACAACCCTGAAGAAAGCGAACAAGAAGCAATGTGTTTTTTGCAGGAAGTGACGAATGAATCAGGCCTAATTTTAAGTTGATTTATGAAAAATGTGCTCAACCTCTGTCTCTATTGACAATCAGGCAAAGGCAAAACTGAAGTATTGTAGCAATGAAAGGCGTGTAAAGATTGGAATAAAATAAAAAAGGAAGAGTCGAATTGGAAGGATGTATTTTAATATAAAGAAATTCAAAATGATAGGAAGGAAGCGTGGATGCCTATAAAGAGTTTAGACAAGAAGGTAAAAAGAAAAATAATAGACAAAGCAAAGAGATTTCGAAAAAAAAAAACAAAACAAAGAAATATCAAAGAAAAAGGAATGAAGCGCTGATTTTGATATAAAAAATAATAATGAAGAAGAAGAAACAAAAAAAGTAAAAGAAAATGAAAACATGAATGAATAAATAAATGAATGAAACTTTGAATTATAATTCCACAAATATAAAAAGAAGATTAAACAGAAAAAAATAGCAATACATTGAAAGTGAAGAAGGATTTTAAAAAGTGGAAAAATAATTGACACGACCCGAGAACAATGAATATTTTAATAAATAAATGAGTCATGGCGTAACATGATTTCGAGGAGGAAAAGAGCATCGTATGCTTGAAATTTCCAATAATGGTGATAAAATCGATTTCAAGAATAGCTATTATCATGATGTTAATAATAGCAAAATATTAATTAAGATAATAATGATTCAATCGTTCAATAGATTTTCATTACATGAACGAAGCCGACAAACAGGATCATGAAATGGATAATGAATTGTTAAATTATCATCAGAAAAGAACATCGATATCAAAAATTAATTATTATCATATATTTCCTAGTTTCGCTAGTAATTCCCTTTGGGGATCAAGTCATATCAGTTTACCAACTTATTCTTTAGAGGATTTCATAAAATTATATATTTGCGTGGTTTCCATTTTCCTTCATCGTTTTCATTTAAACCATCCTGATAGCAGACGTTTTTGAGACATTTGAAGAATTTCAGTATGAAGTGGTAATGTTCTCACAATCAGATCCCAGACTTAAGACATCCCTCTATTAAGGCCCTTTTTACTTTCCAGCTTTTTACTTTCTACTTTATTTTATTATTCTAGTGCAAAAATTTAGTCTATTGATTACGACTACGTATGCTACTCTGGGCGAAGTATTTTTAATGTCAAATAGAATACCATAGGAAGATTCTGTTTTAGGTATTAAGCAATTATAGTTGTTGAAATATAAGCATTTTCTAGATGTCCAGTAGATCCTTTTTGTTATCCAATGATGCCTATATTTTTAAACACGTTGAGAAAATGATCAACATTTATTTATTTTCTGTAACTGATTGTGTTAATTCAATTTTTGTAAACATTAGGCAGTTTACTTTGAACTTGCATTATTGTCTGTAATACGAAGATTTTGTAATTTTTGCTGTCAATATTTTTGCTTAAGTAAATTCTGTTTTTAGCGTGTGACATATAACATTATTGATATCAGTGAAAGTATTTTTAGAAATGCATCGAATCAAATATAATGAAACGTCGTTGGACAGGGTGAGTTTGATTATGTCGATGAAGTCATCAAATGTGTTTCAAGGATGAAATGTTTCACAAAATACTTTTGCATCATTGGTTCCCAAAAATGACTGATGATCTGAATCTGCAAAATGAGCCACGATCGTACACCCGACAAAAAGATATGAAGATTCAGCCATAAAAAATGAAACACTTGTTCGTTCAGAGTAAGGATTTTCCTCAAATATCTACAATAGAAGATTCGACAGATGTTAAGCAACATATACATGAATAGTCTATCAGTATGAAAGCTTTTTTGCTGTAGAACTGGACCACACTGTTTCGAGTTGAGATTAATGATGGTAACATATACAATGATGCCATTAGATTTCTATTAATGGCATATTAAAGAATACGAAATTAAGAAAAAGGCACACACATTTTTAAATAAGAAGCAAAACAAAATATGAATAGGATTAAAGGGATACCAACCAAAGACAGGTAGATTCTGAGTTTCCAAAAAGACACAAATCGAATAATTAAACACACATATTATTTCTCGCATAGGAATCGCTACATATGAATTAGCAAAGGCCTTAGCAACAAAGTTAACGTCTCTTTTAGTACCAATCAAGCTTTCACAATTAAAATTTTCTGAGAATCTCATATTAAATCCATAATTTTTGTTATCGATGCTACAAATGTATCTCAGCTTTGTATAAAAAAGTATTTATTACATTCACTAATAGTAATTACAAAGGAATAAATAGACATTCCTATGATTTTTTGTATTGTCTTGGTGTTTTGAATGTCATTTCGAATCAGGCCCATTTCAAAATATCCTAAGCCAAGACATTAAATATGTTCGATATTTAGATGACACTTTACTAATATATCAACCAAATATTGAATTATTTGGACTTATGAATAAAATAAACAATATCTAACCATGTTTTGAATTCTCATATGAAAAAGAAACAAATAATACCTTTATGCTGTTAGTACATTTCTACAGGAAACAAATAAAATGGAAGCAATAAAGGTTTTTCATACCAAAATCAATAAATTAAATTCTAAAATAATTGTAGCTGTTACTATTGAACTTTCCTCCAAAATCGCCTCCTCAAATATCTAAATCGTAATATATTTAAATTGAAATTGCTTGAACAATTCTGTATTTACCAAATATTTTATATGTAATTTTCAAAGCAAATCGCATGAAATCTACAAAAACAAAGTATAAACGACAATACAAAAATAGCTACATCGTATTATTTACAAATTATATATGTGATGAAATCAATGAATATTAGATTGACTCACAACAAAAAAAGACATAAACAGATTGACTCAATACAAAACAAAAAGTTTCTATTATAGGATTTTATCAAACAAAATATGAACAATGTCTCCAAAAATATATTAACAATATTTACCAAGTTTTGAAGAAAAGTATCTATAAATAAAAATACTGAGTGCATATGCGTGCTTCCAAAACATTTTTGATCACAATTCCGACCAGCGAAATGACGGAAACATCTCAATATAATTTATTCAGACGAAGGTGCATAGAAAGTGTCATGAGTCATCTGCGATGAATACAATATCGTTTCAATATTCCCTATATTTACTAAAGTAATACCGATATAATGCAGTATAATTAATCAATATAAATTGAGTTGAATTGATAAACTTCTAATTTCTATAATGATAGATTTAAAGTAAGCATCAAACGTTCAGATCTTTCTGTAAAATCATCGTTGGCCTTGCTTATGGTGATTTTCTCATGGGTTATATGAGTATATACCTCATGACGACGTTTCGCCAACAAAATATGTCACAGTATGCGCTTTTCCAAATTATCTCGTTTATTCCATATTTATTTACTAGCAGCATGGCCCGGCGTTGCCCGTGCTTGATTCAAAAATCGTACGACTCATACAGCAATGGCTATCAATTAAATTAAAACATTTTTGCTCTTCCTTGCCTTTAAAGGAGTGCCCTTTGCCGTGCTGATGTTGCTACATACCATACTTCTCACACTGAGAAGTTTTTCTAAGCTCTATGCTAAACATTAAATCTGTTACGAAAAAAGAACTAAACAAAATAAACACAAAATGATCAGCTTTAAAAAAAGAACTCGTAAGTGGAAAAACTGAATGAAAAAAGAATGTTAACAACAAATACTTTTTCACACCCAAGCCAGTTCTGCGGAATCCGAATGAACGTTGAGTTTAAGCAAGCGAATGAGCCAATTGGAGTAAAGTGCCATGCAGATTTAAATTTTTCCTACTTCTGACGAATGCAGCTATCGATTTCTTTTGCATGCTAGTTAACATTCGTGTCTGTCAGCTGTTGGCTCTCACGCTGGCCAATAGAATCTTCCTGGCTATTCGTGGCAGCCAGCTATAGGCTCTCACTCTGGCCAGTACAAAATGGCCGCAAACTACATGAAATCTGCCATAGAAGCATGAAAAAATTGATTATTTCCACTATCGATGGGAGTTGGGAAATGCAAAGTCGGTCATGGCCTTGCCGCTAACTTGGAGCATGTGCATGTAAATTTTGGTGCAAATCCGTCGAAAATTGCGGCCGTGCATTCGTTACACACACACACACACACACACACACACACACACACACACACACACACACACACACACACACACATATTTTTTATAGATAGAGATAAATAATAGTTTTGTTGTTTGCATAATAAAACATGACATCTGCCACGACAGTTATTATACATATATTATTAAATAAGAATATTTATATTATGGACTGAAACGCCAACGCCATATTTCGCATGTAGTTAGTTTTGAAAATGTTACGAATGCCGGATCTATATTTACCTATTATTAGACAGGGACATACAGTTCAATGCTTTGAATAGATTAGTGGTAAATCATATTCAAACCAAAAAAAACTGATTTTCAAAAGTTGATACAAAAGGAATACGTAATATATTTAAAATTCTATTGCATGAAACAAAAATAACAGATTCGTATTGATAACTTGAATTGTTAGAATATTGAATCAAGAATTATTTTTCTTGTTTTTATCTCAATAATATCTATCTATAATTTCATACTTGGATATTTATTTCTCCCACGATGTGACCAGCTTAAACCAACAATTATAGATATCATTGTTGAAAGTTGTGCTACAGCGCCTCATATAAATCAAGTTTATTCAGCCGAAATTTCCCTCATTTACGCTGTACGGTGGTTAATAAAAGCCTAGAGAATAAATACATGCATAATTTGTTGACAGTTTTAAAACAGCGCTCTCGTTGTTGTCGTTTAAATAATATTATATTGCCCAGTACATTTACACATTTTTACCACCTGCTAAATGATGTGTATCTCGTGCAAAACATACTTCATGGTAATTGTTTACTGACCCCACAATTCAGCAGGTCGTTTTGTCGGAATTTCGGATGTTATTGGGCAGATGGTACAGCATCCACTTATTTATACTGATCAGCTCACTAGGTCTAGATTCCAGTGAAAAAAAAAAAACTATATACAACTTCCTTCAGGGTATGTGCGATCGGTTTGATAAACTTAAATTTGTAGCTGATCTTACAATGGTCTACAATCAATTTACAGTGTTAACTGGAGCAAGAAATGGTTTGTTAATTTTAACGTCTCCAGAACGAAATTGCTCTCTTCTAGTTTTCTTAGAGAATAATTTTGTCTTTAATAAAAATGGCGGGAATGTAATTCAAAATATTGAAGATTCACTGTCATATGAGACAATTTTTCTCGTCAAGGACAATCTTATACATTTATGTCTACCATTCGTCATGCATTGGCATGGTTCTTGTGCAATGTATTTTGAGATTCTTCATAAAATATAAAGACGAACTCTTGACAATATCCAAAGAAGAATGCAGTGTTATCGGTCCTGACATGGTGTGTCGACTTCACCACATTCTAACGTCCGTAATGTAGCTTCACTGTGTCTTTTCTATAAATAATTTCATGGTAATTATACCAATGAGCCTTCTTTGTTTCCTCGACGATATGGATTTAAGCGTAGTATGAAATTAACAGGTAGATCTCATAATTTTACAAATGAAGTGGATAGATGTAACCGTATGTTCTATGGTAATAGTTCCTTCTCTAGCACTTCACGCTTGTGGAATTCTCTCCCAGTCGCTTGCTTTTCAGTAAATTTTGTTCTACAACAATATGAATGCGATCTCATACGTTATCTTTTGTCTCCTCAATTCTTGTTATTTTTTGTTTTCTCTCCTTAAAAATTATTTTCTTTTTCTTTCGCTCTTAGTATCCTCGAACTAATTCGGATACTGGACCAAAAAGTTTGAATATAATAAAAAAGTATTTTTTTTTTAGATAATGTTTTTTAATTATACAGTTTCGGTGGTGATTCATTGTCATTCTTTGCAATCATCTGGATTTTTTCATCAGGTACGGATACTGGAAATGCCTAAAGATTTGTCACTTCTGTTTAATACATATAATTTTGTCACGAAATAAGCATTTAATATGACAAAGAAATATATATATATATGTGTGTGTGTCTGTCTGTCTGTCTGTTTGTGTGTGCGTGTGTGCGTATGAGTGTGTGGGAGGGAAAGAAATAGAGAAATAGAATAATCAAGACACAGCATGTTGGTAAACGTTATGAAAACTAGATTTCGCCCTGAGACAATAACGATGGATAAAACTTGATCAATTGTAAAGGCGCGGTAACACAGTGTAAAACGCCTAAAGAACCTAATGTATTATGGATAGTGACATTTCTTCTCATACGTTTATTAGAATAGATGCAGTGTTAAATTGTGTACTCATCTGGTCGACATAAATTGGATGTGAGATTTTCAATTGGGGAAAGATATTGAAAAATCCAGTAGCCGAAAACAAGACGTAAGGTGCAAATCTGAAAGCACAAATTCCATTGTTATTGGTCATATATTGTCTAAAAATAGAAGCTAATGTAAACAGTCAATGGGAAATTCCTCACGGCCAAGAAAGTATGTCTCAAAAGTATTTCAAAGTCAAATCTAATGCAAGTCTCCGTTTGCTACTTGATGGAATTGCTCTTGCCACGAGCTAAAATCGACGGAAGAATGTTGTCTTTGAAGACAGTAAACAACTGGAAAGCAGAAGGTAAGACACAAAGCGAGTAGAAAGATCAAACCAAATAAGGAAGGGAGAAGAACTGGTGGACAAAGTCAAGTGGACAAAATCGTGCACGATTTGCACTTCGAAGCCTGGAGTCATTAGCCGCCATTTTATCAAGAACCGATTTATATTGTATGTACTATACTTTATCAGCAGAAAGATATTAAAAATTAAATCAAACTCAAAATGTACTAATCTCTCAAAAAGATATGCCGCTGAAATTCTTCAATGGATGTATTATCAATTGATGTAATATCAATATTTATAGATTTGAAAGAGGAATAGAAATCTTCAAAATCAACGAAATAAAACAATAAATTTTTCAGTGTGATAATATTAAGTAAAATTTGGCTATGCTTTCTAAAGTACGCATGAGAAGCAGACAGACTGTTCAAAACTCTCACATGATGATATTTCTTTTATTTCACTGCAATTTTTGTTACGATAAGACCTGACCTTTACAAGGCCCGGTGGCAACCCGAAGTAGATGGTTACATTAGGAGGCAGTTTGTACGGATAGGAGAGAAAGGTATCAGTTAAGCCTAGACTTGAATGATTGTAGTGATCGTCGAAAAATCCTCTTGGGAGCCGGTTACGTGCTGTGGTTTGCGGGAAGAATCTGTTCGAGTCTAACCAACTTCTCACCGACAGAATATGCAGTGAATGTGGATGGTTTGCTACAATGTAAGTGGCATGGCGTTTCGTTTCCCTGAAGGTTAAGACTGGGAGAAACAAGGTATTTTTTCGACTCATCGCTTACCATGAGGGCATCGGTACAGTAGCAAGAGGCTTGCCACATCCTGCTTGTGAGAGAGAGGTTGGAAGATGGAAAATAATTCTTCACCCATAAGAACCCGGATACGCTTGAAACGTTTATTTTCATATCAGACTGAATTCTAGAAACTTAAGAAGAATACATTTTTGATTTGAAAAAAAAAAAATTTTTGTAATATTTTTAATATAGAATGTAAAGTTGGATTAAAACTTGAAAATATTTTTGCATAGTTTTATTACTAATGACCTAACATGTGAGAATGATTATTGAAATTATTTTTTTTTTGTTTTTAAACATGTTCTCCAGAATGTGTAGATTGGCTTAAATATAATCTCTCAGACCACCGCAGAGAGCTGAACAAAATTTACTCTTTGTAACTTATAACTTTTACTTTGTATCTTACGCATCGTCGAATTAAATACATGGAAATTAAGAAAGATAATTTCAAAATGCTGTTAAGAATGACATTTTATTTTTATGTATTTATTTTTACATGCTTATGAATTATATTATCAAGACGGAAAGCAAAGGATATATTCGGAAAAAATTACTGATATTATTACGTAAATATTCACTATGATATGGCCATTACTCGGTTACAAATATTCTAATTTATGTGCGCATGCCCAATGAGGCGCATATCAGGAGAACATGTCTAATAATTTAAAAGCAAATATAGTGATTCATTTTATGCTCTGGAATCTGCCATTTATTGCTTTAGCAGATTTGGAAAAAATACACACGATGTTCATTCATTAGTAATATCTGATCATTATTCCACTAAAAATTTTTAAATATATTTTAAATGATTATTGGATAACTGACTGAAGCGTATTTATCCCCTACTCTGCTGTATATTTTTATAGTATGATTCATCTATAACACTTCATAATTAGTATCACTTCTGCTAACTTTGATATTAAGAACAAAAGTTTATCGTTTGCAATTAAGAAAACACTGCGTGCTTCCTTTGTTTTAGAATCTTGAACTGACTCCACATAATAATTTCACTGTTTATATTTTAACTATGATAGGCAATCCATCGTTTGGCATTAACATAGACTCATTATATTAGCCATAAATAAAATTCTTCAAAATAAGTACACCATTCCATCTGACGTTTAATGACCATTCAGGTTGTTAGTCGTTATAGCTTTCTGCAGATTACGTTTAATTTAATTAACGTAATGTATGTAAAACTGTAATTTCCATAGTCCTAAGAAACTTAGCTGAGTATTTTCCGCTAAATTCTTTAAGTATTTTCTACTTTTCGTGTTGTAACTACTAACAATCAGGCAAGAGTACTAATTGCACCCAGCATTTTATATCATAGATGTAAGAGGGGAATATGGACTCATGCCTTTCCTATAGATATTAGTGCGAAGTAAAATTACATGACCCCCTACTGGAAATTGAACATTGATCAACAATTGAATGTTTCGCATTGTCAACTGTTGAGACCCAAAATTGCATAAGTACATGAATCCAGTATTTTGTTTTTGTTATGCCATATGAGTTTGCAAGAGAATGGGTTGGTGTCATTGCAGTAGATATGGTCGAGGAGACAGAAACGATCTCAGGTATATACGAAGAGTAACTTAATCTGTCAAAGAATAATGTTATGGTTCCTATCTTTCAAACATATTCGTGTGTTGCTTGAATAGCTTAATATGATGCAACATTTCTTATATTAATCTAAGTTTGTACCCGGCAAAATACTACTCCATAACAGCAGTATGAGTGGGACAAATTCATATCCAAGCGTGGCATTAATGCTAAAACAATGTAAAAGCGAATAACAAGCCAAATCCAATGCTGAAGTGATCACACACATGCACAGTCAGGCAGACAAGAAGAAGATTGGGTAACATTTATGTCTCTATGTGAAGCAGCATATATCTTCCAGCGTTTCTGCCCCGAGAGGGACCAAAATAAAATGCTTGAAATTATAAGAAACCACATAAATATATTGTGAACCTGTTAAATATGAGTAAAATAGGAAAGATATTTGTGGGAGCAACTGATAATTATTTGCACTACTTAGAGCCCCTGACTTTAATGCGGCTCGCGATTTTAAAACAAAAATACAATTACAAGAATATACAAAAATACAAGATGGTTTCCATTTCGATCAAAAGTTGTATAAAAATCTTATCTCTTTAATTGATTTTATTTCGTCTGGGTTTATTGCTTCGTAAACCAGTCGTTATTTATCTTTGAACATAGCATGTAGTATAGCGTGGGGGGGAGGATTAGCATATGAGAGAATTCTGGTGACGTGGACCAAGACATGACCGCACATTCGGTGGAGATCAAATCACAGATAACTACGTAACCAACCAGCTGGTATTAAAAACACATGTGGTAACCCATATCACCATTCCCGGAGATCAAATTCGCCCAAGATACCACACGTGCATAGGCAAGAACTCTTCGTCTTCATTATGATTTTCACAAGAAAGAAATTGGATGCAGCAACCAAAACCCTGGAAAAAACAAAAAAATGCTGCAAATCATCACGATATATTTGTTGAGCAGATTAAGAATATAGGCCCAGTTGCCCTCATATGGCTCCTTGTAATGCTCAAAGAATGCATGATCTCCAACAAGATCCCACTTATATGGAGGAAAAATAAAATAATAATATAACTAGAGCCCTGTCAATACCCTGTCAGCCCCAAGAGATAGGCGCCAATCTTCTTCCTTTGCCACATCTTTCATCTTATACACTCTCTCTCCGTCCATTAACGCTAAGCTCATTACAGAAAAGGAAGGCCTCAGACCTGTAAAGTCTTGCACTAATCAACTTCTTAGCATAACACAATGGTTTTGTGAAGGGTGAATCACAGGTGCTGCATTAGTTGACCTCCATGCAGCATACGGCATTGTCAACCTCAGGAGCGGCACAGACAATATTTTGTATTCAGTCTAACTCCTGAACAGCAGAGCTCCCAGTTAGCGTGTGTGTGTGTGGTGTAGCCACCTTAATAACGTAGAACACAGGCACGATCGCAGTCCTCTCTAATACCTCCCTGGCTTCAGTGTGGTTCTGTCTAAATTGCCTCCGAACAGCTGTTGATCGTTGGGCAGCCAACCTTCAGAAATAGGGATATGCCACCGATGTTAATCCATACTGTCAATGCGGGCAATCAGAATCTATGGAGCATTTTTTAGTTTGCGCCAATCTTGCAAATTATGACCTGTAATCCCAAACAAGACTATATGTATAATACTGGATGGGTATAGTGTAGCAATTCGATAAGAAGAAGAACTTTCAACATATTGGATAATTTTGTAGCTTATCTAATAAAATTGATTTAAACTTTATTTCTGTTATTCATATAAGATATCGTTAGTAATAAAAACATATTTAAATAATGACCTCATATTATCAAATAATGATGAACTGAAATCATTTTATATACGTACGGCTTTCTTAGCTAAACTAGAATTGATCTGTAGATAACCTGAGCGTGTGATTCTATCAACGTTTTGTAGGCAATTTCTTAAGATATTAATACTAGATGCGAATATTGGTGGATATTATATTTGTAAATATTAGCAGAGTTTTATCAATATGTTATATTATTTGGTAATTATCATATAACGGCTTTTAATAACGTCCGATTACATTATATATAAAGTTATGCTTAATTATTTAAAATATTTGCATATAGGCATTTTGAGAACTTTTGCGTTTAAGCATGTGAAATTCTCTCTCGCTGTCCCAGCCATAAAAGCCATTATACGAGTGGGTGTGGTTGGATGAAAGTCCATAAGCTGATTATGAAGGAATGATGAGGGAGTTGTGTAGGCATTCATTCCAACACTTCTTATTAATAACGACAGTGGTTCTTTCCGTGTAAACTGGTATCTGACTATTCAAATAAATCTTCAGATGTCACTAGTAGCGACTTTTATTGAAATTGTACAGAATTTGTTATCGTGGTATTATCATGTACCAGCAGAACTAAGGGCCAAAATACTGACATGGCTGCCAAAAATGGCGAGGAGGCTTCTGCTTTATCACCGGTGCAAATGTAGACATTTAAGAGAAGAAAGGAGAGTCTTGAAGCTGAAACAACATCAACATCTGGATATCCTGCAACTGCTACCACCGAGAAAAAAAAAACATTTATCGTGTTGATGGATGCCAGGCGATGGACTGTAAATATTAATTAAACCAAAGCTATTAGTTATTATCGATGCCATCTCTTCTGTCACCTGGTAAAAGAGCACAAGGCAGATCACAACACGGGTAAATCTGATATTGCTTGAAGAAGATCAAGCTGCTTTAATTGAACGTTTCCTACATCCGACTGAGCGTTGGTTTCATCCCTTTGAGACATAGACCAAGAAGGTCCATGCATTGGTAACATCAGTCTTCACCGGCTAAACTAAGGCAAATGTCGTTCCATCTTCAAGGAAGGTGATGGGCTCAGGTTTTGCGGATGTAAAATGCATTGTGTCTATTGTCTTTGTTTTCATAATGGCCATGTCGTCAATGGAGTTTATTATGTCGACTAGAAGAGGAAGTTACGAACGGCTATCAAGATCAAGCACACAGGAAAACCGAGTAAAGGGGTCTTGTTTCAGTACGTCACTTAACCAGCACAGATATACATGCTTTCACTGATTGTGTGTGACTTTAAAATAGTTGATCCGATCGCTATTCTACTGATTGCGCCCAATCTGACTATCAACAATATGAAAGAAATGGTCCAGTATCGCAGTGATAATGACGTCTTCTTGTCTGTTGTTGTTGACTTTCTTTTTAGCAACAAGATGAAAGTCTCTTTACCAACAGAATCCAAGCACTGCACCACTGATGAAGAAGTGTGTGAACCGCAATAGGGATAATTGAGTATATTGGTCCCCCTATGAACTGCTCATCTGAACTTCGTAAGCGTACGATCGTGGATGGATGTGCGTGATATTACAAGTTCCTGTATCTCTCTCTTTCTCTCTCCCCCCACACATTCTCTCTCTCTCTCTCTCTCTCTCTCTCTCTCTTTGTAATTTCATATATGATTTGACAATAGTGATAAAGTCTTTGTGCAGAACTAACCACACTTTTTCAAGGGCCGAATACAGAGACCTGTGCGAACGAACTTCTGAATTTAGAGTTATCCATTCCTAGATACTTTGCTATCCAAGGCTATAGAACCCAGTGTGTCTTGCTATTTACCCATAGTTGGAGGGAGAAGAAGAGGCTTATTATCTTTTCCGATTCTCAATCCGAGAATATTCGCTATATATATATGTGTGTGTGTGTGTGTGCGTGTGTATGTGTGTGTGCGCGCGCGCGTGTGTTGCTAATTGTTTCTCATAAAAGTATAATTTACTCAATATGTCATGTATTTCTCAATTTCTGTAATTAATATGAGATTTCTGCTTTGTGTTCGGATATCTCACCATTTATATGGGTTCAGCTTTTAATTTCCTTCTATCCTCAGTTACATATCTCTTTCTCACTTGTGGGTCTGTCTTTCTCCTCACTGCTCTTCTTCGCGCGATAAGCATGTACTTCCTTTAATTATTTTCCTTTTACTCGACAACCCATCATCAGATTCTGCTCACGATTGTATAGATATTTTCCAGTAACAGAATTCTTTTACTCTCTTTTCTATTTCCCTGGCTTGTATTACCCGACTTCTCTTTTCTCTAATATCTCTTATTTCTTTTTTTTTTAAATCACAGATATTCTTTTTATTGCGTTGTCATTGTGTATTTAATGTTTTTCTTATACGTAGATTTGACTCGTTAACGCCTGCTGAACAAACACCCAAGCCATTCGGTGAGAAAGTAAACGTAGTATGATGTATCTTTCACAAAACCGAGTGGAAATATATCCACCATAAAATAGAAATGTTGAAGGACGCCGATGTTCTTTGCGTTATGTGCAGGTGTTGCCAGTCTAGGGTGGATCAGTGAAAGACTTGTGGGGTCACTACGTTATGCCTTCTGTTGGGTTTTCCATCTACGCACATGCTATATTTATGAGAGAAGGAAATGGTACGATTCGTATAGACGATGGCATGCTTAAACAGCTGCAAAAATCCATTAAATATTATGTTATTTCGGCCAAGAAAGCTTTTACTGAATCCATAATATTTGTAGGATTATATAGTAGGTATAATCAAGAAACAAATGTAATGTTTACACCATGTCAGGGCTACTAAGCCAGTTCATGTTTTTACAATAAAAAAACAATTAACTAACAGATGTTGGAAAAATTACTGTAGCTATTTGTATTTATGTTACAAATATAACATGTGAATTTACGTTTATAATGTCTATTAAAATATTTTCAATAACTTATTTGGTGCTATTAGATTTTATTGTCAAAGTTTTATTGTGAATCAAAATCCAAAAATCTAAAAAAATATTTGATTTATGGTATGTATATTTAATTTCAGATATATAGTTTATATAAGAAACGCATAAACAAAAATATAAAAAAAATATTGAGTACTGAAATACAAACTTTGAAATTGGACTTAGTCATAAGATTCAAAAGAAAAAAATTCAAATAATAACAAATAAATAAGAAAAAATCTTACTTTAATTATGTACCAAAAATATTTACGGAAATTTAAAAGAATGATAAACAAGAAAATTATAGAGACCTGTCAGAAAAGATTCAAATAAAATGGCTGTTCCAATGCAAAGAAAAAGAAAAAACATTTAGAATTGTAGAACAGTAAAAACGGTACCAAAATTATAAAACAGATGATCCAGTTAAACGTCGAAAAAATAAATGTCGAGCAACATTGGAAAGCATAATGACTGGGATTGTGTTTAGGATATTCATTACTTACCAAGTTGATTTAGAAGACTATAATGGCGACATTAAGTAAAGTTTTGAGCTACTAGTTTAAATAGTAAAATGATAGGTATTTCCAGAATGTGCTGATAGTAATCATAATGAAAATAATTGTTGCAATTCTTGGACAAGAAAACGTTAATTCTTACGTCTCATAAGTATGAAGTTCATTCTAAAATGTATCACCTACATCAGATTTATTTATTTTACAAGTTGACAAAAACAATTTCCTGAAATCTTTAAAATTAAGAACAGAATTGTATTTTTTCAAATATATTTTAATTACTAATTAATCATGTCCAATCAAGATTCGTTAAGAGATATTCAAATGAACGACTGAAGCGTTTCTTTATTACTAATTAACGAAATGACATCTTATGTTTGCAAGAATAATCATACCTTTTTTGACCATCCACACATATTATTAGCAATCATTTTTAGAGATGTAAAGAAAAGAAAATGTTATTTTGGTGTTGTTTTTAGCGAAAATGATATATTGACATGTTTTAATGAAAGTATATTTTACAAATATTACTACAACTCCAAAAATATATTTTTAAGTTTCAATCATTGCCTATTCGGGAAAAATATTCTTGTATCATCTGATCTTTGATTTTGATCCAAGTAAACATGAATTTATTATATTTGCTTTTATTTGCTGAACGTTGGTTTTTAGTGGCAGACAATACGATTGGGCAGCAAAGCACATGTAAGACATTTTGAATTTTTCTTGTGTTTTTGTAATTGTCAGGAGTTTCGAATATCTTTCTCGTCGATTGTTTAAAAAAAAGGCTTAAAATCATTCTCATTATTTCACGTAACGGGGATATTAGAAATGTATAGGCCGGCCATCAGTAGGTATTCATATAATTTGATTTAAAATTCTTCACCGGCTGACTAGTATATAAAATAGTTCCATACTTCATGATCATACAGCGAAAATTATATCTGAATCGATTTGGTTTTGTAGAAGAGTCAGTGTGACATATATGATTAAATGCAGATGACATTGCAAGTTTCATATTAACAGCCAAGCATATAAGGGTCATCATTATCTGTAATAAACACCCATGTACATCCATATACACTTTCTTACAGCCTTTATCTTTACATTTGACTATGTATCAACGCACACTGCACATGAGCAACCATTTCTGTCTTTCGACCTCGCAGCACAACTCATATGCATAACCGATCGGCTGGACAGAACGACCAGTCTTTTGTTTTGAGGCTGTGTGTAGCTCAGCATGTTAATGAATAAACATTTTCTCTTGCATACTTGACATGTCCCGGGGAAAGGCTGCAAGAAACGCCTCGGTGAGCAACCTGTCTGACCCATAAAATCACCCCCTCTTCAACCCTCTTGCCGCTAAATCTCCCAAGGCCCAACATAACCAACAATATCTCGACTAAGCTAACCCTCTCTTCCTGAACACTACAAGTTCGCTTTTTCTAGTTAAGCGAACACCGTTTTTCAATGGACACTATCCACGTCCATTCCCAGACAATCTAGTCGCTTGTTCAGTCGACTGAGATATTCGGTCAGATAGATCGAGTGGCCGCTTCCAGCTGCTACGATGGCCAGTAAGCATGAATAGTGAATCTGTTTGCTAAGAGATACATACCTCACCAATGACCTTGCTTAGAAAGATAGAAATGGTGAAGGTAAAGAAGTCCTTGTAAAATGGAAAGTAACATGAAGCAAAATGTCAATGTCTTGAGTGTACTCTAAAGAAATTCGACAATATATATTAGAAAAGAATGTTGAAAATAGGATAGAAAGTTGTTTAGATTGGCAAACAATATGTGAAGCGTGAATGAAAGAATTTTGTAAGTAAGAATGAAAGGCAAAAAGAGTGTATGAAAGAAGTGAATGTATGAAGAAAAGTAGGACAGAGAAGACAGGAAGAGAGAGAGAGAGAGAGAGAGTGGGGAATGCAGGGAGAGTAGAATTGAAAGAAAAAAATTGAGTAGAATTAAAAAAAAAGAGATGTAAACGATAAATGAAGATTGAAAGAAAGGAAAGAAATGAAGAGAGAGAAAGAAAGAAAGAAGAGAAGATAGTCCGAAAAACGAATCAAGAAATGAATAAAAAATGAGATGCAAAAAATTTAGAACAAAGAAAGAAAAAAAAGAAGAGCTATAAAATACAACAAAATAAAAAAGAAAGAAAAATAAACAAATGTGCAAAAAGAGGACAATGAAAGCAAGGGTGAAGTTGCATAATGACGGAATATATCAACATTAATTGAATCTTGTATATTTTAGAATGTAAAAGAAAGCAAGAACTATAAAAAAAGAACATTGGAGATGTCCTGTGTCTGAGATAGTTGCGTAAATCACTTTGACGTGTTTTGTTCGAAATCTAGCAGAGATAATAACGATCATTTTAAAACCTTCCAAGTCAACGTAGCATCTGAACTTATATTACGCTTAATAAATTGATAAGAAGAATAAAATCTAATGAACAAAAACTGACTAAAAGAAGAGATAAGGAAACGTGAAAAGGCAGACAGTTAGAAAATCGAATCGATTTCCATTTGCAAGTCTTCTTAAGTAAATGTTAAATAAGTAGTGGTTGTCGGTGTTGAGAAACAAGCAAAAATGATGCTAGGTCGGGATGGCCCATTGATTGCCGGGATCGAGAGATTGACTTCATATAAAGGATTTGTTTCGCTTTACTCGTTCATTGCATGGATGGATTTTGTGAAGAGTAAAGTGGATATTTTTGATCGATGGTAGGTTGCTTGTTTTGAGGTGGATTAACTTGTTGATTACGCTTGACTGGTTAATTGAAATTGTCAATGTCTGCTTTTTTCTTTGGTAGTGGCACGGACATGCGTCTGAAATTGTGGCAGAGAAAAACACCTACTAATACCACTGGTATTATTATTATTATTATTATTATTATTATTATTATTATTATCATTATTATTATTATTATTTCCTTGGATTTCTTTTGTATACAAATTTCTTTCCGGGTCCCAACCAGAGACCTAAGGCCAGGAATGGTATCATGACATTTTTACTGACCATTTTTGGTGAAAAAAATCTTAATATCACACGCATTTTACATTTTACTCTTCGTAATGTGACCTCTAGCCTTGTGAACATGAGTTATCAGCAATCCTTCAATGAATCTATTGGTACCTTTTCCAGTCAATCCGAGCGTTCCAACTACAAATGTAATTATTGATGTCCTCATATACCACATTTATTTAGATTTCCACTTCAAGAACTTTGTATTTTGATATTTGTTGAATGTTTTTAAATATATATTGCATTCTGCAGGGAGTGTCATGTCAACAGGAAAGCACTTTGTTTTTTAGTCTTTGATCATGATGTCTGGGCGATTAGCTTTCACTATTCTCGCTGTATGCATTGTAAATCCCATAAAATTATTACATCTCGGTAACCGGGTCCCATTGATGTTCATACCAGTTTCTTTTAGAGTCCTTCCTTAAAATGTTGCAGATTTTCCAGTGCAGATATTGGCCCACTCTATTATTTTTATTATTATTATTAATTATATTAATATTATATTTATTATTATTTATACTTGTATAATTATGCCACGAACTATGTGGTTGGAGAATGTAATAGCAACAAAATTATCCCGTGTTTACTACTTAATTTTGCTCATCCTAACCTTTAGTTGCTTCTGTTATTATTTGGTATTTAATTCATCAACAATTGTTTACATGACTCTTTGTGACTATTACGTTCTCATCATTAATAATGGCGTTAATTTTCAATATTTTGGGTAAGGCCAGAGATTTCGATTTTTATTATTTGTTGTTATAAATCTAAGCAAGATTGATCAATACCCATGTTTATTCTATTTCATTTTTGCAATTCCCATAATTTAGAGCTATCAGACATTTCATCTATATATTTGATTGGTCCTTTCGAATACCAAACATCTAATAGCAACAGATAATGTTTTTCTCTTGAGATTCCGCCTTCGATTTGTTTAATCAATTCACCCCAAGCAACACGTTATTAAAAATAAGATGCAAGAGGTTACTGGGATTTGAAACGAATGGGGGCATTTTAGTGAGGACAAAGGCCAATAAAAGAATAGGTAAGAGGAAGAGAGAAGATGGAAATTGACATTGCATTCAAAGGTTTGAGGAATTTATGTGGCAGGGAGGTTAGAAAACGGAAGAGATTTTCAAACGTAAGAATGGAGAGAACACTCTTGTAATAGAACTTATAGTTACATCTACCAATGTCAACAGTAAAACGATGAGACTTAATAACTAATCTAGTAGTACGCTTATATTCACGCGGCCAAGGTTCTAAGGTGGAAATCTACTCAGAACAAATTCAATGTAAATAGTTATTTAAAAGACCTAAGGAAGCCATGTTACGGCAGTTGAAAATTTACTAAAGTCGAGATGCCTGTTCAGGACCGATAATATTGCAGACCCTTCTTTGGATTTTTGTCGAGAATCTCGATATATATAATTAGAGAGCCAGACCAGATATGACAGTAATATTAAGTGCATGAACAAGTGATAGATTTATAAATGTACAAGATGGATTTCGATGCAAAAAATATATGGCACGACACAGTGAATTAACATAGTTAGCATCACACCTATCAGTTGATTCAATATAATCGCTCCACAGTAGAAAACGTGAGACCAAGAATGAGTTGTTCTTCTGGAGGTTAGCATCAGCCATAATGGTTCACTGTGATGATTAAAGGTTAGCTATAAAAATTTACTAGACATTTCTTGCCACATACAAATAATTAGAGATCATTTTCATGTGCAGTTGCCATTTTTACTTTGTCAGAATAATTATTAAGACAGGGGAAAAATAATTGCGTATATCCAAAGATAGAGTCCTGCAGGGACGCCCACATTAATGCGAAATAATCTAGAGACTGTTCTATTCAACACGTTCTTAATTAGTCGATCTGTTAAGAACGATGGGATTTAGCCAAATATCCGGCTAGTGTCACTATAGCATTTGAGCTTGTAGAGAAGGTTAATATGTCAAACCGTGTGAAACGCCTTCAAGATATAGAAAGCCACAACCCAATCCTCGCCGTTCTCCTCTAAATACTGATGAGGAAATTTAGTGATAATATTTAATACACCGGCGGTTAAGCTTGAGAAACTAAAGCCATATTGTCTATCTGATAGAAAGCCTTTTCAATTGAGATGATTAATAAATTCAGTTGATTAGAGCCTCTAGGAAAAAAGAGATAATATAAAAAATCAGAACGTTCTGAAGTACTCTTACAGGCATGAAATATAACATATGATTTATATCAAGTTTTACAGCAACATGTAACAAGGCAAATTTGAAGAGAACATGACCCAGTTCAGAAATACTTTTATAACAATCACCGGGTATTTAGTTATGAGTTGCTAACAGAAAACATCAGCAGAGTTATGTTCATATCTCTCAAGAAAGTCTGCATTGTAGGCGGCAGATTAAGCAAAGATACTCTTGAAGAGTCGAGAATGAGGTTGGAAGACAATTTCCGAGCGAAGCATTCTGTTTTGTCAGCTATAGATGACAATACTTAAACCTGATTAAAGAGAGTATATTGTTTTAGTATTTATTCTTGTTCGACACATTCTTACAGAGCCACCAGTAATCATTAAAAACAAACATGGAACAGGTTATATACTGTCTCATTCTATCGGCGAAAAACGTATTTGCCTCTTTAAGGACCCGCTTACATTTATCACGAGCGGATCTAATATGATGGAAAATGTTACGTTTGTACAAAGCGGAAAAGAAATTTCAATGGGCTGAAATTTGTATAAGCGGAAAAAAATTTCAAACGGCTGAACAGGCAAAGGTGAAACAAGGAGATTATTGCAGTTTAAATTGATATTGTTGTCCTGGCACCAAAGCTTCGATGCCAGGAAGAAACCTTAATGGCAAAATGTTCAATATAAAGTGTAACTATTTAATTACAGGGAGCGTCGAGAATCTCATGAAATCAAGTGCGTTGTTAATCAGTGCGTTGAACACAAGTTGTTGTCTTGTTTATGGGGTACTTGCTTTAAAAACGAGCGGGAATACCATCTAGAAGCCCTACAATAGGGTCAGTGTTGACAAGAAGAAAGTGTTGCAAAGCCTGATATGAATCCGGGCAGAAAGTCAGGGATAGATCAAGTAAAGAAACATGTCCGTCAGAATTACATAGGGATCGTATAGGGAAATCTCTTTGAACGTGAGGTTGAGCAATTGGGAAATTCGAATGATATTTGAAAATTTTGAGAATTGAATCCACTTAACAATTTTGCGCATTGAAATCGACAAACACAAAAATATTCTCAGACGAATATAGAGAGTGCCTTATATTCTATCTCGTCCTCATAAGAAAGAGGTCGATAAAGGAAAATAAATAACTTAGAAACATATATAAAAACAAAACAATACGGAGAATCATTTCCCTTGCCGCAGGGGGATTTCCACGAACATAGTCAACGAGGTCATGCATGGAGACACTGGAAACCTTTCCATCACAAAATCTCGTGATGGAAACATGTTTGAACAAGAATTCATTGTCTGATGGCTGTAGCGGTTGGTATTGTAATTTTTATGTAAGTTTTATCGCATTTTTTTTCTCGTAATTATGTAAAAAGCAACGATTACTTGTAGACATTCTGACTCTCAGGATTGGCCTCCCAATGGATATTCATACATGCAGGAAATCAATCAAATTGTGCGAGCATTCGCTGCATCTGCAAAATACTGCCTGTAATATGGTTTGCGTCACGATAACAATTCTACGCGTGCACGGTGAGAAGAGCCTATATATTCACAGTTTCCCCAATGTGAAGAATATATTGAAAAGTCAGCATTTGTCATATCTTGGCAGATAAATTAATTAGAAAATATAATTAACATTTTTGATGTTTTTATCGTTCACAAAAGGCAGATGATTCTTGCTTGAATTAAGCTGAGGGTTTTGTTTTTAAAGTAACGTATTTGATATTTTTCTTTTATGTTTTATGGAAAAAATCTTCATTACAGGTCCGTTTTTAATAATGTTGATGAAGTTTCTGGCATTGTTTGTTAATTGTACTGAATATATTATTTTTAACTTCATCATATGAATTATATTCGTCATTTTTATTATTAATATAATATTTTGATGGTGTCAGTAAAATTTCAGACCAGCAAAAATGGGGAAATTTTTTCGAGAAAACTTAAGTCTATTTAGTACCCACTATACAACATTTATAAGGATTTTCCCACATTTTACGACCACCGTTGTGTGGATGATTTTAGATTTTCTATGAATTTGATGTTTTGCCAACTTCTTTGAAAAAATCCTCGAGGCAATTCCATGTCTGCTTATAACGACAGAAATAAGTTTCACTTTAACTGTACAACTTTTAAAAAAGATATCTTAATGGATATCTCGCTGACATTTTTAGAAAACAATATTGCAAGTCTCATTTGAAACATTGAATCACTGTTGACTTTAAGTAAAACCTTGTCGCGATTTATTTTCATTCCTTTGCTAAAATTTAAATTTTTAATGCGTTAGATCAATATATATATATATATATATATATATATATATATGATTATTTTTTATAAAAAAAAATTATAACTAATTAAAATATGTTATAAACTCACTACAAAAATAGCTAATCTGTTTCAACACCCTCGGTGTCTTATCAAGTGACGATGTTGAAGAAAAAATAAATGGCTTTAAAAGTTTCAAATTAATTAACGATCCTTCGCTAGGGGAAAACATTGTTACAAAAGCAGGAATGACCAATCAAAACCCAAGTATAGGAAGATTCAAAATCTTGACAACGAAATCATGTTATAATAGCTATTCAGGTATTTAAAATACAGGTAAAATTAAAAAGAATTTATTCTAACCAATAATTATTAAATTATATGATAAAATTTGATTAAAATTAAAAATTGCCAATTTTAAAATCCAAATTTAATAACTATTAAGTTTAAAAACTATAAAATTACTGAGGAGAAAAGAAAAAATACAAAGTTTATTCAATTTATTTCTTCGTTGAAATTACGTTAGAACAGACGCTTGAATATCCGGTCATTTGACAATATATGTATATAAGAATAGTAATTGTTGGTTATTGGAATTCATTACGTATACACCCATTGGGCATATTTATATACTTGAGATATATATATATATATATATATATATATATATATATATATATATATATATATGTGTGTGTGTGTGTGTGTGTGTGTGTGTGTGTGTGTCTGTGTGCGCAAAGGTAAAATCCGAGGGTAAAATATCAAAATGAATCGTAATAATATAAAACATTAAAACTGATGTCAGGCTTCATATTTATTTTATTTTATCTAACATTTTAGGGTTGACAAGATCTCGCTGAGCGAAATAGCCATTCAAATGAGCTATTTTTGAATACACACACACACACACACACATATATATACACACACATATATATATATACACACACACACACACACACACATATATATATATATATATATATATATATATATATATATATATATATATATACACACATGGGGTATATATGTTTATGGATTAATATGCTTAATATCCGGCATAGAGCGTTTGAAAATATGAACCAGTTTTTATATATATATATATATATATATATATATATAATAGATAGGTTGGTTAATAAAACAAGGCCAAACGAAGAGGTACAAATGTGATTACGATATTTAAAATTTTTGTAATTACATAAATAAATAAATAAAGTTTACTAAATTAGAGAAATGAAGTAGCTATTTTTGCCGTAAAGTTAAAAAAAAAACTTACTTAAAAAATATTTAAATATAAAATTTTAAAAATCGTATTATAAATATACTTGATGTAGAAAAATAATTTTACTGACGGTAAGTAAAATTTTACTTCTATTAAATGAAATATAGTCTATAAAAACTAATAATGAAAATATTTTAAAGTTGTAACTAAAACTGTAGTTAATTAAAATGAATTCTAAAATAAAGTTCTTTTAAATTGTAATTAACAATTTAATTTTCCGTGACAAAATAAATAAATAAATAAATAAAATAACAAAAACAATATTGGGCTATTTTAAAGCTTATATTGAACTAAAATAAATGACATATTGCCAATTATTGTTGTAAACTGAAAATAATCAGCGGCTAAAAGGAAATGATATATTGAACATAAATTCTACAGAATTGGTGAATAAATATAAGGCGGAAAAGACCAGAATTTCAAAATCTATGATGGAAACCACATAATAACCATCCTTACCATCCGCAATCATGTAGATCAGCAAACTATAAAAGCAGATTGATAATATCTGCACGATGGAAAGAAAGCTAAGCACATTACTTCCTAGGTTGTTGCTAAGTTTATAATAAAATACCACATGCTGGAAGATAGAAAAGCCTGTCCGCCTTCAAGGGTAGAAAAAAATGAGTGCCCCATTAACCATGTCCTATGCTACCAACGAAAAACTATTCTACAAAAATTTATTGATTCTAATATAGAAGCTGCAAGATTCATAGTCCAATGTAAGTAGATCACTATGATAATAGAAAAAAAAGCTGAAATGGGATATATTAGCGCGTGCAGAACAAGTTAGATTGCAAGATGATAGTGATGAAGAAGTATTAAGCGTATCTGAAAGTAATAAAGCATGACAAACTAATGAAATTCAGAGATGGACAAGACCACCACTGGAGGAACACTTCTATGAAAAAAGATGTAGCTCGTGTACCAGGGAAAATAAGGAGATAAAACCTCTCTGTCATTTATATATGAAAGATTATCAACAGTTACGGCTATTACACATGAGTCAGTTGAGTGCATACTACATGCTGTGAGTCAGTGACACTTAAATTGGCATCATTTTGAGTTTTTTTTTTCTTTTGCTATAATCCATGCTGTTCGACAACACTTAGTCAATAGATTTTTTTCTACTTCAGAGACACAAACCGAATATATCTACCGATAATTTTGGATTCTTAATGCAAATTGTTCTTTTATTGTTACTACTTACAGAAGGCTCTGTTATACAATGTTCTACAAATAAATGATTGAAATTTCACTATACATGTCTAATACTTACATTATATCATATAAATACGGGATTTTATTTTCATCTTTTTCAATATTCATCACGATAACTTTATTTTTAATCAATGACTGAGGCTATTGAAGTAATAAGAAACATTACAAAAATGAGGGTTCCTAATACGTTGGTCGCTTGTTGTAGATTGATTTTCCCACATGACAGTGGCCATGTTAGATCTCACATGAAAGCTTAAGCTTTTTAAAACTACCAAAAAAAAAAATGTTCTATGAAATCCGAGAGCGGCATAACATTTCTAGTTTACACAGTAAATATTAGCAATGCTCAATTTGCATGTATTGGGCTGATAGATTTGTATAACTTCGCCATTCCTTGATCGGACAAAAATAAAATTATTCTGACTTGGTATATATATTATTAGGCGCATAAAAACAAAGAATACATCAGTAATTCTATGGTGAATGTTGAATACTACACATACTAATCACTATATTTAAGTCATACTTAGATATTTGGTAGCAAAAATAATATTCTGTTTATTTCAATGATGACCAATTTCTCACGAAATATTCTAAAATATTCTTGACTTTGGTAAATACTTCCATGACTCTATGTTTTACTCTTTTTTTAATCTTTCATCTCCTAAATTCTTTCGTCGATATTCAGTCACTTTTAAAATTCTTCATTTTTCTTTATTTCACTTTTTCCGGTTTTATAATTTCTCATTCAAAAATATACATATCCTTCTCTTTCAGGCTTCCGCTTTTGAATGCATTCGACCTTGAATTTCTTTCATTGTATATATACCTCAGAGGCGGCAAGGTGGGGTAATGGATGGCATCTCGAAATCGGAGAGCTGAGTTCGAATTCTAGTCGATTCTATTACATTCATTTACGTGGTAACACCTTTGGGAAAGGTATGAATCCTCCTCTCCCCCTACCTATGGGTAAAAGCAGGACAGACCGGGTTCAATAGTCTTGAATGGCAACGTCTACCGCAGAAAGATATGTCAACCTACTGTGGGAAAAAAAAATCTGCCTCGTCAGTTATGCATAGAAAGATACATGATTGCCTAAGCGTGCCTGGCACATATATGACTGATTTATTTCTCAATTTTTTAAAATAAATAATACATTTTCACTCTCTTTTTTATGAATTTTCACCGCTGTCCCTTTTTTTTTTAAATGTCCGCGTCTTTTCAAAAGCATTACTATTCCCTGACTTACAAGCACCAGCAGAAAACCACGTGATTCACATTATGATCATCTTTCCATCCATGCAGCCCGGCTAATGCTTCTATTCCAGCATCGGACAATATTGAATTGCATGACGTCATATTTCTCTACACTAATGACCTCTTGTTCCAGCAGCACTTACCCATTATCGCGGTTAACATAATTGCTTTTGGCTTGCCTAATTCTCCCGAGGTTTCTCCGTTGTGCCACTCAGACATGCTAATGTCAGAGCCGGGGACAAAATGCATGCAGAGTTCGATTGATCGGAGTTGAGGGAGAAGCTAAAAACTCTGTGTGGATAGGGAGCAGGGGACTTTGCATCTATTTCGGTGTAAACGTGTTTGGTATTTATACCGCTTGAACGGACATCTAGTTTGACTTTACAGCTATAAGCGTGTATTTACTCCAGGGTCAGGTCAGTAATGACCATCCTCTATGGTCTTTAACAAGCACCTTTTGCCCCTGTGCTTACCGTAATGTTAACAACCTTTCCCTGGGTACCCAGCAGATTTTAATAAGCGCCAACCGCTATTTACAGTAGACGTATCATGTTTAGCATTTTGTCAGTAGTTGTTAAATTGGGGTGCTAAAATTCTATTAAGGAAAACGAGATGTTGACTTCTGATTAAGCAAACAACAGATAAATATTTTTTCTGTCAGAGGAATTATTAACAAATAACCTTTTGTATAACATACAAAGGATTGGCACCTTTCTAATCTTTTTCCTTGCAAGAGAAATATTTAGTTTGGCTAATGAAAATCTCAAGATGCTAGAAAACCCTGAAATCTAGAATTGCTTTTATAAGGCCCTTAACAAGTGCAATCAATTATGGCTTACTACAATATTAAAATTAATAATAAATAGTTCTCAAGGACACAATTTCAGAATGAATTAAAAGACATATTCAAAGAAATTCAACTCTCTCTGCTAGAAATTGCAATAATCTTAATTTTCTCATCATCCTTTCGCTTATTCCATCATGTGACAATCTTAAACACAATAGTAAATATCTAAGCAGAATGAGTAGGCATTTGAAAAGCTTTCATATTGAAATTAATACATTGCAAGTTATGTGTGGATGGTGCAAACGGGAAAAATAAACTCGGCACAATGATTTCGTAATCATTCTCAATATATATGTGTTAATAAGAAAATGATTGGGAAACTTTGTATCAGTTATTGAATGATAAAGATCACACAGAGGCAAGTGTCGACATTGATGCCTGCAATCATTTCTCTGAAATACGTTTTCTACTGTTACTTCCAATTCAAAAACGAACATAAATGTGCACTTCTGAACACACCCGCTTTGCATTTAAAAGCCAAAAAATCTACTTGGATGATCTTAAAGACGGAATCAATCAAGAAATCACAGAAATATTATTTCCACATAAATTTAGATTAATGCTTCTATTGTTTATCAACAGATTATCTGTAAATTATTTTATAATCGTACTTTCTGTTTCTTCACATAAATTAATTAAAACCTAATGAATTCTCATTATTATCATATTTTTATATATAATATCCGGATTATGAAGCAAAACCTATTTTCTAGCGTTCTGGGTATGACGGTAAACTACATCCGCGTCCTAGGTATGAAGATAAACTATATTCGCGTTCTGGGTAAGACGATAAAATACGTCCAATAGCAAGGCCTCTGATCAGGAGGTTTGAGGAGCGTAGAAACAACTCTTAATTGCTGGTGTTCCCAGGTCCAGCCTGATCCGGGGTTGTAGCACATGTTAGGGTCCCAGCTATGGGCAAATAGTTAACCCCGAAACTGAGGTAAAAAGCATTATACAAGTGTAAAAATAGGTTTTAATACCAGAAATACTTTGTAAAAATTACCCGCAATATATTTTTAATAAAAAAATATTACCAGCAACAGGTTTTTGAAAAAAAAAAAAAACATATTACCAGCAATACATGTTTTAAAACAATATAACCAGCTATATATTTTTGAGGAAAAAATATTACCAGAAATAGATTTTTGACAAAACAAATTATTACCAGGATAAATAAGTTGTCGGCATTAAATAACCCACTGAGATTGATATTCCGTAAAACACAACAAAGCAAACCAAACCTATTTTCTAGTATATATAAATAATTTTTAACCAGCGATGTAGACGGCCTAGTCAACACAGCGTGCCAATGGTCTCTATCTGAGACATCAAAACAAGGGTATTTCCAAAAGAATAAATCAAGTTCTTACTTGTGTTCCGTTGTCTGTAATGGGTTGCACGAAAATCTAAACAACTACTATAGCATTTTCTTAGTCGTAATAAAGTTTTACGATTCTATGCAAATAGCATCTTTAGACAGATTGTCGTTTCGTCTGAAGAGATTCAATTTCAACTTATCTTTGCGACAAGAAACCTAATACGAACATTTTGCCTTTTAGCTTTTGTAGTCTCCGATGTTAAACCATAAAAAAAACCTGCAAAGAAAAATGGGTGAACATCTGTAGGTGACTTATACAACATCATTCTCTGGTTAATCTCTCTTTTTTATTTCTTTGTAAAAGTCGTTTTTTTAGGAAGCAAATCTCATGGATGTCGTCCACAACGAAATCAGGAAAAAAGGAAGTTTACAATATCCATAATAACAGAGCGATATTAAGATATATATGTATATAGGGAAATAAAGAAAGAGTGAGAGATAAATAAATACAGGTGTAAAAAATGCAATCAGCGGAAACGGAGTGAGTGAATTTGTATGTGTTAAAATATAGGTGTATACTTGATGGAGGTATCTGTATATATATTATCGGTGAATTATTCTGGATAAAGTCTTCGTAAAATATTTATTACATTAATTTTCTCTTACGCTATTGTCAAATACACATTTTGATATTATTAATCGATTTAATGGCAATATTTAAATAATAACAGTAACAATGCAGAAGTACTAAGCAAAATGGAAAACCACATTTTGGAGAATACAGAAATATTTACTTCATCATTTTTCAAATGTCTTTCCTTTATTTTTCAATATTTTTATGTGTCTTTTTGAGTTGAAATTATTTTTAAACTCATTAACAAAACACGCTGTCCCCCTTCTACGCTGTTATCTTATGTTCTGTTTGTATTCTTTTTTCTTTTCTTCACATCTCGAACTGTCCTTTCACAGTTTTATTTGTAAAAATCCTGTTATGGTGGTCATAGATTTCTGACATCAGACATTTTGTTTTAATTTCTTTTGTAAACTTCTGGGACGTAAGATATTTACTCGAAACGTACTTTTCATTGGTAATATTTTAAAACCTAATATTTTGGAGGGTAAATATATCAACCTTTTTGAAGCGTTGTATCAACTTCTGAGATTCAATGTTTGTTTAAAATTCTATTTAATGAAATCATCTTTCGTCCTTTATTTTGGTCGAGAGTCTCGATATGTTGACTTTTATAATCAGAGATTGCCAGTTCCATTTTTTTTTTACTTATGATTTAAAATAGCATCCTGTATTGTTTAATAAGATCAAAGAATAGATGTTTGAAAGTCTCCTGAAATCGAGAGATAAAACAAAGAAACTGTGTTCATCTTTCGCTCATCGGCGAAAACTCTTTATCCAACAAAAAATACTTGTATAATTTTTACGCAAACATGTTAAAGAATATATATTTTCCATTAAATATATATATATATATATTCATCCTAACTAAGAAAAAGGTCAACTGGTTTATGAAAATATGCTTCTTCCGCTGTTGTAAGAAAAGTAATAAGAAAAAGAAACTGAAGTTGATCCAGGGAGGAAGAAGGGCCACAATGTGCAGCAAGTAAAGGAGAGAAAAAATATGTTTCTGTGGTTAAAATTATATTCTTTACTGACTCCTTATTCCCTGTTCAAAAGCGCATCGGGCACTTAAAGTCAGCTTTTTTAGATGTTATTTATATGCTAATGAAACAAAGTAAGAAAGAGAAATGGGTGAAATGGTCCAATCTTAGGAGGAGTTGATGTTCCAATTATCAGAAAGGTAACTATAGATAGGTGAACAATAAAGCACTTTTACATATAGAAATAAATCTTCATTACAAGCTTCTTTTGCATCACCGTTGCTGTTCCGTTCAAAGATGAATGAAAATAGAACGCATTTACGAGGCTATTTTTAAATTTTATCGCATCACGTGATAATAAATATTTGAAAGAATGCATAGGAAATCACACACACACACACACACACACACACACACACACACATATATATATATATATATATATATATATATATATATATATATAATAATAATCAGCTGTTCATGCGGGATAAAATTTAGATGAATCATTTCAAAAGAAAACTAGAACAAGCGTAGCGTACGAATAATTTGAGAAGCACAAAAATATTGGAATAAGACGCAAATTACCTGATGCCTTATTATCTTCAGACTGATGGAGATGTTGACAATTTCTTGTTGAATTATTCTTCTTGGTCAAGTAAACCAGTTGAATATTATGGCAAGTCAAGTAAGAAGTTATTAGTTAATACTAAATGTGTGAGTTGGAAAAAATTATATCGAAATAGTCAAACCATCCGGGGAAAATTATTATTTTCAAAACATTATGTCGATTTTGTGTGTGATGTAAAACAAGAAAAAGCATCTTATTTAAATGTCCTGTTTTTTTTTTTTTATTTGATTTAAAGAAGATAATAAATTGCGTATGATTGGACGAAAAGAAAGACTTCTGTACCGAGCGCATTCTTCGATGTCAATAACTGACAAAAATCAAGGGTATCAATGAATTAGGCTGATGAGAAATGGTGCGTTGTTCATTGTTGAGTCAAGGAGGATTGTAAAAGTATCCTTGTTATGTTTTCTTTCAACCTCTCTATTCAGAAAACAATGCAAATTCAAATTATCATTTATTCCGTTCATTAAATAAAGAGAAAATGGTATTTATTTGAAAAGAGTAAAAATCATTCAAACTAGATTATTTTATCTATTAATTCAAATATTTTGATAGAATGGAATCAAAGTGGAATAAAAATTATTACTTTGTTTGAAAAAAAATGTCTGGTTTTACAATAAACGATATATTACTCATTACTCATAATTGTACGTACTTTTTGTTAAATATATATCAATATCTTTCAGAATGAAATTTTATATATATTTTCCTCAACTTGAACACAATTATATAAGAGATGATAAATACTTGATTATTATGCTTCAAAAAACTGTTACCGACATTAACAAACATGTAGTTAATGAATCATTTCTGATCAGAGATCACTGCGCTAGTTTCTGAATTATTCACTGTATGCATGTCAGATTTGGAGTTCAAAGTCGTCTACGTCTCATATTGGCAATTGACAGTCAATATCTGAAAACATTAGTAGAAAAAATGACAAAGTATCAGAGATATTCTCGCATAATGAATATCAGCATTTCAACAATATTGGACCATTTTAAGAAAACTGACATAGTAAAGAAAATCAATAAAAATTCACATAAACTGATTGTAAGTAAAAGATTTCCAAGTTTTGAAGCAGGAGCGAAATTAATCTGCGAATTTCAAATGACTTATGATGAGATATGGAATGTTTATGACAATAGTAAACAATTAGAGATGCTATATTGTTAAGGGGTCCACCGCTTTTTTTATACAAGTGGACTCGCCTAGTGTGTACTTGTACTGCTGCCGGAAGTCAGAAAGTCAGAGAGTGTCGGTGATACAGTGATACAGTGAGAGTGTGAGGTAACCGCTTTGTAGGAGTCACAGTTGCGAGCACGTAGATTCAGAAAGAAGTCCTACTTCGATACTATATTTTCTAGACTGTATATATATTATTATTGCTACTAACCGCATTTCTGGATCTACTAACCGTATTACCAACTATATTATTACGTCAAATCATTTATTTGCTATATTTCATTCCTGCGTTTGTCATTCATCTTGAGACCGGATTTCATCCCGGAATCCACAACATATTTCATTCGTATTATACAGCTTTTTCATAATCGAATAAGACTGTTACTATATGTAATGATCATTCATTTAAAGAAAATGCGATCGCCACTGGTTAATCGACGAGGAGTTCAAATTCTAACAATGACAATGCTCGATTATATGTTGCTAGTGTAACACTGCATAAACTCACCAAGTTTGGACACGAGACGTTGCCAAGTCCACCACATTCCTCTGATCAGTCAGCCACTGACTACCTTTTTTTCAATTATCTTGACAGATTTATTTAAACATATTGCGTTTTTTTTTTGTTTTAGAGCAAAACATTCTGTTACAAAGAAGATGCAGAAAGATGAAGATTTGGGGGCTTAAAGACTTCTACTTTTTCAATCTTAAATTAAAATATAAACTTGTAACTCGATGGCAGAAATGTATACATGTTGAAGCTTCCTATTTTGACTGATTTAATCACTCTTTAAATACGTTAATTCAAGAATAAAAGTTGATTCTAAAATCTGATATTACTTTCTAAACAACCTAATCTATCTTTCTCAGATATATCACAGTACAATGAACGTCTTTTTCTGAATTACATAATTAAGCTATGGAACAATTTACGTTATGTAGAAGATATAAAGATTTGGATGAGGAAAAAACGATCCGTGCTCAAATATCATAATGCAAAACACCTTGACATCAAACATCGTGTGCGTGTGTGTGTGTGTGTGTGTGTATATATGTGTGTGTGTGTGTGTGGAGTTGGTGACTTTCATTCATCTGCTGAAGCCTGGGGTTAATCAAAGTAATTCAAATGTAGATTTGGTAAGGCTTCCTACGATTGACTCAGGGGGATGAAAATCAGATCAGACCAGCGCTAATGAAGTTTTAACACGAGATGTGCTGTGTTTATTTAATTAATATTTTACACATTAATTTGTGGCAAAAGGCCGAAGAGGAAATGATCTACACTGTTTATCCAACATCGACCTATCCTTAGTTGCAACCCATTCACTCTAACATATGACCCAAGCGCTACAAAATACGACCCTTCTCCATCCAACACAACATGCACCACAATATCACATTTTGCAGATGTCCAAATATAAAACACCCATGATGACAACAAATATTTTTTTCAATTATTATTACAAAGAAAATTATTAACAAAATTTCCTATGAACTGAAAAGGAAGGATGTGCCAGAAATCAAAACAAAAGGAAACAAATCATTCAGACAAAAATAAAACTATGTTTGTAAATTCTATTCAACCCACAAAAATAAGAGTGGCCGCTGTATTCTGCTGATAAGCATAAAAAGGAATCTCTCGCAAGGGGAGCGACAGATCAATTTTGAAATGGAGATATTTTTAAGTTTGGCCCAGTCAAGATGAAAATCAAGGATAAAAACCTGGGGATAACCACAGCAACTCACAATAACTAGGCAAACAAAAGGAGATACATTTAACTAGGAATGGAGTCTGACAGGAATCCGCCCTCTTTTGAATTTAGGAAACAAAAAAATAAATGGAATCAAGATTGACCCCATTCACGCTCGCAACACGCACTCAGTTTTGCTGAAATCTGCGAAGGCAAACCCTTTCTACCAGTCCTAATCTTCATCCTAGGCTGATGCCCAAAGAATCCAATCAAATCCTGATGAGAATAATGTTCGTCTCGTATGATTCCCTCCATTCGCGCCATGCAAACCACGGCACGAGAAACATCAACCGTTTAAAGACTGGGAAACGGCGGCGAAAGACCTATTTGCGGACGATTAGTTTGTCTCCATCACAAGAGAATTAAGAGCAAGCACTTGTGCAACTTCAAATGCCCCTTAGAAGGAGGAAGTAAAGACAACCGGTAAAGGATAAGAGGAAAAGGTATACGGACCACACCTAAACACCCTTTAAGGACAAATGATTTCGGAACAAAGTCCACACCGCTCATCCTACAAATTCTTCTCCAGATGAAGATATGGCTCGACCCACACTCCAAGAATGGGGTCCGGAAGAGGAAATCCATTCCAAGAACCCGACTCCAAGCCAACTACTGACTTCTTCTTCAACACCATAATTTTCTCGCACATGTCTAATGCCTTCTCCCCGACCGCAAACTCACTCGGACACAAAAAGGAAATGGATCCTTCGCGTAATGCCAAACTAAATCCGCTGTCCCTCTGCTGTCAGATGAAACAGTCCACCACCAAAGCGTAAAGTGTGAGCGAGAGCAAAGCGGATGAACCGATCGTAACAGCGCCTGACCTTTTCACGTTCAACTGTACTGACGCACTGGGTGGTGAAGTACAGCAGACTAATCGACTTGCAGAATTCAAGTTGAAATCCAGTAGAACTGAGACTCTTGTTTTATATCACCAACGAGAAACCGCATCCCGGAGAACGGATCGTGGTCGGACACTTGTCGTAAGAAGCTGATGAACACTAGAATCAAACTTGGTAGAAAATGTGCGATAGCCACAAGTCCAATTCGTCGTGCAACCACCAAGTCTTGGAGAATTACCGCAGCTGAACCTCCTCAATTACTCGAGAATTCTGCCCTCTGCGATCTCATCCTCACAGACAGAAGATTCAGCCGATGGAAGTCAGCTAAATAGTTGTGAAACACTTACTTGCAGTGATTAGGCTCCTTGATAAACCGATTCTGGAAAAGCTGTAGAAAACACATTGAATATGTCGTTGGTCGACCGCTGCCTGCGTCCATTTGGGGTGTTGACAATTTCGTTAGACATTTCCGTTAATCAACCTGACTTTGATAGATCTCCCTCGCCACCGAATGCTACACGGCCTTCCTAGCTAAGATTACCTGTAGAGGATCATCCAAGCCAGAACCAGACTAACCTTATCTGAGGCAAGTCGTTAACAAGATTCGATGGAAAAAAAACCTAATGCTATCCTTAAGGTTCTTCCATCACTTATTTCTAACGACCGTCCTCACTAATACCCGCTGCACCATCTGTAACCGGAAGTCCTCCTTTTCCAGTATGGATATATTTAACTTCCAGTGTCCAACCATTCTAGGACCTGTATATAAGGCCATATTGACCTAAATTAGTTCGTAGTCCGAATAGCCTAACCAAAGAAACGTAGTACAATCTATCAAATCGAGATCGGCTCTTTTTTTTAATTAACATTCTATCCAGGTAGCTCAGCATCTGGGTAGACAACCATTTAAGAACCTAGATCCATATCTCTATCCCGGTGGTGTGATCGACACGGTATCTATCAACGAGATCAAATTCATCCATCAGGCTAGGATGAGTTAACCTCCCCTAACACCCAGGCCCTTGTCTAACCTATACGTTAACCTGTCTTGGTACCATCCTTGAAACGTAAGGTTGGCATGACCCTCAGAAATGAAAATATTGTCAGTAAAATCCAGAGGATGGAAGTTTACTGTAGGAATTCCTTTTCCTAGGAAAATGACATTGGATGTGTAGACTAGTGACACCCCTTCGAGGTCGCATTCTAATAATAATAATAATAATAAAAATGAAGGAATATAAATGATAAATGAAGGTGGCTGACTGAGTGGTATACGTGCGAAAATTGATATTAAATTAAAATATCTCTCTTTGTAATTGAGCGAAAAAACTAACTGATTAATAAGCCTGGAATAAACTATAAACGAACACTGCAGGTGGTTTGGCCATTAAAGAAAAGGACCTAAATTACCAAAGAGATTTTCTTACAAAAAACAAAAAAGGAGAAAAATAACTGAAAAAAAAAAAGAAAACTGAAAATACATAGTGAAGTAAACATAAAGAACCCCACCTCCATATATTACAAGTTTCGCGAAATTCATGCATTATATCAAATTTTGACTGACGGGTTGCTCTGCACAAATTGAGATTCCGTTATCTCTTTGTAAATGAACGGAAAACGAAGTTACAGAAACCTACAAATTAAGTAAAATACATATTTAGGGTTTAATCTCTTATTGTAAGCCATAAATGAAGACAGTTTAACCAAGAGAGAAACGGAATGTAGCTTAGCCTATAAACAAGGGTGAGACATTTTGCGGAACTTTGCAACGTTTTAGCCAATAATTTGATAATTTATTTTCTTCAGTTAGCGATTGGTGAAAGCTTTGAAACAAATAGCCAACTGATTTTAGAAGAACACGTCTGTTCTGATATTCAAATCCCAGCCCTTATAAAACTTTATGAAAAGTAGGGTTTGCATTGTCGATGGGAAATTTACCAGCAAATATTGATTTATAATGTTTCCTGGATTATGTGTTGTATGATTATTTTGAAAAAAATTAACGCACAAAATGACTGCAAGAATATTTTCTTTTTAAAGATTACATTTAAACTATGTCATTTTTATTTCATATTAAGGTTATTTATTTCACGTTTTTCTTGTTTAAAATATTTGTCGTTTTAAAAATAACCAGATTTCTGTAATGAAGATTTTATTTTTTACTTAGAACAAATAATGTAATGTTGATTCTATTTACCGGCGAATTATGTGAAACGGAAAATCTATGACATATAGACTATAATTAACTATATACTATGTAAAATATTGTGCATACTGTATAAATATTACTGTAGATCTCTTTATACTTTTCTAAAATCAGGAAATCTGTTTTCTCAGTCCTCTCTTCCACACCCCTCTCTTTTTCTCAAATTATATATATATATATATATATATATATATATATATATATATATGTGTGTGTGTGTGTGTGTGTGTGTGTGTGTGTGTGTATGTATGTTATATACTGTTACTTGTTTTCCTATCAGAGCTGTCTGTTATAAGGTTTAACCAACCAATGTAACAGACGCCTTCTCAGGCAGGTTAATGAGAGTTCAACATAGACCACACCAGTGGTTTATGTAACAACTATGCTGGGCGGATGTGAGTAGGAATTTCAAGTAGAGAGCTTGCTATCTTTAAGGATCTCTAGTTTTAATAAATCCAGTAATTTCAAACGGGGGATAAAGACGATATGTGACATTATTCTAGGAAACTATACACTGCTTTCGAAAAGTTACATTTACCCAGTTATTCTCACATCGCTTGAGTAAACTCGTCGTATGATATACAGGTATTTTACCGATTACGCCTTCCTGATGAATCGACATAGATCGGAAACCGAACGTTTTAACTCCCCAGCCAAGCGTCAATATATATATATATATATATATATATATATATATATATATATATATATATATATATATATATACAAAAATATCTGTATATTATTCAATGAAATATGTTTTAATGAAATATGTTTTAATATATATATATATATATATATATATATATATATATATATATGTGTGTGTGTGTGTGTGTGTGTGTGTGTGTGCATCATGCACAGATAGACTGTTTCGCTGTGGCTAGACTTCTGATTACCTTAAGCTGATAGCTCAGGGTAAGAGTTTTTGCATCAACAGTAGCAGTGACTGTTTACAAATCGCACCATTCCGTCTAAATGCTTGACCGTCTATATATATATATATATATATATATATATATATATATATATATATATATATATATATATATATGTGTGTGTGTGTGTGTGTATAATGTTATACACAGATATAGATATTGTTAAATGCAGAAACCATCACCTCGAAACAGATACCAACTAATATGTATCTGTGAATTTAAAAAAAAAAAGTTTATATAAAACTGTGTTCCTGAACGTAGACCGAATGTATGTTCAGCCAGAGAAAAAAAACCTGCAGCATTTGTAATTAGCTCATGGATAAATTAGTCAAATAAGTGAAGACCATTTCTATGGAAAGAAATAAAAATCTCCTAAGCCATTATCCAGTTGTTATGTGGAGTGTTGCTGAGACAATATAACACATCCTCTGAAATGCTTCGTTCAGTTTTTCTGCGATCTGTCGTATCTTTATTGTTTTCTTAGTCGAGAAGACATTCATGTCTGTTTTCGCTTGTTTCTTAGTGTTTCTAGTTCATGTCAAGTGAAATGTGAGTTTTGTAATGGGAGATTCCTTCCTGTTTGGTCAGGCATCAAAATACTTACATATCAGCGAAACAGTAATCTGAAAAATCATCGACTGACACGCTGGCATGTTTAAATGAAGCAAACATTCAGACCTATGTTTAGATACATTATAAATGTCTACCCGCTGCCTGATTTCTAAAATCATCAAATATAGGTGATTGCAAACGCTCCAATAACACTATTTTTATTGAGAATCTTTTTACTTTTTTTCTATTTACATTATTCTGACTATTGTTCTCATCTTTGTCGTCATGTTTATGTAAACGTTTCGGCCGTTGTACGCTCTTGCCTTCTTCACGTGGTTGGAATGTCGAACTCAACCCTTTATTTCACTCACTGGGGTAGACTGTTCTAGTTCCACGTGCCATGTCTAATGGATGTCAGTTATCTCCTGTTAATTCCGCTCTCAAAGATCACACACGCCTTAACCAGGTATTGAACTCACACTCTTTGGGTTCTGTCACTGGATTTAACCAACGCCTTTTCCACTGTCCCGGATGATATCTGTCTTTGAATTTCTGCGTATTATAACTCTAATGTATTCAGCAAACATTTTTTTTTACCAGTGTTCATATTGCAATTTTTGCTGTTATCATTTATGTTTTTTTACCAGAGCTCATTTTGCAATATTTTTGTTATTATCTCTTTTCTCTGACACTCCTTATTACTGATTCCCATATTGTATTAATTTCTATGCTTGGTCGCCTCAGGAGATTCTTGTGGTCTAGCATATGAGCTGATTCCTTATATAAACACATAGATAATTTTTAGTTCTCTCACACTACACTATTTTCTGGCGTCTTTATCCATCTGAATTTAGAAAATTGGATTTTTGATACTATATATATATATATATATATATATATATATATATATATTAAGGCATTAAAAACTAGAAATGTAGTATTGTAGGCCATGATAAGTTTAAAATAAAACACAACAGTCGACCGGTTTCGTCCCTCTCGTCAGAACTGTTAACGGGGAATTTAGATTATGAGGAAAAGAACAAGTCTGTCATGGCTGACATGAATGAATGGACAGGAAGGAAAAAGAAAAAAATATATATATATAAAATTATACCAACCAAGCTGCTAGAATCGCATCACAGCAAGTCCAAGCAAACAATCTCTCTGTTTGCAAAGAGAAGGCTGCCTAGACCTGATGTAACGCGACTCCAGCACCTTAAGATGGAAAAGTGAGTGCGAACTGGCCAAGACGGAAAACATGGGCGACGCTTTCATAACGTATTCCTAAAAGTTTGTGATTATTTTGAAATGAAAAAGAAAATGAAAAGAATTCTATTAGGTTCTAAAATTCTTATGTGTATGCTTGTCGAGCATCAATCTCGCTAAAAAAGGGGAAATATTAAAGAAACCAGGTCTAGTATTCACCGTGCGTGAGATGGATATTATACCTGCTTCATAAATCCTCCTGAGATTTTTATTATGAAAATATTTTAATACTTTCACGGAATCGAAATCGAAATTATGATCTGCTTTAGTTGTGTGTACAAAGCATGTGACGACGGCGTGACCATGTTAGACGGAAGGCTGATCATTTTAAAAATTTTCAGTTATCTGTTCTTAATAAGACTTGTGTTTTTATGTCCATCGTATTTGTCATATTGAACTGAATTGTATTTTGATGAATATTGTCTTGAAAAAGGTTTATTAAACCGAAACGTCAGACGTCGACATTTCTTTCATTTTAACTACATTTAAGGATTTTTGTTTGTTTTTTCAAAATTTCTTCATTCTGTCGGATTTATATCCATTTACACTTGTTTATATATATATATATATATATATATATATATATATATATATATATATATATATATAAGATGTTACTTTGCGTATAAAATATACCTGAATAATATTGATACACGTACACATCCATCCACAAGAAAAAAAATATGATCTACTAAGATTTTATTATTTTTATTTATTTATTCAGAATTAGATTTGATGATAATTATTTGCTGATTTAGAGTTAGCAAAATTAGTCTTAGACGTGAACTGATGCCAAATAAGCCATAATTAATATTAATTGATTATTTTATTTCCATAATTATCATTGACATTTGTATAAATTATTCGACGTGGCCAAATAGTATTTATTGAAATATGTTTAGCACAGATAAATGCAAATAGGATTTTGACTGTCATATTCAATATGTCTTTTGCATCTCCCAACTTATATTGCAATCCTTTCTTTTATGGAGACTCCTTTTATTTATTTATTTTTCTTTCAGATTTCTTGGTTTCCGTTAATGAAAAAAATTCTTCAATTCGTAAATAGGATTTCAGTCAATAGAGAGAAATATTTCATTAATTTAAACTAAATCTTCAAAAGACGTATTTTAATGAAAATTTCGAAATAGACCAGCTGCGAATAACCGTTGGATAGCTGAGTCGTAAATGATTTTTTTTCTTTCTCCAGATTGTCTAATTCTTTAATCAATTTAATTGTCTTGTTTTATGTATCAGAAATGTTTATTATGTAAAATTAAAATTTTGAGGTCTTTTTTGTACATGCATGCATCCGGAATACTATTTTAAATTGCGTTGTCTTCAATTTCAACTTAATGACGCTGGGAAAATCCTGAACCCATACTTTCCCTACAGACACGGGTTAAATAACGTTCTTTGAAATGACGATTCTATATAAAGATAGCGGAGAAGTCAACGTTAAGTGTTCTACAATATTTTCCAAGAAACCTTGATGATTCGCCATTAATAATGAAAATAATACTTATGGGAATCATAATACCATTCGTCGTTATAGGGCATAAACTTAGAACCGGCTTCTAATATTATTTTAAACCTACAAAATCCTATAGTGAGTTACACATATGGTTCAATTTTAGCTGTTGTTTTGACCTGATTCACAGCTAAATTTACTTCTTTGCTGGCGAATGAATACATGACAAATTTATGATTGTTATTTGTGGAAATAATTTTCTGATATTATATCCATCCAAAAACAAAAAGGTTTTATGATGTGGACTAGATAACTGTCAACAAATCTCTTCGGAAATATTCATTTAAAATTTTAAATATTCTTCAGACCGTTTTGTAATGTTTTATTTGCTATCGCATGTACAGAAATTGCCTGAAACCAACACATTGCTGATTCTCTATACAATTGCTTAATTCTCCTTCGGAGCGATGGAACTGGCACAAAGCTTTTGGATTCGGTTGCATACTAAAATATTCTCTAAGACACGCATATCCATCTACTGTTTTTTTTAGATTTGGAAGATTTTTACTAAATGATTTTAAAAAAATGTATACACAAAGTTACATACAAAATCAAGCAAATGGTCATAAAAATACAAGAATATTTATTTGCATTTATACTTTTAGTATTAATGTAAATATGCTTTATTATTTCAAGTTCCATCTGAATCAGGTTCTTAGAATCCAATGAGATCAGTGGCCCTATCTCATATCATGAACTTATAAAATATAAAATAAAGGAACATCGAATATTAGGAAATCACTCATGTCATATTAATTATATACTAAGGAATGTCAGTCAATTTATTGATAGAGTGCCATTAAACACTAACAAGGAGGGTTCATTTGTCGTAAATAAGGCAAACAAAATAAATAGAAAAGTGTCGAATAATTTTAAGAACACATACCGTGTATATTTCTCACTTCACATTGAGATTTATGTAATAAATTCTTTCTTTAGACGCAAAGAAACAAGAGAAAGTTAAACACTAGCTGAAATATATTCAGCAACGTCACTTAATTGTTGGCGTGGCCAAAACAATATATATATGTCAGAAACAACAATGTAAACGAGTCGAAATCAATTGACCAATTAACTGCGGATGCTTTGTTAATGTAGATTTATATTAAAGACTTGTGGTATACAGAAAAGATTCGACACAGAGACGAATTCTAAACTAGACATTACTCAAGTAATGATTACGATTATTTTCATTAATATTTTTCAGCTCTTCGACGCGACGAGAGGAACAATTTTTATATTAAGCTCTAATGATAAGTCACATTTGGGTCGAAGTATTGCTATTCCCGGATTGTTTTCAACAGGATTCTTTCAAGGTTTTCGATAGAAGGATTTCTACGAAGACTTATAATTCCATGAATCTATGAACCGAAATATCATTTCGGTCTATCGTGAAATAGACAGACGCAAGAAATGCATTTTCTGAAGAATGGTGTAAATCCATAATAGGTTGCATAAAATGAAAAAAATATTTGTTTGTTCTTTGTGTCTGTAATCAAAAGATGTAGATATTTAACAATCCTTGTAGAAATGTAAAAATAGCGTTGGGAATTTTCTAAAACTGGACTTTTTTTCTTATGGGATATCCGATCCTTTTGTGCGATGTTTCAATCCATAACAAAAACGCTATAATTAGCTGAGGTTCAGTCAATGGGGAGACCGCATTTGGAATTGTGTAACTGAAACAGAAATTAGACAACTTGCCAGAGTTCTATGTCTAAGTATTTTTCAGATAAATTAAAGAAAAGATAAGGAAAAAATTGGTTCGTTAAAATAACAAGACATGAAAAGATATGAGAAGAATGTTAAATCTATTTCTTCTCATATTGTATAATTTTAAACAGTACATATAGAACGAAGGAAACGGGTATAGAACGAAGGAAACGAATTTCGAGAGAAGAAGACGGATATAGAACGAAGTAAACAGATATAGAACGAAGAAAACGAATATAGAACAAAGAAAACACATAGAAAGAAAAAAACGGATATAGAACGAAGAAGAATGGATATAGGACGAAGAAAACGCATATATAACAAAGAAAACGGATATAGAACGAAGAAGAATGGATATAGGAAGAAAACGCATATATAACAAAGAAAACGGATATAGAACGAAGAAGAATGGATATAGGACGAAGAAAACGCATATATAACAAAGAAAACGGATATAGAACGAAGAAGAATGGATATAGGACGAAGAAAACGCATATATAACAAAGAAAACGGATATAGAACGAAGAAGAATGGATATAGGACGAAGAAAACGCATATATAACAAAGAAAACGGATATAGAACGAAGAAGAATGGATATAGGACGAAGAAAACGCATATATAACAAAACGGATATAGAACGAAGAAGAATGGATATGGGACGAAGAAAAATATAACAAAGAAAACGGATATAGAACGAAGAAGAATGGATATAGGACGAAGAAAACGCATATATAACAAAGAAAACGGATATAGAACGAAGAAGAATGGATATAGGACGAAGAAAACGCATATATAACAAAGAAAACGGATATAGAACGAAGAAGAATGGATATAGGACGAAGAAAACGCATATATAACAAAGAAAACGGATATAGAACGAAGAAGAATGGATATAGGACGAAGAAAACGCATATATAACAAAGAAAACGTATATAGAACGAAGAAGAATGGATATAGGACGAAGAAAACGCATATATAACAAAGAAAACGGATATAGAACGAAGATAAATATATAGAATGAAGAAATCTAAAATAGGTAAAGCAAATTCACAGCAAATCAGAATAAGAAATTAAAAAAAAACTCTGCGAAGAAACCGAAGGATATAAATAATTTATTAAATTCATAAAAATATGAAAAATGCCCTTAGATTGAGTGAGGAACCACCCACAAGACAAAATGTTTACGAAAAAAAGAAGAAAAACCTATATATATGTATATGTATACATATATATATACATATATATGTATATATATGTATTTCTATGTTTTTTATATTTTCTTTTATAAAAATGTCTTATATATTTCGTCTTTTCCTATCTATTATTAAATTCTGTACCACAGAAAAATTATTAATTTATAAATTTGTGTGTGTGTAAAATAAAGAAGTAACAGATATTTTATTTATTAATACGGGAGATTTTATAACTTTTAAAGTTATTTTATTGGATAGGTAATTGTAATTATTTATTAAAATCTATTTTCATTTATTTTCTTCTACTGGCCTGAATATTTGAGAAATTATATTAAAGGCAAATATATGATCTCTGGCAGAATTCGAAACTTCGTCCTCCTAGGCAAAATTGACAGCCGTTTGATCCTACGGACCCTAACCGATTCGGCAATGATGAAACTATGCCGATCAAGTAATGTTGAATACTGACATTAAGAGAAATACATACCGTCATAGATTTTTGAAAGTTCATATCTGCTCACTTTAAGAAGTAATGTTTTTTTTTATTAATTCGGCAGATTATATCACTGCAGTAGAGTGCATAATTTTACTTTTTATATTAAAGCCGATAGTCGAAAATGAATAAATATACATTTAATAAATAAATAAACGTCCACTCAAATTAGTAACCACTTACAGTGAAATTATAAAATACATACATACACCCACATAACAAGAAATATATATATATATATATATATATATATATATAAATAATATATATATATATATATACGTGTGTATATATATATATATATAATATATATATATATATGTATATATATATATATATATAATATATATATATATGTGTGTATATATATATATATATATATATATATATATATATATATATATATATATATATATATATATATATATATATATATATATATATATATATATATATGTATATATTTATTTGAATAAAAACAGATCACTTTAAGGTTCCATGCAATAAGTTACTTCACCACAACCCTTTTAAAGGATCTGGATCATCAGACTTTCTTCAAAAGTTGAAACAAAAAATGAAAAGAGACTTCATTTTTGACAAACAAGCGTATGTGAAATAAACGAAGTGAGTAAGTGAGGTGGGGAGAGAAGATATGAGTGTGTTAGATGTATCATTTTCAATTCCTTATCCTTAACCCCGTCTGTGTAGGCTAGACGTCTAACTTAACGCATGCTATCTGATATAAATGGGTAAGGGGGTGATGGAGAAGAGACTTAAATATTTAACAATAAAATAATAAATCATGCCCCTGAGATCAGGATTCACTCAAATTCTTAGACGCTGTTATTGAAGCATTACTTTAAAGGGTATATTTGGGGTTAAAGTTTGATATAGATTAAATGTCTAAAAATCTACGATGAATTTAATTTGAAGTTTGTTGGAGTTTTAATTTTTTCTATGAAATAGTCGTTTGAAAAATCATAGAAAGTATATTGAAAGAATAATCCATTTTATATCTAGTAATCCTTTTATTTTCCTAAATGTTTTTTATATAGCGTATGACAACGTATAGTTGACATCTATTCGTTTGATTCTTGTTCATAAATTAAAGTCTTTACTGTTTTTAGATGCCTAAATAACAAGGTTTATTCAATTCAAATAAATTCAATATATATATATATATATATATATATATATATATATATATATATATATATATATACATACTGTGTGTGTGTGGTCCGAGTTTTACCACTATATATATTGTTACGAACTTTCATATAGATGAACCCGGTTCTAAAAAAAGGAAAACGTGGTTTCTTTTTCTCGGTCTTCACTCAGAAATGGAAGCGACACAAGGAATCAACGAAGAACAGACACAAGACGATGGCTTTCAAAATTAAACATTTATTTATAAATATATATAGAAACAAAAGAAAAAAAAAGAACATTCATTTAACAAAGGGGAGGACATCAGTAAAGAATAGAAGGCGCGAGCGAATACATACATATATGAAAATAGATCGAGCCAAAAGAACCAACTTATCTCCTTGCAGTCGGGCTGGTATCTTCAAAGTTTTGATTTCAGGTTCTGATGATAAATCAGTATCTTGGCCGGCCGACAATGTTCCTGGATTCTTCTTCTTTTCGCAAGTGTTCAATCACTGGTCGATAGACTTCGTTTTCCTCATCTTGGGCGGTCTGACGATTTTTTGCCCAGCGATGTTCAACTGCCGCTGGTGGAAACTGAAAATCCTTCTTTGGTTTTCGCTGTCCCCACAGACAGACGTGGGTTCCTTCGTCCTGACCACGCAGGAGAATAGGGCGCAAATCACGCAGTGTTTGTGTGATGGCCAAAAAGTTCAACGCATGCTCCGTACGTCCCGATCACGTGAATTGCAGGCAATGGTTCATCATTCATGGAAGGTGGCCTTTTTTCATCCCAAAAGGCATCACGCGGTATTGAACAGGCCATCCGGATCGCGAATGCAGATAATATCAGGACACCAATAACCCTTCAACAAATGCTTCGATAGCCTTGCCTACTTTATCAAATCGTCCATCCTGGGAAAAAAAAGTTCACCTTTCGGTAGTCGGTGCAAAACCGAATGAGCCGTCATTTTTGTCCATAGCACGCAGGGGAGGACCAACTGTTTTGGCTACGCTCGATAATGCCGTTCTAATTACAGGCTATTTCTCCACGTAGGATTTCGGCTTTCCGTGGGTTGACTTATAAGGATGCTGTTTAATGGGGTGGCATTTACTTCCACATCATGATAAGTAACGGTGGTTTGGTTGGGTACGTCAGGAACAGGCCCCTGAAATCCTCGATAAGGATTCTTTCCTCTCCTCAAGGGCTAAATGCGACAGCTTCGCACTTAGGTATATACCTATAGTTGTAAAGTTTGGTATATGGTCACCCTTTCCATAACTTCTCCTCGGATCTCCGTGGGCTCGGGCATAGTGTTAGGCCCACTGATTACTAACATAGGTCGGTCTTTTCCCCTGTTGATAGTAAGGCTTAACATGTTAATGTGACACACCTGCGTCGAGTTCCTATAGGGGTTATACGACGTAGTTGAGGTCACCGGCCTTCCTGACCACTTCATACGGGCCATGGAATCGAGCTTTGAGGATGTCCGGGCAAGGGTATAACACTAGTACTTTATCCCCGACACTGAAATTTCGTTCGACTGTGTCTCGGTCGTATCGATCTTTCATTTTATGCTGAACCGACCGGAGGTTCTCGCGGGGCCAGTTACATGCTTCTGCTAGTCGGGTTCGAAACATGAAACATATTCCAGCAAATTTTCTGTTACTGGGTCTTCCCGCAACAAACCTTCCCTCAGTACCTTTAAAGGACCGCGGACTGAATGTCCAAATATTAATTCAAATGGGCTGAACCCCAACGATTCCTGTATGGATTCGCGAGCGGCGAACATTAGGAATGGGATACCTTCGTCCCAATCGTTTGGTGGTCCAGGCAATATGTTCTCATCATGCTCTATAGGTGGAGTGGAACCTTCCAAGGCACCCTTGGGACTGGGGGTGATAGGCGCTTGACTTAATGGATTTTATACCCAAACTTCTCGTAACTTGTTGAAACACCCTGACATGAAGTTGGATCCCTGGTCTGACTGTATCACCCTGGGTAAGCCGACCATGGTGAAAAAAAAAACAAGGGCCTTTACTATTTTCCTGGCGGATAGATTTTATGGGTATCTCTTCGGGAAACCTGGTCGAGGCGCACATGATCGTTAGCAGGTATTGGTTCCCTAACTTAGTTTTGGGTAACGGACCAACACAGTCTACGATAATGCGACAAAATGGCCTCGAAGGCAGGAATGGGATGTAGGGGTGCGATGGGGATTTTCTGGTTTTATTTTCTTCCGGCAATGCTGACACGTCCCTTCGGACCCGGCCAGTAAAAGTATCTGACGATCTTATCGTGCGTCTTATTAAAAGGTGAAATGGGATCTCATGAGCTGTCCTCTGACCTGTCTGTACCGTTTAGGGAGTACTATTTGGTGGACTGTCGACCAGTCTTCTGAGGCGGAGATGTGCGGGGTCTCCACTTCCTCATTAGTATCTCATTCTTAATAAAGTATCCAGTTGGAACTTTCTCCAACTCATCCTCGGCAATAATGACGGAAGAGTGGGGTGAGCTCAGAATCACTCCCCTGCTCTGTTATAAGTGCTCTCCTCGATAATGGAATGTCCATAGCGGGCTCAACAATACCATCGCTATTTCCAGTTGGGTTATTATCGGAGGATAATTTAATCCCACATCAGGATTTTAAACGTCTGCGATAGGTCTATCATTCGTCTTCTGTCCTATCGATTATCTCGTTTATCTTTTCATCGGCCTTCTTTCTGGCCTGTGCTCTGGTCACTGCACACGAGGGAAATATATCGAGATTCTCTTCCTCGATATCTTCGGTGTCTATCAACTGTTCAGAACTACTTTAGGGTGGGGTATCACCCTACCACCCGCCAATTCGTTTCCTAACAGCATGGATATGCCTTTCATAGGCAAACTAGAACTACTCCGACCTCGACAGGGCCAAAACCAACCCAGATTGGATTCGATGAAGGGAATAACAAAGTTGCTGTTAACACCCTGTATGATAACAAATTCGCCAGTGGCCGAATCCGATCCACACGGCACGAAGCTCTCCACAATCAGGGACTGAGTGGCCCCAGTGTCCCGCAAGATCTTCACGATTTCTTCTTCGTGGGGTTATCAACGGGGGATACAGCACCATTAGACACAAAATGGCCTATACTCCTCCCCACATCTTCATTCGGTTTCCTATTTAGGTAACGCTGTCGGAAGAAATTATATGGGGTCTCTCTTGACTTAGGGCTCTGGACTCGGCATTCCGCTTCGTCCAACAATTCGACACGAGGTGTCCTACTTTATTGCAGTAGTGGCACATCGGGAGTTTCTCTCTCTATTCGTCTGCCGATAAACCGGTGACGGAGAACTAGGATTTTGAGATTTGGTATCTCTCGGACTGGGGAGTTGGCCTGAACTAACCGATCGACCAAATTAATTCGGACCAGAACCAGATCCACGTCTTGGGTGTGGACCGCTTATATCGGATGGGTTGTTATGATTGAACGTACCCGCTTATGTGTTAACGCGTATTCGTCAGCGAGGGTGGCCATCTCATAAAGTATATTTTTCATCGAGGTAGGTTTTCAAATTATAGGGACACATTCTTTGAACTCCTCTATCAGTATCATTTGCCTTAGCCCTATCGTGATCTGACTCGATGTTTTCGATAAACTCCATCTATCGAAATAGGTTTCTTTTGTCTTGAGAATTCTACATAAGTCTGTTTGTCTCCCTTTCGGCAGGCTCTAAATTTTTGCCGGTATGCCTCCGGCACAAGCTCATACGACTTTAAAATGGCCGATTTCACAATGCTATATTCAGCGCAACCTGTTTTGAGAGCGCGGCATACGCTTTCTTGAGCTTTGGTGCGGTCTGCAGTAAAATTGGCCACGTTTCTTGGGCCATGCTAGGTTTGAGGCGACCTTTTCGAAATGCTGAAAATATTTGTCGACGTCAGCCTCGTTAAACTGCGGTACGAGTCGGACTTTTCGCTAAGTCGAACTCACTACTTCTAGCTTCGTGAAGTTCCCGCTTTTCGTCTAACTCCCGAAATCTAGTTTCTTGCTCGATTCTAGCTTTTGCTATTTCAGCCTTTTGCTCTTTCAGCTTCGGCTCTGACCTTAGCCTCGGCCTCAATTTTCACTTTCTCGAGCTCGAGTTGTGCCTGCGAAAGTCTGACGTGTCTAGTGATAATTTACTTAATTCTTCTACGTCGAAAACGTCGTTATCTACCATATGCTCACAGACTATCCTGACTAGCTGAGTTTTTTTTTTTCATAACTTCGTTACCTCTAGTTCTAATTCCTTCCCTATTTCAACTATATCATCCTTCTTAAGCTTACATAATTTTTTCCATAGAGGGCGATGCGAGAAAACTATCTATAACCGACATGCTATCTTCGCCGATACCCTGAAGTTGTGCGATTCTTACTGAGTGAAAAAAACAGGGAGAAAAGATTCTCGAACGAGCCCCAATTTTATATGTTACGAAAGCATATAGATGAACCAAGGTTCTAAAAAAAAAAGGAAAACGTGGTTTCTTTGCCCTCAGAAATGGAAGCGATAAGGAATCAACGAAGAACAGACACAAGACGATGGCTTTCAAAATTAAACATTTATTTATAAATATATATAGCGAAACAAAGAAAGAAAAAAAAGAACATTCATTTAACAAAGGGGAGGACATCAGTAAAGAATAGAAGGCGCGAGCGAATACATACATATATGAAAATAGATCGAGCCAAAAGAACCAACTTATCTTGCAGTCGGGATGGTATTTCACAAAGTTTTGATTCGCCGAAGCGAGAGTTTGATGATAAATCAGTATCTTGGCCGGCCGACAATGTTCCTGGATTCTTCTTCTTTTCGCAAGTGTTCAATCACTGGTCGATTGTGGTCTTCCTCATCTCAGTGGGCATGACGATTTTTTGCCCAGCGATGTTCAACTGCCGCTGGTCAGGGGAAACTGAAAAATCCTTCTTTGGTTTTATATCAGACAGTCACGTGGGTTCCCTTCGTCCTTTACGCAGGAGAATAGGGCGCAAATCACGCAGTGTTTGTGTGATGGCCAAAGTTCAACGCATGCTCGTACGTCCCGATCACGTGAATCGCAGCATGAGACCCTGATGGTGTCTGGAGTTTACTCATGGTCAAATAAATCTTAGAACCAGGTCATCCTCGCGTCGGGTCACTTTAAGTTCACGGGCCCTTGGCTGGCGGGTGGAAGAGAGGATAAGGAGAGAAAGAATTTGTGAAGAGAAATAAATGATCAGAATATATTATCATGAATATATGGATTAAATTTCTGTTTTTATCTATTTATTTATCTTTCTTTTATATCTAACTAATTTTCTCTTTATTTAAGATTTTACTTTAGCCTAACGCCTATATGGTTAATGAAATCGTTGCTACGTGACAATATATATATATATATATATATATATATATGTGTGTGTGTGTGTGTGTGTGTTCGTGTGTGCGTATATATATCTATAAACGGATAGATATAGACGGATTTCACTCACAGACACACACGATCATAGATACACACACGAACCTACACTCTATACAAGTTTTGTGTGTGCATATATATATATATATATATATATATATATATATATATATATATATATATAATATTACAATATATATGTTTGTAGAAAAAATGTATACACATAATGGCAAAAAAACACACATACAATTCATAAAAATAGAGGAACGAATGGAGAGATACACGGGGATATAAAATATATAATAAACACATCCTTCTTTCTTCCTCTTTGTCTATGCAAATTTAATTACTTTATTAACCCTCAAAGAAATGAAGATTTTTCGGCTAGTGCAAGCTGAATTCAGATGACTACCACTACACATAAAAGACAATGGTTAAAATGGCTGAAATAGGAAGAAAATTCATTCATTTAAATAATATGTGGAACGAAGCGTTCTTTGCCTGAAGAAGGGTTAATGTTTAAAATATTTATGATGTGTGCCCTATGAGTGAAAGAGAAGAAGTAAATATCATTACAATAATGTGGATAGATAGCAAATGTCCCTTATCATGAAGTACGCAATTCAACACTTACTATGGAGCCTTTTACATAAAGTCATAATAATTGGGAAAAAGTTTTTGTTGAGCGTTCTCCTTACAATTAAAAAAACAGAGGTAGACGTGTCCGTGCCAGCTGTGAGTGTTGGTGAAGTACAAAAACAAAGTTAGTTTCAGACTGAAAGACAAAAAAAAAAACGACTAAAAAATGAATAATATGATTTCATCCACAAGACCACATAAACGATAGTGGTGTTTATCTTGAAAAGAAAGACACCGCAGCTCCATTCAAGAAAATTAAAAGCTGCGTCTAGCATACTGACAGACTTTTATATCATGCTTAAAGCTAATATCTATAAAACTATACAGACAAGTAATCAAATAAAAGTAATGATTATGAGAACCTTTAAATAGTTTACTTTGACCCAACATTGATAGCGTCAATGAGGAGTTAATAATCACATTCACCGGCATTTTCCTTTTTAATAATACAAAATATAAAAACCCAATTAAGAACATCATTTCATAATATCTTCATAAATGTAGCAAATGCTTCTATACTTGCTATAAAAACGATAAGCATCCTTCCACAATCCTGAAAGATTCGCAGTCTAAATTTGAAAGATATTATCTTTATTAACAACCCAGCAACGAGCCTATTTGGCGCCGTAAAAATTGACCATCAATCGACCAGAGTAAAGAGGTTGGATTCTATCGTCACTAATGGCATAGCATTTAACCCGTCTGGGAGACTGATAAATAAGCCACCCTGATTTAAAAACTTGATAACATTTTTCATGTGTTAATTACACACTAAACTAATCAATGTATTGCTGATTCTGATTTTTAAGAAACTATGAAAAGCACTACAATGTATTTCGTCACTGCATGAAAAGAAGTGAAATGATTTTTTAAAATATAAATGATCCCTGAATTGGTTGAATTTTATGCAGAAATTGGACAAGAAAATCAATTTTCAATGACGACTTAAACATAGAGATATAAACTATCTAGTCTCACGAAATCTAGACTCTTATGAAGTTTTAAATCCTGACTGATTTAATATTTATCGAGTTATTATTATATATAAACTTATTTAAATATATATATATATGAGTCCCTTTCTGTAGAACTATAGCAACCTAGCCAAGGAAATAGTATCCTAAGTCGATGTTTACTGAACGCATCTTATTTGTATAGCTTTATTTATAGCCTAAAACTTGCGAGACAAGCAATCACGTGATATCGTAATAACAAATAACATAAACTTTTATATCTGAAGTCATTTACATAAAACCAAACGTGACATGAAAAAAGTATATCTCCGTATAGCCTAATCAGAAGGATTAACAACTTCAATGAAAAAAAAAAACAAAAAGAAAAAAACAAGTATTCTAGAAAAATTCCTGCTCGTACACACTCAAAAACAAACGGGGGTTTTGCTAAATCGATTATAATATGGCCGATTAAAGATTTTTTAAATGCTTCCTTCCAACCCTCCTTCCAATTTTTCGATAGACAAACTATAAGAGTCAAATTTGATTGATTGTCTATCGTTAAGTTTAATTAAGGAAATTGATTACGAATCAAAAGTTTAGAGACGCCAAAAAGAGAGGAAATCAAATGGCGTAAGTGGTAAGTGGCTGACCTGATAGAATCGAGACAGCCTGTCTCTCTGGTCGGATTTATCAAAAGAGAAATCCTGATTTAAGAAAGAATCAGTCGAAGGTGAAACTGGAACGAAGCCAATCAGAAGGAAAGGAAAGAACAACTCTTCTGTCAAGCATTTGTTAATGGTCGACAGGGCAGAAAAATGGGCGATTCTTTGTGTCCGACGATTACCAGCGTTTCTCCATTCCAGGAGAAAAGAATTTTTTTTTTTTTTTGGTCTGTAAATGAAACACTCAGATATATTCTTTCGTTAATACTTATTCTATTTCTTTTTCTTTATATCACGGAAATTCAAAATATCTAGAAAACACAAACACACTATATCATAAAACAACGAAGCAAACACACTCAAAAACACGTACACACACTCAAAGGTATATATATATACTAGCAGTAGAGTCCGGCGTTGCCCGGGGATGTAACAGTAAGAGATAGATCAAGTATCGACCATCATGAAAACTGAAAAATAAAATTGACAAAGATTATTGTTTAAGGTTGACGGACACGCATGTCTTAATTAGATTTTTTTTTTTTTTTTAAGGATTGGTCAAACCCAAACTCAAACAAAAACATTGTTTTCAATCGTTATGAGTCTATCGATTTAATAGAATTTTATTATAAACAATTGTCTTGTAAATGGAATTTTTGAAGCATTCCGAATGTAAAAATAAAGAAAAAAGTGTGCAAGACAATAAGAAACACTACCTGCCAAAAAAAGTGAAGTTAAGTTGAAATCGGTTGAAAAATGGAGGAAATCCGATCCCATATATAAACAGACACACACCCACACACACAAACACACACACACACACACACAACGTGGGTTTTATAAGTATAACTCGATATGAGTTGTCCCCCTTTCATTCTGGCGACAGATTTTTAAGTAACGTAGTATTTTTTTATCGTTATATAACAGTAATAGCTATTTTTTCGTCCGATTTTTGGTTTGATTTTTATTGTCTAACTAATATTTTGGTCATAATGGTTTGCTTATTTTGTTTATTATTTACTTTATTTATTTGGGTTCACTGAATTTTTTCATATTTTTTAATTCTATTTCGTCTATTCTAAAAGGTGTGCTTTGGTAATTTGTTTAGGTTAATTTATTTTGCTTATTTTATTGTCAATTTATTATTTATTTATTTTATTTTATTTTATTTTTTCCGTTTTCGATTTTTAAGTAAATTTATTTTCATGTCTGCATTTTGAGATGATCTCGGATCTTTTATTTAATAATTTATTTTGGTCTGGGAAAGCGAACGTAGTAACTCTCTCTCTCTCTCTCTCTCTCTATATATATATATATATATATATATATATATATATATATATATAAAAGAATAAATTGAGCGGTTTGATTACTGTCTTCAGCATGGTGTTTTTGAGCTAATCATGGAATCGACAAAACGAAATAGGGATCCACGTGGTGTCTAACACTAAGCCTGCTCTGAGAAGACGATTTGTTTGGATAGGCGGATGCTTTGCATCTGGGTCAGGTGTCTGACCATCGTAATCGGTGGCAATCATGATGGTTTCTAGGCTCTCCATCTTTTTGACGAAGAGAACTTCGCTGTTCTTGATCCGGTCCTCTCGCCGGTGTTTCATTAGATGGATCCTCAATAGAGTACCCAGATCCCAAAGGCGTAGAGGAGAGTGGATGATACATCATCTCGATAGACCGTGAGCTTCGTGATAGCCCCGTATTGACGAAGACTTTTTTGAATACATTCCCATATGCTGCGTTGGCGGCTTTATTCAGTTAACGAAGGATTTTACAGCGGATGCATTTGACATTAGTATGCTAACAAAGTGAGGGAATTATTCATTGGAGCATGACGTTGGTCATTTCCACGATGATGCAAGCTGTCATCATTAATATGCCTGTTAAACCCGGGTTTGGCGTAAAGGATGGCATTAGCTGCGGTCTGTATATCATGGAGTGTACCACCTCAAACAATTAGTAGCCAAGGCTTTCAATCTCAAAGTTGTTTTTCTTTTTCTCATATTCTCTTGCCCAAACGCCCTTTCGTTCATGTCCCAGTGAGGTAGAAGTAACTGCGGGAGGCAGTGTTTCATCTGGAAGCCTCTAGTCACCATACTGCACATTGTCGGCGAGTATGTGATGGCTGCATATCGGGGAAATGATGTCGAATCTGACGGAAGTATATATATATATATATATATATATATATATATATAAATATATATATATATATATATATATATATATATATATATATATATATAATTAGGAAAACTTAAAACTCTCCCAAATAATCAAAGTCTACAGACTTGATATATCCATAGAACTATGAAAATATATAAACGTAACTTTTCTCTCGGTCTTTCAAATTCTTACCAATTAACGAAAGTCGTTAAGCAACTCATTGCACCATACTCACCTCGTAAATCCTGTATGAAATTAACTCATCAACTAATCCAAATTTTAAAAATACAAATAAACTAATAATAAAACCATAGCCTCCCTTGAGGTTGAATGTTTATTTATGAATATCCCAGTTGAAGAAACGATTGATTTAATTATAAAGAATATTTACAAGAAGCCATCTTCCCTCCACTAAAAACCAAACCTAATATATTAGGAAAACTGCAATTGACTTATACGACTGATGTTTTCTTCTATGGACACTAAAATAATAAGTACGTACAACGTGATAGAGTTTCCATGGATTCATTTCTTGAACCAACATTTATAAACATCTGGCAGTTTGATTTTTAAATCCTTTCAAGTAATATTAGAAAATATTAAATTCGTCCGTTGAAAATGATTTTGTGTTAAGGAATTTATCAGAAGATAGAGCTGCTTGTATAGATGTAACTACATGTTCGCAAAAAGGAAAAGTGACGCTGAAATTTTAAACTTTTAAAACCATAAATGGAAAATCTTTTGAGACATTTTTTCTATTTTCTGGTTTATAAATCCATTTCAAAATGGCTGTCTTATTGGGTACACATTGGAATCAAAATGCAGTCATAGAATTTCTGTTTTTGAATGTAAAATGTTCTGAAAACATGACGTCATTTATTTTTATAGAAAGACTACTCTTGATATAATCAGTGTAGATAGAAAGTCCAGTGCATTTTATTGGCAGTCGAAGTGATAAAATAGAAAATATCCATGGTGGCAAGCACTACACAGAAACTATAATACCAAACAAGTGTATTTTATCATTTCAATTGATAGAAAAGAAACTATTTCAGAATTCTGAGATATTGTAAGAACTCCATTTTATTATATAGTCTAGTTTAATCAAAACATTGTGAAAATTGATTTCCCAGAATATTCACATTGCTTGCAGGTTCACATAGCAGAGACACTTAGAGGGCAGTAGTTTTTCAATAATGATGAAGTGAAAAAAGCAAGAAAATGGTCAAGATGATTCTTTAAGCAGGGAAAATTGACCCTCATTTAAAGCTAGAATGACAAGTTTGAGACTGGAAGAAACGACGTAGGGGACTTCTTTGGGAATCCCAAGATAACTTGTTTTGCTTTGCGCATTTTCTCTATTAAATCTATTATAAGGGAAATGAAACAGACATTGTTTTTTGACCCCACCTACGCTAAACAACACACGCGTGCACAAATATATATATATATATATATATATATATATATAATATGCCCAAATACATAAGTATATATGTATATAATATACATAAATATATTCTCTCTCTCTCTCTTACACACACACACTTACATATATCAGACAAAATGTAAAGTCATTCGTATGTCTTTTTCTCTTAAAATCTTTTTTCTCAGCTACATTTCAAACTCTGAAAGAGATTTGTGTTTGTATCATAAATGGAACAGTTTAAAACCATAAGCCAAACGACCGATTACAAATTGCTGAACTTCAAAGATTTATTCAAATTTATATTCAAAATGGTGGCATAGAACTTGAAAGTGAAATGTTACATTCACAAAAATCTGAAACAATAATCAATCATCTGAAGTACAGCGTAGTTTTTATTTAAAATAATTTTCTATTCATGCGACTCATATGCAAAAATGAATTAAGAGCATTTACAAAGTTGGAGATCATGCATAAAAAAAGCATTTTCTTGTAAAATTAATTAATTACGATATAAATTATTGATTTGCCTAATAACCATATATACAGGGTGTATCTATAATACATTTACAAAGTTTGGGGCTGATTCCTCACAACAAAACAAGGAGAAAAGTTCATAGGAACATATCTCCATAAATTCACCGTTTCTGAGATATTAATTTTTAGAAAGTTTACGGTAGATGGCGCTTTGTTGCCATTTAGACTAGGTTACATTTTTCAATGGTTTTACATTTGTGGTTAGTCTGTCTTCAATGTTTAACGTGTATAGTAGCGAGTTAACTGAGAAGTGTTACGTTTAAAAGATGGCAGGATATTCATATCACGAGAATGCAGATATAGCAATGGACGCGAGTCTGCACGGATTTATCAGACCGAAGGCAGCCGTCACCCAAACTTTGCTGATATTTATCGTCGCGTTGATGAGACTGAATTAGTGGCTCCACGAAGGACAAATTCTACAAGCTGTCGTAGACAATCCAGGTATCAGCACACATCAAGTTGCCTTAGCATGTTGTTTAACTCATATTACCGCAGTGATAGTACTTCAGGAGCATCTCCTGTATCCGTATCATTTCTAACGTGTGCAGGGTCTTTCACCCTCTGATCACTCACCACAGGGGGAACTTTTGAAAAGACCTGCCGATCCGTTTCTTGCTTCTTCAGTCATGTTTACGGATGAAGCAACATTTTGAATAAATGAAAAAACAAATTTAAAACAACTAACATTTGTGGGTGGATCGGAATCCCCATGATAAAATACAGGCGAGACACCAGCATCAATTTAAGATTAATGCATGAGCTGGAATTGTAGGAGACAGTCTGGTAGTTCCATAAGTTCTCCCTAAACGTCTTACAAGAGCTATTTGCAGGGTCTTCTTTTCGAACACACTTCCAGATCTCTTAGAGGATGTACCACTACTAATACGAAGACACATGTGGTTCAGGCATGATGGCATCCAGCACATTTTAGGCATATTGTTCGCGATGCACTGACTGAAATCTACCATAAAAGTTGGTTGGGTAGAGGAGGACCCGTTCCAACAACTGCACGTTCTTTCGACCTCAATCCTTATGATTTTTATCTGTGGGCCCACATCAAACAATTGGTTATGTAGCAGACATCAACGATGCAAGTCGCTTCATCAACGTGCCAAAGGTTCCTACGAAACCATTCGACACCGTGTGGGAGTATTTAAAAGGGTCCGCCAGTCAATGATCTGACGGGTACACGAGCGTGTAGAAGAAAGCGGAGGTCATTTTGAATATTTATTATGCGTTGCTGAATTGAGGTACAACGCTGGACGTTTGACATATGTTTATGGGGACATTTTACCTTCTTTTGGTGCCAAGAACCCTCTCCAAATTTTTGTAAAAGAATTGTTGGTTTCTTCTTAAATTGTACATTTAACAGCGTCTTCCGTAATCTTTAAATTTAATAAATTAAAAATGAAGGATTTGCGGACATATGTTTATGAGGATGAAATGCACGAATTAAAAGAAAATTAAAAAAAAATACTCCATTCTTAAATTCACATATGAACATAACAATAACAATAAAATTCCTTTTCTTGATGATAAACACTAATAATAATAATAATAATAATAATAATAATAATAATAATAATAATACATTTACTACCTCACCATATATAAAAACAACTTGCAAAAACATGTGCGCTCTAAACTATAAAAGCGAACGTCTTGACTTTTGGAATATTGCTATTATAAAAATAAATAGACCGTGCAAAAGCTAACTCTTCCCCCAAAAAATTTCTACACTGAATTAAAAAATAACATTGCAGATTCTTCTTTGATTTTTTCAAGTATATCTAGATATATATTTGAAAAAAAAAGACAAAATATGGCAGCCATATTCGATGTCCGAACGAATATAGAAAATTGTGGTTTTACGACATAAAGAACTGACCTTTCAAACAGCATACTTAGCAATATATTCAATATAATTTTTGCTTTTTCTCTCAACGGAAAACGTGAGACCAATAAGGGGTTGTTTCAGCCATGCTGATGGTGGGTGGAATGCTTTCTAAGCTGATTGAAAGAGAAAAGTTTTCTTTTGGAGGTGTTAAAATTAGCAAAGGTTTCTTTTTAACAGATTGATCTGTGAATTTTATATTACTGATCGTAATTCGACGGAAGTAAATCATTATATCATCAGAGTAAATACATAGTCGGAAGTTGATGGCATCGTGAAGGCCTTCGATCTTTTTAATCAAATTATGAGGTATTTCCGTCTAGTTGTGTTAAACTTTAAACTTTCACATCGTTATCTCTAATACCTCTATTGCTGATTGACATTATTGTAATATCAATCCTCCTATATTGCAGTGAATGAATAAAGATTTCCGCACAGATGAATAGAAAACGGGAGCTAACAGAAATACATAGAAATTCTAAGAACATATTGAACTGAAGGTTTAAGTAACTAAGGCGTCGTAAAGAAAATGCAAACAAAAAAAAATGAACATTTATACACAAAATCAGAGAGATAGCTATAATTTGATGTAAACATAACGAAAACCTGCTGATGGCAAAGGATACAGGGAAAGGTATATGTTCGTGTACGTGACGAGCTTATGTGCATGAAAAGCAAACGTGGATGTGACACATGGTAAACAGAAAAGAAAAAGGTTTTAATAACTACGAATGAAAGGAAGTTGTGGAGATCTGAGTTCTCCCACATCTCGAAAGAAACAATTTCCATTGCAGAATGTCTACAGACAATATGATGTTTTTCATTACTTATTATTATCATCATCATCATCATCTTTAATATTATTATTTGCAGTGGCAGTGTCAGTATCCCGACGTATCACATGATCCTTCTACATCAGTCATATATTTATAATAATTTAAACGTGTAAGGAAAAACATGATAATTGCAGCACAAGCCCAGTTACTTGCTATTAATGCCGTAAAATAACATATACACAAAACATCAAACTATTTTAATTTAAAATGTGTGCTGATAAGATTGCTTATAATGCTGAAGGGTTTTGTCAAGGTGATCCCAGTGGTGAGTGAAGCACTGGGATAAATTGCACTGAAATTGTATATTTATTGCATCAAAGACGCCATTTTAGCAAATGATTTTCTGTGGCCCTTGTTTTGACTTGACATATAACTTAATACAGCCGGTTTATTAAAAACTCACACTTTGCCGCATAATAATAATAATAATAGTAATAATAATAATAATAATAATAATAAAATTCAAGAATCTTTATAGGGATATTGGAGAAGCAGTTATGGATGTCAAAAAGCCACATCTATTGAATTGGTGCACATATTTTGGAAGAATATTTGGAGCAACTAGATCTTGCAAATCTGTGCTAGACTGAAAATATAACCAGGAATAATATTAGGCAAAGTCTACCAAAATTCACCAAATGGTGATGCGCATAAAATATCAAGGTACTCAACTTTTGACTCTATCCCCTGTCATCAATCCATAAAAACTCTTGCCCAAACATTATCAATGCTAATTAATAATCTCAAACTCCAGAATAGATCACTGAATGTATTAGGTATCTCCTGCCAAAAACGGATGAAACAGATAATCCACAAATATTGACCAATAACATGTGTCTCTCCAATACATAAAATGCATTATTTCTTCGTTGTAAATCAGCAATCAGGAAAATATGTCGAATAGGTTGATATGGTTGCAAATACCAACTACTAAAAAATAAAATAATCCTCCTAAATTACAGGAAAAGAGATAAAAATCTCACCACACTTGGAGAGATTACCGTAAAAACTTTGATAATGTGATAAACTCTTGGGTATTTAAGATTTGGAAATGTAAAGTCTCCTCGAGAATTATAAATTTCCTTAAATATAGCATATGACTGTGGAATATTACATTAAACCTAAATCACACCAAAAGTATTGCCATATCCGACGAGGAATCGACAAAGTATACTTCATTGCATCGCTTCTGTTCTTTCTGACTTTATTCCCCCTTTCACTTGAAATAATCAGTAATATAGATACAAAATTAAAAAAAAAAAGTTTAATCACCTATTCTATATTGATGATATCAAACTCTCACTAGCTAGCATATGCATCATCTAAATCCTGATGTTGATCGTGTGTATGTGCCCAGATCTGAAGGATGCAGACGATTAGAATTGCCTTACAAAACTACAATAATCAAATTTACCTAGATACTAGAGAAGATTGGATGATGATCTTTTCAAAGAACATGAAAGAAATAGCAAAATTTATTCTAGAATAAAGAAAGCCGACCAATTCAAAATGGAATTTCAAGAAGGTGGAGAATTGCAGTTAAACTATAATACATATGCTGCAGCGGCAAAGAACATAACAATGGAAGCAAAGGCAAATGAAATGGACAAGTTATGCCTCTTCATGTTCAATAGTTTGCTCGTATAAGAAAAGCTGATGTCAACACATGTATCCATGTAGGGCAGGGCTTAAAAGGGTTTTATTCTTGTTGCAAATAATCAATGCTGACTAATTATATCTTAAAAAAGCATACATACTGAAACATTGTGTCCAGGCATAGTGATCAAAAAGCAGAAGTGCATACCTTAAAGAAATACAAAAAAAAAATTGATTCATAATTCCAACTTAATTTCAGTTGTAGGTGGAGCCCGCGGATTAAACTGGAAAAGGTTCCGATAAAACTGGTAGTCAATGCCAAATTATAAAAAAATTATACTCACAAGTAGAGCTCACGAATTACGCAGATTATCTATGTAAAATGTGCGTGATTATAGTTTCTTTTAAAAATTGATCAATAGAAAATCTCATGAAGGCATTTTCGAATTTATTTTTTTGAATGGGAAATGCATATGCAACAGAAATCAAATGAAATAATAATAATAATAATAATAATAATAATAATAATAATGTGAAGAATAAGAAGAATTACTGCAAAAATATTGCTAATTATTATTATTATTATTATTATTATTATTATATGTTGTTTGCTGTTTTGCATGCTATAGAGCCGGGTCCAAAATATTGTCTTAGGCGCTATAGGAGAATTGTCATTTAATTAATAGCACCTTGTTTAGCATATAGGATGTTCCTAGCAGAGCAATCTTCTGGACAACCTGTATGTTAATGTTAGCTGCGACACTATTAAGAAAATTGTCCATTCATTTTCTCACCATCCCCAGTTCTCCGATTGTTATTGGTACAGTCTCATTTCCCAAATTCTATTAATTTTGATCTCCAGGTCCTTGTATTTTCATGGAGGTGTTTCTCTCAGATGATACTGGTATATCAATAAGCATGCACTTCCAGAATTTATTCTCTTTTATAATAATATCAGGTCTGTGACCTTTTATTTCCCTGTCAGCTTAAATAGGCAAGCCCCAGAGGATAGTTACATCACTATTCTTAGTAACTGTGTCTGATTGGTGCTCATACCATCTCTCAGCGGTTTCGTTTTTGTGCTTCTTGCCTATCTTCCAGTGCACATATGTCGCTACCTTGTTATGTCTGTGGGTATATTTATATTTTGTAATTCCGGATATCCTGAGATAATATGGTCGACAGTTTCATCATATTTTCTGGAAATCCTGCATTTCGCATTAGTTCCATAATTGAAGTTATGACAATGATAAGATCTGGTTGCGTGGCTTTAGTCCTGAGCTGTCTTCTGTCTTGTCTTTCACCCTGGTGCTGCTCAGCTACTGATGGGTTTTCTGTTGGTTCACATCTTCTTTCTTGACCTCCTTATTTTGTTTTGTAATTTCATTTGGCTAGGTTGTTTTGCTTTCTGTTTTACTCGTTTGGTGTAAATGGTATTCTCTTCCACTATTGTTCGTTAATTGTCAGGTATATTAAGCTGTTTCTTGAAGAGTTCGGCTTCTTTGTTGATAGCGTGAATTTGGTGTTTTACTATTAGTAGCAGAGGGTCATTGGACTTTATGAGGTATGCTTACAATCCGATTGTTGTAGCTTTTAGAGTTAATTCAAGTTTGATTAGACTCCGGCCTCCTAAAGTTCTTGTTACGTACAGCCTATCAACTTCTGATTTCGGGCGGCACATCCTCATTTGGGTAATAATTTGTCTGGTCTTGGCGTCCAATATTTTAATATCATTCAAATTCCATTTAATAATGTTGAAGCTGTATGTTACTAGTTAGCGCTACGTTGTTGATTACATTCATTTTATTGGCCATACTTAGTTCGCTTTCAAATATCAGACGCATTCTACTATAATATTCTTTTCGCATCTTTTCTTCATAATTAAATTTTGTATTCCGTCTCCTTCATTAATTCCTAAGTATTTGTATGTATCATCTTGCTCAAGTTCTTTAATCTTGTTGTTGATATCAAGGTATAAATATTTATTTTTCATTTATCACCTTTAAATTTGGCAAATGTTATCGAAATCCAAACTAATGTTTTCGCTGAAGTTTTTGACTATCGTGAGTAGGATTTTGTTTTGGTTGTAACCCTAGGGACACGTTTTAAGATCTTCAATATAGAATTGATGATTCAGTTTGCCATCTATCTTGTATCCTTAGCTACTGCTGTTCACAGAGCACTAATGCAAAGCAGAAGAGTACTGTTGAAATTAATCTCCTTGGAAGAGCACGCTATTGATGATGGTTGGCCTTGATGTTAATGACCAGATGTATGGTTTTCTGTTACTTTTGTCTTCCAGTTTTTAATACTCTCTGTAATAAATTTGACAGTTGTGGGGCATACTCTGAATATTTATAGGCTCTTTTCTATCTATGTGTGTCGTACTATATCGAACGCTTTTTTTAGTCGATAAGTTTCTTTTTCTATGTTTTTCTTTTCACCTCTTCCAATATTGTTATATTAATAATTAGTTAGTCCTTGCATCCGTAACTTCCTCTTTTATATCCCTGGGGTGAAGATCTTCTATATTATTTGTAGTCAGTTAATGGAGCTATAGTTCTTCGTGCAATTCTTGGTGAGTGCTAGATAAATCTTTATTCAAAAATTGTTTGTTGTATTCCTGGTGCGTTTCAAATTTGCGTTTTGCAGATGGCAGCGGTTTGCTCAATAATAATGATATCCTTCCATTTTTGGAATTCTCTATGTTTGTGGTGTTCATGTTCTTCCTTGATCCATGAAGCTCTTTTATTGTGCGTTTTGAAGTTTTCCCACGTCTTACAGCAGAATATCTCGACTTTCTGGACATCAGCCGAGTCATGTATCTCTATTTTATTTTTTCCGAGTTTCTTGGCATTTTCTTTCAAGATCTTGTTTTGAGAGAATATGCTCGTTTTTTTTAATGTCTGCCACTTTGTGATTTCGCTTGTATTTTTTATTTCAGTTTCTTTTTAACTTTTGGTACGTTAGTCTTATTCTTTATGTTAAGGCTTCGTTTCAATTCTCTTCTTTTTTTTTCTTTCATGTTCGTGCCTTTGACGACTTCACTCTGAATTGACAATTGTCCTTGTATTTTATTTATATCGATTTCTATTTTTCTTTCCAGACTGGCATTTTTCTTTTTCTTTTACGTTGTGTTTTTATTTTTCACCTATTCTTTGTGCGACCGTTGCTGACGCGGCCTATATAAGATGATTAATTTCTGTCAGGTTCATTGGTCTTTCCATTTCTTCCCTTATTTTTCTAATTGCTTGGTTATCCGTGTTGATGGTTTCCTTCACTTGACGATTTTTGCTTACTTTTGTAATTGTCGGCTTTTCCTCGAAAGATATTTCCTTTATATTCTCTCATTTATATCTGATTTTTTTTTATTATCTCTCTTTCTTTATCATATTCGTGATTATCTTGTGTACATTATCTTGTGTACCCCAGAGACATTGTTATCTATTTGTTTTCTGCATATGTCTCCGCTTGTTTGTTGGCATTTTTCCCCTCGATTTTAATGTTTAATCCATCTTTGATTTTTTTCGGATGTTTTGCTTTCTATTTCAGGTATTCTTTTTATTCTGATGATGTCACGCTTCACATTGGCTAGTTTGGTGGCATCAATGTTTAGTATGTTTATGAGGTGTTTTTTTTTTTTTTCTGGCCAGATAATATAGGCATCTTTGGTCTTTTTGGTCGTTGTCGGATTTATCGTAGCTGTGTAAAATGCTATCATTACTTCAATATAATCTTCCCTAGACCATTTATTTATTGTTCTTTTTGTGGGATTTTATTTTAATGAATACAAAGAGAATCTCTTCGACGTGGTTTTCTTCTATTTCTCGTTGGGTAGAATTTGTTCCAATTACAGACTTTTCGATTCCAGTGTCGTTCCTCATTGGGGATCGCGATCCTTGTTGACTGGCATGACGACAGAAGCGGTTTAACAATATTTTCGTTGTGACAGTATTATAGTTAGTTTGTATTTATCCATACACAGGGGTTGGTTCGTGGGCGCCAGCGAATATCCATACTATAGTGGGCTATCAAGCTCAATGGGGCCATTCCTCCTCCTGCTAATTTTTTCCTATTGCTTTTATTAACAACATCGGTAAAATCTTCCTTTATGAACGTTCAGATCCCAAGGAGGCAAGTAGCAGTAGTATAAATAGTACTGGTAGTATATGCAGTAGTATTTGATATTTTCAATTCCAAAACCGAACATAGGTACTATTTATAATAATGACTTATCACTGCGTATGTATAAGCTATCGGTCAGAATCAAAAACAAAACTAATCTCCTTTTATTGACGTCACCTGAAGATTTTTTTGCCGTAGACACAATTCAATTTTTCTTTCAGTCCGTGATTAATATATTTTTCTTGCTGCTGCAATTAAGCATTTTTTTTTAAATTACACCATTGTTATGATCATTAATTTTCTAATCTGTACTAATTAGAATGTCACGTTTCAAATCAAGTGAAAACATGTTTGATTAAATCTCCAGTAACGTTCACAGTTTTCTATCAAATTTCATTTCGTCCTTGGATTTTCGACATCTTTCCGTGTGCCGCAAGTGTAACGAATCCAACTTCGTACGCTTTTGGTATTCAATAATTTTTATTAGTTTTCTGACCACCTCCTCATATTTTTTTATCAATTTTTTTATCAGGTTGCAACGGAGACATTTACTCGCTTCATTTAATTCCAGATGGACACGACACAAATTACTTTAATTTGCTCAAAAGAAGGGGAATATACATAGAGGGAAGATAAATTGATGTAATGCGTTATTTTTTTCCTGATTTTTCAGTAACTGTATCGCTAAGACCCTGTGGGATTAAACCCTCAAGCTTAGATGCTGTCGATTGGATCGCCCTAAGCAGGGATTGTTTTTTTTTCATCCTACTTTCTCACTTTTATTCATCGAACATTATGACAAAAAGGCTATCAAATAAAAATATTTGAAAATACATTGCAGTTGTTTTTCTTACACATAAAAATATTTTTATTTTCATTGTCTTTGCAAATCCATTGGAATTTGAAAATCTGACAAATTGTATATTTTTCCTTACTTGTGTTTCAACTATTTTGCTTTGCATGGTCGAATCTACGGAGTTAGTATCAAGTGCATTAAAGTAACTGAAAATTGTTATATTTCTTTTTTTTGCATTCTTTTTGAATAAATTACAAACATTTATTTATTAATTACGGGACATTTTCATCTTCCAAGAAGGGACAATTTCTAGTTTATTTTGCGCTTTCAATATCAGGTTCTATAGAGTTCATTCCATCACATTCAATGTGAATGATCATTTCTAGTTTCAAAATGTATTAAACGTTATGTTGATTAGTAATCAACATTATTAACGATTGCATTTTTGGGCTATGTTTTTTGTTCGATTCTTTTCATATAATTGACTATATTTTCAGAAAGTTCAGCGTCTTTGTATTTATGTTTTAAAAGAGTTGATATATTCATGTTTTTTTTTTGTTGAAATAATTTTAATCAGTATTATTAAATGTCTTTTATGTAGCTTATCTTGCAAGCTATGGCTATCGTCGTAAACGTACAAGCAGAAGAAAATGCCATGGCAACTTTTCAGACTGCTTAGTGAATTGGTCACCTCATCTACGGTGATAATGTAAATATAATAAGATAATATAAACGATGGCCATATTCTGAAATTGTGACAGGACAAAGTATTCTCTTGAGCTATAATAAACTGTCAACATTAATTTTATGTGATGAACCTATAAAGTTAACATGGCACCCGCACGAACCATTGTAATTTCTGTAACTGCTTTCATGGGAAATGTTCTGAGGAACTTTCTTCTATGGTACCTAGACTTTACGATTTTAAGCGCAATGATTGGCGGCAATGCCTCATCATTTTTCAGTGCAAATAGCAAGATGTAACCGTAAGTTTTATGCTAACCGTTTCTTCTCATTCGTTTTTCGCTTATGGAACAGCCCCAGCTTCTTGTATCCCAGTCAACATTGATCTTCAAAATTTAAATTTCATGTTAATCATTATCTTATGTCTGAATAATTATCTTTCTTTTATAGTTACTTCTCCTTAATATTGACATTTTGTCCTATTATCTAACACCCAGTAACACCTCCTGTCTTACAGGCTTTATTGCCATTTTAAACTAAAATTTCTCACCGTTAAGGGGGCTTCATGATTCCCTCGCCACAGTACTTTACATATTTCTCAGTGATTAACTAGACATAAATGTTTTAAGGCTTCCAAATGATTGCAGTGTTTTCACATTAAGATAATTTAATAGGGATGGAAATACACTTTAAAACTGAAGGTGATATGTTAGTTGAGTAAGACAAATGGAATAATAATAATAATAATAATAATAATAATAATAATAATAATAATAATAATAATAATGCATGATTTCTTTTCATTTTCGTCATAAAATGTTTCACTACATATTTTTGTAAACAATCTATTTTCATCGCCCGTGATCATGCTTTTCATACTCGGGTTCTTCCCTTGTGTCTAACCGACACAAGGAAAGGCGTCCATTATTCTCCATTAAATCGTCAATCACAAAAAAACTTCGCAAAATTCCCGCATCCGTGTGTTTTCAATTGCCATAATTACCCATAAGGTTACATGAAGAGTCGTGTGAGTTAAATCAGCGTTCCTATTTGGCCAACATTAACGCCAGAAACCCTGCTGCACAATTCCCTTTCTTCCATATATATATACAGTAAAACTCCTCATATCCAAATTTCAGAATAGTTCAGATATGAAGAAGTGTTCAGATATAATGTGGAATGTGTAATATATCTATAACTATAACTTTACAAAACACAAGAACCTATCGCAATATATATATATATATATATATATATATATATATATATATATATATATATATATATATATATATAAAGTGTCTCGCGAACGTAAATATTAATTTGCAATGTTTAATGCACAATAAGATTTTTTTTTCATTTGTCTTTCTTATTTCTTTTCTTATTTCACTTAATTGTTGTTGTACCAGTTTGTTTTTTTTTGTTTTTTTAAAGTAAGGCATTTCTGCAAATTATGTGAACTTGTGAATTTTGTACTACTGAGCAAATAATTTTTCTCCATGATTTTGATGACCTTTCTCTACTGAGTCCCAGTAGTCTTTATGCTCCTTCACATTTTCACAATTATCGTAAGAATTTCAATCTTCTTCTATTTCTTGACAATCCAAAACATTTTAAAGTTGAATTTGATTACATGGGCCATACATTTCTTCAAGTTAAAGTCTCCTCTGTGCGAGACATTACGTAGTTTCAAGTTCTTAAATATTATCTACAAAAACACAGAAAAATATTAGCATGTAGCATATGTCTACAAGATCTAAACGGCAACACTGAAAAATTCGTATATTAGGACTTTCGCATATGAGAACTTCTACTATATATATATATATATATATATATATATATATATATATATATATATATATATATATATATATATATATATATATATATATAGGAATCCAAGATTGGCATAGATGGAATAAACTGACAGTAACTAAAAACTCTATTTTAAAATTGCCTAATAGAAAGAAGACGAATAATATTTATTTAAAATTTATATCATAATTATGTTATAACATCACTACAAAAATAGTAATTTTATTTCAACACATCTGGTGTCTTGTATATATATATATATATATATATATATATATATATATATATATATATATATGATTTCTAACCTCAGCGCAACTCTAATTAACATTACGTTCGTCTATGGTACCATCCGTATAAACGGCACATTGTTGTTTTGATTTTGCACCTGTGCTGAAAATTCTTCTCATTTCCCCAGATATTCCCTTTTAGTGTAACATTTTTAAAATGCTCAATCTATGCACTAACCTGTAGTAAGTTGCGTTATCATACAACCTTTCCGAATACGTATATATGACGTTAATGTCTTCCACCGGTAAACAGAATTACGTGTTCCAATGCTAGTTAATAAAACACGTGATGCAGGAGAGCAACCGACTACGCCTTTTTGTGCACATGTTTGCCTCAAGTTTGCATATGCTCCAAGGACATTTGGCTCACTGAGTCGTATCAGAAGAATTATCTGGCATATTTACTAATCAACCATTCGCCCATACATTGAATATTGTTGCCAATGTGGTCTGGTGCTCCTGCTGTACCACTCTAAATTCTTGACAAATTCCAAAGAACGATCTGTAATGTAATCGATTCTAATCAGGCATCTCGATTTCAGTCACTTTCTCACCATCGTGACGTGGCATATATTTCTCTTTTCTACAAATATTTTCATGGCAATTGCTTTGACATGCATTTTGCCCTAGTACCACGAATACAGGAATTTAATCCTGCTACTATATTGGCATCAAGGTACCACATTTTTACTGTTGTAATAGCAAAATCCAAAACCATCAGTATTTTTCGTTCATTTCCCGACTGTGGAACACCGTTCATTTAATTGCTTGCTGATAACTACAATCTTCAAAAATTGAAATGCGTCATGATCCACTTCTGTCTTCCGGGACACCGTTTATCTTCTTTAAATTCCTCAGTCCTCCCTATTCTCAGTCTTGTCATTCATTTTCCCACCCCGTAAAAACCCTGCGTAATAGTAGCATGACAAACTTGATTGGGGTGAAATGTTTAAAAATTTTTTTTTTTCATCATAATGCACCCTACTTATTTATATATCCAAAGCTTTTATCGTAAACTACGCAATTCGATTTTGACATCATTGAAACTTTTATTTTCTATTCCTTACTTTTCATATTGCTCAAGTACTGTGATTGAATTAATCCTGGGATAATATACAATATTTCTCTGGTTATTATTTCGTGGATATTTCATTATTCCAAACGAAATTTCAAAAACTTCGATAATTGTTGTTCATAATTTACAAATAAAACTGATAAAAAAAAATCACAAAATCTTTTTTTTTTAATCGAAATCTTTAAAAATGTGGTTGCTTGAGGAAGAATTTGGAATTGTCAGTATATATATATATATATATATATATATATATATATATATATATATATATATATGTGTGTGTGTGTGTGTGTGTGTGTGTGCGTGTGCATAAATTGATATGCATATCGAAATAAGTAGATATACGTTCTCAAAAACGCACGGACCTATTCCACACGTATACATGCAAATCTCTCTCTCACACTGCGTACACAAACACACGTATACATACACACAAACACGCCCGCCTGTACGCACACACACACGCAAACACATATACATATATATATATATATATGTGTGTGTGTGTGTGTGTGTGTGTGTGCAAGAGAGAGAGAGACAGAGAGAGAGAGAGATGGCGTGTCTTAAAATTCAATTAAATAAATGTACCGCGGAGGAAAATATAATTTCCTCTATTAACTTATTGATTCCTTTAGGAATTTGATCGTCTTACTTAAGTCACGTTAGACAAGTAAGAATGAAAGTTGGGGAAAGTCATTAATAAAATCAGACCTTAACTTTAACCCTAAGAATCTTTTTTTTTCTTTTTACTTTCCCCAAACAAGACCGAATTCAAAAAAAATTTCAAAATCATGAATGTAAATTACTTTGATTTATGAGAAAAGAAATCACCCACCATAACATGGAAACACGTGAGGCTAGAGTATATATGGCTGCCAGGCTATCAAAAATGTTCACATAATTACACTTGCTACTCTCTTTCTCTCAATCACGCTCGAATTTGTAATGATTTTAACGCCCACTCTCAGCATGTCTCATTTTCCCTGTCAGGGAATTGTCTTTTCTAATTACGTTGAGACTGGTTCGTCTTGTCATAGATTACGTTTGTTTCATTTCCCGTTGATTGAACTTGTAAGTGTTTGTGCAGAGACCGTAGCTAAAACTTCGAATGCAGATTTTCAAGTTAACACAAGCAAAATGCAAACTGTTTAACACAAATGAATCCTTTCTGGCACGTATTATACAAGAACGGAGAATTTTAAAAATATTATTTCGGCTTCCTTGGATGTTGAGATATGTACATACTTGTTAGATAATAATTGCTAGCACATAATGGCATGAAATGACACGACAGGTGGCCATGTAATAGCATAGTTCCTTGTGTCATTCAAGCTTATATTCCTAAATAAAACATGAACACATGAAAATAATAATAATTTTTCTGCAGTAGATGTGTATTTGTGTCTTCAGTTGAATCCAAATGCGCATTTTCAGCACATCCAGGCTGCTCGATCGTAGAAAGACATTATAGAAGCTTAGAATTTCAATTTTGTTCAAAATGTCCTTGAAGCGACTAAGCTGAGATGAAAATATTTGAGTTCACCAAATGCAGTGCAGGGATTTGAAAGTTTTATAAATAAATGAATCCCTATATAAATATATATTTTAATGTGAAATACTGTGAGTTAAAATCATATATAAAATATAAATGTCATTGATAAACAACAAAACATCGATCTGCCCTTCAATAGAGATTGTTCAAAACATGTGTAAATGCTGCTAACTACTTTCTCGAATTGGATCGGTTCGATTTCACGATGTCATAAACACACACACAAACATACATATATACATATATATATATATATATATATATATATATATATATATATATATATACCAGTTTTAATTTTAGAAAAGTAGTTTGAGTAGAAACTGATCAGATCATTTTTGTTTGTAGCCTTTTTGTAAACGTTAAAATTGTGTTCCTTATATGTAATATGATATCTAGGAATGGAAGATTGTAGTTAGTTTCAGTTTCAAAAGTGAAGTCTATTTTAGGTTCAACGCTCTTATGTTTAGAGAGAAGAAAGAAGGAAGTGAACCATTGAAAAAAAATTCTCCCCACAAACTCATCCTATTTGAGATACATAGGTGACTCATTATTAATGTTCATAGAAATAGTAACGGACTCAATGTTGACATTTACACAAAGGCTACAAACAAAAATGATCTGATCAACACATACACACACACATACATATATTATATATATATATATATATATATATATATATATATATATATATATATATATATATATATATATGTATGTATTCCAATGAAGATGTCTTGTGTAATTAACGCCTGTTTCCTTTAACAATGGGAGAAGATAGGTTCGACTACTTCTCCGTTCACATTCCTTCCTGGTCTTTTGAAGAGAAGTTGAAGTTTATCCCTTGTTTCCTACTTCAGATTGGATCTCCGGTTCCTCTTAATGTTTTTTCCTTACGTAATCCTCTACCTCAAATTGATTCTGGGCCTTGGACATTTTCAGTATCTTTGTAAAAAATGTCATGCGTAAGTGCAATGTGAAATGACTCGATTTCCTCACAAACTGACAAATATCACCATTGAATGTGGTAAGTATCAATTATATCGTCTTAAAACATCACTTTCTCTAATCTAATTTATGGAGAGTTTAAGAATGCCAGTTTGGTCATGCAGTGATACATTTCATCAATGAGAGTAACTGTTCTTGCTTCAGAATTCTCGAATTGAAATGAAAACTCATAATATTTCAGAATTCTAGATTTAATTTCTAAATTCTATAATTAAATTTAAAAAACTTTCAATGTTAATATATTCACTTTCTTTATTATATGCTTTAGTCCTTCATAAACTGAAATCGGAGAACAATTATTATGTTGTCTTTTTATACATACCAAATATCGGATTGTGAAAGCATTGCAATAAATATATAGTCAGTTCAATATCTCAGCTCAATGTGTATTTCTTGATAGCAAATATTTTGTATTTTGTAAAATTTGTGAGATTTTGTTAAAGATTATTTTAGTTTCTCTCTGTAATCAACGACCGTGTAACTTTTAACACTCAACCCATCGATCACACTGATTAAAATGAAAAACTTACTCAAATTTAATTAGTTTCGCAAAAGTTTGAGAAATTTGACCAGTTCACTTGTTTTTTAGAATTTAAAAATAAATTCTCGTTAGTTACATGAAGATTTCTGAAAGATGTCGTGGAATTACAGTAGGGTATTCAATCGCCAAAATTGTAGGATTTGTAAATGTTTATTCGAAAAAAAAATAACAAAAAAGAAAAATTATATGAGTAGGACACATAAAAATCATTCATTTTCATGTGCTGTAAATTCATGTTTCACTGTTGATAGATTTGTTTTTTTACGGTTTATCACTCTTGTGGGCTATGCATAAAGCCGAAACCTATTTTAGACTGTAGAACGTGACTCACTAGATTTATGTACACTTATATCTAAATTGAGATCTGCTTCTTGAATATTTGACGAAAAAAATGTTCAATTTCTGTCAGGTCATCTCACATAAAGCAATAGGCATCAAAAATATTTTTGCTAGTCGCTCTAAAGTGATGTTAGGTAGGATACGTGATGTTAATATCTGTCCTTCTTGCCTTCCGTATTTCCCGAGTGACAAATGCGCCAAAGCTTGTCCAGCATTGTGTCCAAGTTATTTTAACTGCATTTTTTGATTATTATTATTATAGTGATTCTTTTTCCTCCAGTAGCACTTCGTTGTTACTCTTAATTTTCTCCGCAGTTTTTCAATATCATTCTGCAGAAACACATATCTGTTGTCTGAAGTCTCCCCTTTGTCCCTGAGTCAACTATCAGCATCCAGTGCTATATACAAGCAACAATTCCGAACTATTTTAATTGTTTTTTACTCAAATGTATTGTATTGTAATAGATTGTTTATAGTTTGTTAAAAAATCTTCATTATTCCAATTCACATTTTAATTTCGATGACACATTTTCCATGAATATTATAACCTTATCCTGAGACTTATATATATGTTCTTGTTTTATTTTGACGTCTTTAACTTGTAGTGTCCATTAGGCTGTGGAACATACATTTTATTTTATTACAACTGACCATTTGTCCTTCCTTCACTATTTGCTAAACTTTTGGTATTTCCTACAGTGTTTTTTCTCGGTCTTTTATCAACATGGTGCGATCTTCATATCCTTTAAGGATTAAATGTTTTCCAGCAGTCATAAATATTTATATAACCTCTGTTTCTCTTAACATTACCTCATCATAGTAATTAAATAAATCCATTAATATTGTCTTATGCCAGTTTCTGTTTTTGTGTCAATGTTCAATTCATTTTCTATCTCCGCATGTTAGTGATTGGCCCCCATTATATATTCAGAATTATTCTAAAATCTTTGCCAAATAAAGTTTCCTTAAATATAAAAGTAAATCATTTTGTTCTTATCAACCATACGTGTACGTCCTTCTACATTTGCTCGTTTTGATATATTCTGATAAGAAAACATTTCTTTCAGTGTCTTTACAGAAGCAACACTGAATTTGTCCTATTTTCCGCTTAATTCTACTGGATGCAATATTCACCAGAATATGGATGCTAAACTTAGTTATGCTGCTTATTAAGATAATTATCTGGTGGATGTACCATTCATTGCCTATTCGCTCCTGAGGTTTTAGTAGGGATATGAAGATGAAAAGTTAGCTTGTATATTAAAGTAATATTATAATTAATGAAAATAGAACTAATAAGGCCTACATTTATGTCACTCCTTTCGTATATTCCGTTTATTATTTCCGTAATAATGTCGCTCCAGATGTCATACAGCCACCTTATTACAGTCCTATCTGGTTCTTCTGCTTTGTTTCATCGTTTCATGTATAAAACTTTATTCGGGGAAACTACTATTCGTTTCTATGTATTGAACATTGTGAGTGGTGTGCTTCCTTGCGGTTTTCAGTGTTCATAAGCGCCTTGGTTGCTCTTGAAACCGGGTGTACTTTATAATGTTTTGGTTATGGAAATTGCATTTTTTTAATATTTTTCATTCTCTATTATGAATATCCCTAGATTCTATTTTCCCCATTTTATTATTTTATGAATGCCTGATCTATCTATCTTGTTCAGCCTTTATAAAGCTGCATACATTTCTTTGAACAATTCATTCATCTTATCGCTATCTGTAATTTGCTTGTAATGTTTTTATTTAATGTTATATATTTCGTGCTTTTCTTTGGTATAGCTGCTTCAATTTCATCATATCTAGGAATTTATCTGTTATGCATTAATTATTTTTATCATCTCTGTTTCCTTAAAAGGATATTAATAAGCGCTTCCTTAAGATCTTTAATTTTCAATTGGTGGTCTCGGCTATACTATTACATTTGCAAAACGCTGTCAGCATATAACATGTTACAAGCTGGGTCGTCCTAAAATCATTCGTATCAGGTTTTCAGCTTTTTTTTTTACATTAGATTCACTTATTCCTAATCTAAATGTGCATGCTTCTGGAGCATGGTTACTCCAACAGTTGCTTTATGCATATATTGTCCTGTAGAGAACAGTATTATTTCATCTACTGTTCATGGGTATCTTGTCAATTTGATTCGTCGGGCATACTGCCGAGGACTTCAATGTCCGTAAGCGCTTTCGGTGGTCTTGAAATTAGCTGTTGGTCCTTATTTGGCCGTTTGCTTCGTGTTCTTTACAAAGATTCAAGTTCTTACTTGGCGATTAATTCACAGTCTCATCCTTTTCTACTTTACCATTTAAGTCTCCCTTGACGATGGTCATTTCTAACAATTTTCATTGAATATTTGCTTTATCCAGTGAGGTATAGAATATAATCAATTTCCTCTTCTGATGACACGTTGGCTCGTATATTACTACAATAATAACTAAAGTGCATTTAGAGCAACCCAGAACATATATTTTTCATAACTTGGTCTAATACAAGTCCTATTCTCTTCTGTATCGCATCCATATATGACCCTATGTCAGTCGCTTAAAAACTGTCCATTATTTGTCCACCTAATTTCACCTACCTCAATAATGTTAGCGTTTGACCTGTTCATTTCCTGCTTAATATATCTAGCTACCATTTCATTTCCTGCTTAATACATCTAGCTACCTACATTGACGCAGTGTTCTTACATTATGTACAAGTTCTAATTATTGTTTCGAAGAAGTGTTTTATAACATTATGCTAATAGCTGTCGCGCAGAATTCACTTTACCGGGTGAGAAAACAGTTGAAAGAGACTTGACTCTCTTCACACATCCAATCATTACTTAGGATTCAGGTGATACCTTACAAGCAGTTTTTTTATTCTTACTGGACAAAAAAGTTGTTTCCCAGAATCATAAATGCTTTACTCATTTACCTATTTTTATGATTTGTTTTTAGAATCATAATGGCGTGTTTTCCCGTTACCTTCCCCATATTGATTTATTGGGACATCACATCTTGCCCACTAGGTTTTATTTTTCACTCTACAATTTGTCAAATGTACCCTCGGCGGACCCTAGAAAAAGCGGCGTTGATGTCGATTTAGTAGTCAACCACCAGAAAAAAGAAAAAAAAAACTGGTGAAGGTTTTGAGTGTAATTTCTTTAACTAGTTAAAATTATCAAATATTTCTCTGAAGAATGCAAGAATTGTCTTGTCTTGGCCATAAAGAAAATAGTGAAAAAGGCAAACTGTATATGAAAACAAAAATAAACCTCTATTGGATTTTGAAAATACAGTCTCGTTTTGTTATCATTTATTCGTCCTTTTGATTGTTGACTTCTTATCAAGACAAATTAAAGAATAATTCTGCTATAAACGTAATAGTACAGTAATGGAAAATGTAAGGATATTATTTTCCTTATATGGAAATATTCCCCATTCATTGACCAAAGAGCCAATTCTACTGTCAGTTGAATATTATAAAATCTTTCTCTTGAAATAATATTTTGGGAAAATAGAATTCTGAAATCCAGTAAAGGTTATCATTCTTTTTAGTATTGATGGAGACTTCCTTTCTAATCTTTTATTTGTAGTAGTATGGAACTTTAACATCTTGATTATGTCAAGATTTCCTCTTCGATTTAGATGTGATATCCATTTTAGCTGTTGATCCAGTCCTCAATGATCTTGTTTGTGTTATTTCTTAGAATTCGTTGTATGTGATTATGATGCGCCAGTTCACACGTTTCAAAGAAGTATAGTCCTATCTAAGACATACAAGGTTCATTTCCTGGGAGCTAGTTTTGACCATTTACTAGAGAAAAGGGTTTTCAAAAGCTGACAGTTTATATATTTGTTAACTTGCTCGGAGACATATCTCACACTACGAAAGTTTCGACTTGATGTGTCAATGTAATTACATGGTTCTTTTTATGTTATTTTTTAGTTTTGTAATTTTAATATAATTCATAGAGTGAATAAACAATTATAGATATAATTATGATTTACATTTTCTTCATCCTAATTTCTGATAAAAGATATTCTTTCATAAATTAATTGACAATGCTACACGTAAAGCATTAACATTTAGAAATCTGTATTATTAATGTTACTACTTTTCCTTTGCATTCTTTTTCATGGCCTATCAGTTGCAGTGTCCATATTGTTAATTTCGCTCAAATTAGATTTCTGTTGTAATAGCAGGATATGACAACACGACTATGCATTCCACACACTATTATTCAGGAATCTGTGCTAGAGATCATCGCCAAGAGAGTGATAAAGGTTACTATCAATATATGACAATATATTAATATTTGACATTATATATATATATATATATACATACATATATATATATATATATATATATATATATATATATATATATATATATATATATATATATATACATTACAACTTATAATATAACCTTATATTAGAAAATTATAAGATTAGTATAAACTAATATTATATTATAATGAATTCTTATTTCGATATTCGCAGGATTAAGAAAAATAATATTTCTTATTCACTTAAAATCTCTTCAACAGATAATGTTAACATTAACTTATTCATTTCTGATATTAAATTCTCATTTGATACTGACTCTGCAGTTTAATAAAGTTTTATTAAACATCATGTTAGTCACTTTTAGACTAACCGCAAATGCAGCTATGTTCAGGTGAAACTAAACCTATTCTCACAAATGCCTGCTTTGTTCAGGCTTTAATTTATTCTTTCTTATTTTTCTGTCAGAAGCATTCGGGGGCAATAATTTCTTCTCTTCTGCATTTAATGTGAACATATTTCTCTATATGTACGTTGCTCCTGAAGTGTTTTGTTTTATTATGGCTAATTCGATTATTTTTACATAACAGAGAGAGAAAATATTTTTCTTCCACAAAACAATGAAAAGGGTTTGGATAAAAATAATTCAATGTATAACTTCCACCATTAACAAATTTTCTAAACACTCAAGAATTTAATTAATCTAAGATATGTTGTGTCCCTTCAGGGCGATAGTAATACTGGCTTTCACAATTTCTAAGATACATGTATTTTATTGAGATTATTGCCGTCTCTACGGTGGTTTTATTGAGCCACCATCTACTTAACTTGCTGTTGACACGTCTATATTTCTTTAACCTTTGATAGATTTCTCATCCTAAATGTTGACTTAAAAACACGCCTCACTCGCAAGAAATTGCAGTAGCGGTACCGATTTAGTCGGTGAGAACCAACAAAAGACTTCCTACATACAAAGTTTTAACTTCTTTAAAATTCTAACAATATTATTATTGTTCTTTTTATTATTTATTAAATTCAAAATTTCTTCTTACCATGATAATTTCTCGAGTTAACAGTGACATAAAATACTTGAATTTAAAAATAATAATTTATATTTGAAATTATTTTTTCCTCGCGATGTGCTGGAGTTATACCGACAAATGTAATTCTTTTGTTATAAAATAAGTTACTGCTAAACAAATTTAAACACGGGAAATATTTTCACATTGTTTGTGGGACATAAAGGATTTCAAAGATAACGTTTTCTTGTTATTTCCTCAACTCCGAATAAATCAAATAAATAAATTTATTTTAACAATCGTCACAAATCAACGATTTTTATTGATTTTTTAAAGAATCAAGCATTTGGTTCTTTCCCGTTACATGAATTTCTAAATTTCAATATTAAATTAAATTTATTTATTTTTGTTCGCTTTCTACTTGCCTTAAATTATTTCCTAAACTGTCATTAAGCAACTTGTAGCGATATTCTCATTCTTGACCCTTATCGTAGAGAGCAAGTACTTTTGTATTTAAAAATTTGTTAACAATTAAGCTTCAAACTGTCCCTGATTTTATTTATTCACTGCAATTTGCTTTTCGATTCGCGTGCTTTCCTAATGAGCGTAGAATGTCGATCTCCGTTTTGCAAGTAAAAGCAAGAAAGATAAAAGAAATAATAACCTGATAAATCTAATCATTACTGAAAAACATTTCATGTAAGAAATTTGAATAAAATTAAAATGATTATTTCTACATTTTGGAGATTTTGTGTTGATCACATGATATGAAATTGGCAATTTGAAAAGCTGATGACCAATAAGGAAAACTAAAGACCGGCTGTAAAAATGCTCAATAATTTCAAAAAATATTGGTTATTAATAATTTAACTGATTCAACCGAAATCCAATCCAATATTTTCTACAGTGACAAGCATTTGCAAAGGTTTTTTGTTTTTTAGATATTCGTGGCGAAGTAATAATCAAATCCATTTTGATTCCCAAATAAATATCCAACTACATATATACTTATGAAATGTATCATATTTGCTTGCATATAAATCCTGCCTATATACATTTGCAATCAATGTATTGTTGGTTTAGTGTTTCCAACAAATAATTGCTATATATGGAATATAGCTAAATCCTAGCCAACCAGATATTTAAATTATCGTATGAGACACAAAAAATATATTTTGAGCATTTGTAATGAAAATATGGTAATCGTTAACAGCACGGTAGAGTAATGGATAGTGGCTCGGTTTGAGGAATCGGAGAACCGAGTTCGAATTCCAGTCGAATCCATTACACTCACTTACGTGCTAATACCCTTCTTCTCCTCCCAGCTATGGGTAAATAGCAGGACAGACCGGATTCTATAGACTTAGATGTCTACCGCAGAAAGAATTGGCAACCCATTGCCTCGTCAGTCATGTATCGAAAGATATATGATCGCCTAAGCGTGTATCACGCATGGCACATAATTGACTGACTGATTATTATAACGGTAATTAACGAGAGAAAGGGGATACAAATAAATCGGTCGATTTTTAACTGTGTTCACACTCTGTTAAAGCTTTTGGAAATGGGGACAATATGTTTTTTATTCATTTGCGTCATTGGGAAATTACCATAGATGGCCTAAATGATTTTACTCGCGTAAGGGTTTTTCATCCATCACTCGCTGTGACATTGGAAGAACTCGCTATCATGATATATACCACACTTCGGTCACTAAGATCTTATGAAAAAAAACAATATCCCTGCCCATTACCCGACTGATCCGTTGGTAATTAGTTCACCGTACGAAACAAATCTCAACCATATTGACTAAAACATTTATGTAAGTATAATTATCATTTGAAACAAATGTGTTCTTGCACTGAATAGCATAGCTCTAGATGAGTTGGCCAAAAGACCACACAAACATATGTATAGCAATATCTATGATTTCTATCAAAAAGAAGGAAGAGAAATAGATGCAACGACTTCAAGGGTGAACAGCTGACCTTAGAGGCTCCAACCGACGTTCGAGCTACACGAAACGCACAGTTAGGCATTTGTTTACGCGCGTACAGTAAAAAGGCATTTCGCTTATCACTGAAAGAGTAGGAATAAGAAATAGAAAAACAAGATCTGTTGTGAGATGTGAACGACAAGATAAAAAGCACTTCACGCTACATAAGCAATGTGCGTTGTTCCGTTGTACACGATATTATGCTTCCAAAGTCGCAATTATAAATTAGCTGAATGCTTGGCATATGGTAACAATTGAGGCGCAGGTTGAAATACTAGACATATATGTGTTTCTGTGTGTGTGCAAGGTGCACACACACACACACACACACACACACATATATATATATATATATATATATATATATATATATATATATATATATATATATATTACACAGCTATAGATAAGTTAGTTTGCCCTATATATAGTGATACATATATAAATATGAAGTTGGGAAAATATTCATCCGAAAGGCTTTATCTATCTGCATAAGATATTAAATAAATATAAAACAGAACACAGTGTGTCTTAGTTGTAATAAAACCGCTCTCAAAGTAAACAACAACAAAAAAAATGAGCTAAAATTTATACTTCAAATAAGTACGGATTTTGTCAAGCACTAATCGAGAAAAAATTATTTGTATTATTAGAATAAATGTCCTTAGATAGATAGATAGATAGATAGATAGATGCATACATATAATGCAGAAATTCATGGGTCAAATTTGAATAAATCCCAATATATGCATATATAAATCTTATCTAAAATGGAAGACTTCATAGTTAAATAAAATAATAAAGAAAAAGAAATTGTTAAAGATTGATCATAGGTGAATTATAGCAGTTTTGCATTTGTGATGACGAATGATGTACATATTGTCGGCAAACGATTGAAAGAAGAATTTAACTTTAATTATCTATTTGCATCTCAAAATATAGCTTTGCACCGGAAGTCATATCACTTTCATTTGCATAATTAATATTCACAATATTATAGAAAATAATAGAAAAACAAAGTAAGAAGATATCCACGATTGATAATGAAGGTATATATGTAAATATATAAGTTAACTTCGTTTGACAAAAAAAGAAAAAAATCAGTATAGTTACAAGTGTGATGGAAATTATTAGCTAATTGTTTTGAATGACAAGACGTGAACACTGGCTTTAAAGCTTGTAACCTGAGATAGCAATGAAACAATGAATCACGGAAATGTGTATATAATGCGTGCGTGTGTAATACAGTATAATAAATGTGAATTATGAAATATATATATGGAAAATATCAAAATATATATATGGTGGCATATGCCATCATGACTATATATATATATTTCCAATTTATATAATATATATATATATATATATATATATATATATATATATATATATATATATATATATATATATATATATATATATATATATATATATGGTTGGATAGATGTGAGTTTGTGACCCTGGGTTTTACGCTTTAGCGATCGTCAGACAAACTGATTAATGTTTTTAAAAATTTGGGTGTATGTAGATTGCTTGTATTGGTGTTATTGTGGAAGTGGTGGGGGAAACTTCGTCGTTTTGTCATTCATCGTACTAACAATCATCGATGTATGCAGACACATATACATACTTGGTCGTCCGTCGGGACTCATACATATATAATCATATGTGGGCAGTTTCGGATATGACATATGTATGTATACGGGTGGTGTTATGTCTATACATACGCATTTGTATGTTGAAATGTTGAAATTTAAACATTGGAAGTGTGGCGGAAATGTCTCGTTAATGTCTCGTGAATGTATACATGTCATATTATGTATTTTTCCGCTGAAAAATATTTCCTCGCATGTATGTATATACGTGTGGTGGGGTTTGTGTAAAATTATGATAGGTCAAAATTATTATTATTTATATTTATTTCTAAATTTGAAAATACACATAGATAGATAGATAGATAACGAACAGACTGAGATAGATAGATAGATAGATAGATAGATAGATAGATAGATAGATAGATAGATAGATAACGAACAGACTGAGATAGATAGATAGATAGATAGATAGATAGATAGATAGATAGATAGATAGATAGATAGATAGAATAAGGGTGAAATGAATGAGTAGTGGTCAAATGTTAATGCCTTTTCCTGATTAATTTAAAAGAAATTGACTATTTGAAGTGCAAAAAACATTGCAGAAGAAAAACAAAATTTTCCGGATACAAAAACTCAGTTGTAGCTCTTCACCCTATCACGAGCAACGTTTACTTAAACTATTGTAAGGCCTGGCATTGTCACATTGCAAAAGCATAAGTTACACATCGAAAGGGCACCTATTACTAAGAGCCCACTCTTTGAATTTTGTTATTTTTATCACGGAGTTAAACTCTATAGTGTTGTTCTAACATTATAAATGTATTCTCTTCCCAAACCCTGAAAAAAGTGGTTCCTTAAAATTATTATTCATGGGTGACGCCACTGCATTTATCATTGCACACAGGCTCATAAGTTAGAGCAGGTGTCATTTCGTGTGAATATCTTACAATGGAAGGAGTCTTTCTTCTTTGTAGAAATCAACTTTGCATTGAACTTTGAGAGGCGAATACACTGTACTAAACTGAAGCCAATATCCTAGCTTACTTGAAAACCTTCAAAAGCGGTTAACTGTTATTTTCCGTCTGTTGTGATAAGATAATAATCAGTATTTAGCTTTTTTCTCCTTCAGAATAGCAGCAGTCCAGGCACTGTGAAGCCTAGTCGTCTATAGATTAGAGATGATTGCCAGCTGACTAGCCTATCACCATATTGTAATTATGCCAAGTTCATCATTTTCGCATGCATTAACTAAAATCAGGCAAATGTTTACAGTAGGTGATCCACCACAAAATAAAAATTCTATGACAGATATTTGGTTCTCTGTGTGTTCAGGGAGAAGGTCATTTAAAAAATGAATTATGGGTAAGAAATATTTTGACTAAGCACTTTAAACAGAAAATTATATATATATATATATATATATATATATATATATATATATATATATATTCAAAAATTATAACATGTTATGACATCACTACAAAAATAGCTATTTTGTTTCAACTCGTCTGGTGTCTTTTCATGTGATGGTGTTGAAAGAAGAATAAAGACATTTATATGGTTCAAATCAACCAAACACCCTTCAATAGGGGAAACACTGTTATATAAGCTACAATGGCCAGTTAAATTAAGTGCATATGATAATTAAAAAAATAAACTTGACAATTAACCTTGGTTACAATTAATAATGCCTTAATGTTAATGTTAGACTAAAATAAAAATCATTCTAATTAATTTTAAATTTTATTATAAAATTAAAAATGAAAATTACCACTTCTAAATTTAACCTGTATTATGTTGAAAAATATTATCAAATTATTTAAAGAAGAAACTCAGGAAAATATAGATATATTCTATTATTTAATCTAAATACCACATTTACAATTGGAAGAAACGCTAATCTAAGGAGATTCAAACATCGTAACAACTTAGATACATTTGAAGGGATCTGAAAACAGATGATGTTGGCAGTTTTACGAATGATAATTCATACACAAACATATTATAATATACAAACACGTAGACATATTTATATATATAAACACGCAAAAACACGGACGAAACAGGAAAAAAAACAAAAAAAAAAAAAGAATATAATATCATATATATATATATATATATATATATATATATATATATATACAATGGAAAGCAAATTCAAGTATTCATACACATAAAATCATATGCATATACATAGACAAAACCACAAAGATTCAATTCTACATTATTAATAAACGAATGCAAACCAACTACAAAAATATTGCTTACATGGGCAAAGATAAAAAAGGGTTTAATAGATAAAAGGTAAGAGTGGTAGAATCAGAAACAAATATTCGGCTATGAACAAACCAAAGAATGAAAAAATATATATATATATATATATATATATATATATATATATATATATATATATATATATATATATTGTATATATGCAATAATTATTAAAAAGTGTTCAATATCAGTGATATAGCTAAAGTATTTAGTTATGGATATCCATAAAACTGAATATATATATATATATATATATATATATATATATATATATATATATATATATATATATGTGTGTGTGTGTGTGTGTGTGTGTGTGTGAAGTTGTACGGTGGATAAATGAAATGACAAGATATAACCAACGTGTACGCGTGTGATCGTGTGCATATAAGCAAATAAATAAACGTCAAATGATGTGTAACCGTGATAATGCTCGATGCGGTTATTCAGAGTAAAGATATATATTAATTAGTATATATACGTGTACATACGTTTTGGTGTGTGACTATAGTTTAACTGGGTGGTAACCAGCTGATCGGGCACAGGCTCTATATTGTTGGAAGTAAATAAACGGCCCATGGGTGTTTCACTGCTACGTAGCGCAAAAAATAAAGTTGCACAGAAGTGTGTTAAATGCGAAGCTCGTGAGTTACACTATTTTTTTTTTTTTTAATAAAAAAATCAACTTAATGCGCGGGAGTAAAAAATAGGAAAAAAATAGATTACAAATTTTAAATTTTAATTTAAAGACGTTGCATTCGCCTTGTGAGTAAAACCTTTATGGGTTAAAGGGAGGTAATAAATGACTGGAAGTTAAAATAAAAAAAAAAACGTCTGGCAATGAAGGTTGCCATGAGGAAAAAAGAGAATATGCTGTAGATTTTTTAGAGTACTATGAACAGGTTGGGGGTGGGATGTGGCATCTATACTCTAATAAGATAATACCGTGGGTAGAATTGGAATTAGTCGGGTTTCCAATATTTTAAGATATACGATTTTTTATGTCTAAATGCGATCATTAGCTCAGTCCGTTTATTAAGTAGGCCTGACGTGTTAATGTTTTTTTTAGGATAAATCTTTTCTCTAATAAGCATAAATCTCATCGTCCCCCTCCCTTAGCGAAAAATAAGGCTTTATCTGTGCTATGAATTCCCATTTTACATTAGGTTTGTAGTCATTTGTTTTAAGACACCAGAAGAATTTAGACAGTGCTGTGGCGTTGGCATATTTTTTGTTGTTAGGTGTCATCTTGTGATGGTAAAAACGCTTTTTCCAATTAATAATGGTGGATCCGAAATAAAATTTGGTCTGGCCATTTTGGGTGATGCTAGCTTTATATATAATTCTTTATATATGCATCTGCCCTTCATGGGGCAGAGATCACGGTTCCTGCAGTTGCATGTGTGATTATCGGGGCTACCATTACTACTAATGTACAATAAATACATCTTCGACACATACAAAACCAAATATATAAATGGATTATATAAAAGCAAACACAAAGTCGACCTAAACTCTCTGCGGCTTCTCGGTCTCACGTTGACTGCTGACCTGAGATGGAATAAATACATCGAGTCAATTGCCTCGTCCACTGCGAGGAAAGTTGGCTCCCTGAGCCGCGCTAGGAAGTTTTTTCTCCCCTGAGTCGATCCTCCAGATATACAACCACAATTCGCCCTTGCATGGAGTATTGCTGCCATATGGTCTGGCGCCCCTTCTGTTTGCCTCGGGGTTCTTGATAGGCTCCAGAAGCGGATATGCAATATGGTTGGCCCTGCCCTGGCGTCTCGTCTACAGTCACTTTCTCACAGACGCACCGTCGCCTCCCTCTGTCTGTTCTACAAATACTTTCATGGAAATTGCTCTGAGGAACTGCATTGCTGGTTCCCAAACTTCATGAGTTCAAGCGCCCTACGAGGCTGGCATCCTGCTCTCACCCCTTCACTGTCGAAACTCCTAAATGTAGCCGTCTCTTCTACTCTAATAGCTTCATGTCTCGCACCTCTCGCCTGTGGAACTCTCTTCTCTTCTCCTGTTTCCCTGAGAGTTATAATCTCCAGCTATTCAAGTGTAATGTCAATCGACATCTCCAGTTGCCTTAATCTATCTACTACCCTCATCCTTTCTTCTATCACTCCTATCTGATCTTCCTATTTTCTGTAACCCCTTGCGTCTTAGTGGCTTCCCGCCTTGCTTGGGGTGAAATGCTTAAAAAAAAAAAAAAAAAAAAAAAGTACATTCCTAACACTAGTAACAATGACTATAATAAATCTAAGAAGAGAAAACGAAACATTACTCGGTTCAACCCACCATTCAATAGTAACATTAGGACTAACATAGGTAGAAATTTTATCAGGTTAGTACACAAACATTTTAGTCATATTCGCTTACTGAGAAAACTCGGTAAAGTTAGCTGCAGCTGCACCAAAAACAATATTTAACCCTGCATAATAATGCAATCCTTAACAAATACTTAAACATCTATGTCTTGTCTTGCAGTCAGAACACAACGTTCGCTTATCCGAATTTGCTCTTGTGTATCGACCTCAATACTTACTTTGTGAACTTTTTGCCATATTACTGTTGCTTTGCGTATTACTGTTAATTCGCCTTGCATTTATTTTTGGCTCGCTTTATATGATTTTTGCCCTATTCGTTTCTTTTCATTTTCTTGATATTTCTTATTGCAAACTTTGTCAATTATTGTTTGGCCGTTCTGTCATTACATTGAACCATGGCCACACACTCAACGATCTCTGATAGCTAGCTAGCTAGCTAGATAGATAGATTTTCAGGTGAATCTGTTGAATCAGAAACAACACATGCTGTCGTACACACATTCCAAACACATAGCTGAATTTTCATCACCTGTTTGTCAGCATCACGACACCTGTGAGATCTAATTATATATATGAACAAACGTAACTTGTATAATCCGAGAAACATGTATTAAACTATAATCATAATAAATATATTTACATTCATCGTTAAAATAAATGAATGAAATCGACATGCTTTTCTCTCGCAACAAGTAACGAACTGCCGTATAGAAGAACTTTAACGAGAATCATAGAAACTAGAAGGTAGTTATCAAGTTTTATTTTATAGTTTGGTTAATATTTATCGAAATGTGATGACTAGTTAGCTTGTTTTACACACTCTCACTTTATTTAATTCATTTTCTTTTATCTCCAAAATAGAAGCGTATAGAGCCAGACTATTGAACTTTGTCAGTTGGTCGCTAATAATAATGCCGTGCTGATTAAACTTGTCTTGCAGTTTGACGATTTCGTTTCATCCATCATTACAGTGTTTGCAAATAAAACGTTAGCCAACATACACATATATGTACAAATGCACTTTCCTACGACAACAATCATATCCATATGCAACGTGTGCGTTCATATACTGATGTGTTTGTGTGATTGGAATTGCGTCATTCTCAAATTGACTCCGTTAACAAGTAGTCAGATTTTTTCTTTAGACGTGATTGATGTTCATGTGTTCAACTATGAAAATCACAGCACAAGACAAACAGAAAATTATTTTTGCATCACAGCATTGCTTTTCTAACACAGTGTAAAACCGCTATTTAAACTACAGTCGGACTTTCTATATAACAGTGAATGCTGGACAATCTTCTTACAAATACAGACGAGACATAAAGCAAGAGAAATAAAGTTCTATAGAAGGATGCTAAAAACAGAATTTACGCAGCACGTGTGTAACCACGAATATTTAGATAAAACGGAAACGAAAAGAACATTTAATATCAGAAAGAACCAGTTGAAATATCTAGTAAAATTTGAGAAAATGTGACCGTGAATTTGACACTCACTCGACATATTTAAAGCAAAAGGACAAAGACAACAGCGAATATTATACATAATGGGCTTTTGTAAAAGGTTCAGTGAACAGGCTTTAGAAAACATAGGAAAAAGCCACACCTAACTAAGAGCTACAAAGTTCAGGACGTTGTAGTGATCCATGGCCGCCAACGTCTTGAAGGCACAGAATATAGAAGAAAACTGAAGACAATTATATGTCGTTTCTTCATTACTGGTTAGTCTCACGCTCAATACAATAACAACACGCAAACTTCACTGTTTCCACGATCCTTGCGGGTGGTCTGTTGGTTATTTTCAGTTGTGTTTTTTAGAGTTTGTTTCACGTTCAAACCACCCGTACAAGCCCAAACAACATGTAACTGCAGAGCTAAGAACGAATGACCCCTAAATGGCAATTGCTTGCAAAACAATATAATATCCCATGCCACTGTTAAATCATGAAATAACTAAGAAAAGCTTACATATGAGCAACTGAATGAAGCAGGAAACAGAAATTACGCACACAAAATCTTGAGTACAAAGAAGAACACCACAATGAATTTCTAAACTTATATAGCAAATTAAAAACAAATTTCAATGAGAAATAAGGAAAATGGCACCAACCTATAATAAATCGAAAACTGCAATCGTTGTATTGAGGAGAAAATCGATATAATCATTTTCCCAGATCAACACAGTTTACTAAATCAACGATCAGAAATTATCTCAAAATGCAGACACGAAGACAGATTATTGCTACGTTATTTAAGCATCGAAAACAAAACAAAAAAAGAACCATATCTTGCAAAACACTACCATAAAATGCAAATATATGCACTATATACAATGTAGATAATGTAAGATAATTTAGATGAAGCCACTACAAAACCTTGGAAAAATATAAACAAAAATTCTAAATAAATTAAGTAAATAATAATCTAATTAACAAATTACGAATGCTCAGGTAAACTCAAGTAAATGTAATAATAATAATAATAATAATAATAATAATCAAGAGAAAATATTTAAGTAATCAATAAATAATGAGCAAAATGTGACAAACAACACTATAAAATAGCTAAACGTAACAGCATTTAGGTCCACAAGTATTACTAATCAATAGCCTTTAGACTAATTTGAAATATGCCCTTAACCGTTCACTCCATAAATGTCAAGATAATACAATAGATCTTGTACACATAATGCACCATTTACCAGCGTTTATAAAAAGTCGAGCCAAACCACAATACGTATGACCTGGAGATTATTTTAAAACATAAAATTCTAATGATTATGGATTTTTATTTAAATTATCGACGTTACAGTTTAAAGTTGGTACAAGATCGTATTTGAATCGTGGCTGCACTTATTATCATCTTAATTGTTTTTTTTATTTTGTGGGATATCATAATTTCTGCACAGTATCGTATATTTTGTATGCATAATTACTTAATAGATTTTAATTTTAATTCAAATCAGACTTTCCGATTTTTATGATATACATCATTCTACATTCAATTCATTCTAACTACATAGGAAAAGCGGAACATGCACATATATAAATACATACGAATATATAACTATGTGTACAAAGAATAGGAGAAATATAAGTAGAGAGTGATGGTGAGAAGACGGAGATTTCTTGAGACTAATGATCCTGCAGAGTGAAATATTAGTAAAATATTCTCGAAGTGAAACAGAGATTCTATTTGTGAAGAGGAAATCCCAAATGAGACACTGGTTTGAGAATGTATTTTTAGTTTCAAATATACAAATCTATGTCAGATCGACACACAGTAGAGACGAGGATGACATTAAGGACATTGCCCCGAGTCAGGTGGCAATAAATTGTTCTTTAATGAAGGATGAGACCGATTAATCAGTTGTAAAGAATAAGGGAAATGAGTGAATACGAAGAGGAAGGTAAAACAAATAATTCAACGGAAAAAACAGGACTAGGGGGAAAGAATTAAATAGATATTAAGGGCCTGAAATTGATTGACAGGGAGATCAATGAATGTGAACCGATTGAAATACATAGATAGATAGATAGATAGATAGATAGATAGATAGATAGATATAAAAATTAAAAAGAAATAAAGAAAGCAAGAAAGAATGAATGAATGAATAAAAGAAAGATTTGTATAAATATAACTGGCAAACACCCCCACAAGCGCGCGCGCACACTCAAACACACACACACACACACACACACACACATATATATATATATATATATATATATATATATATATATATACTGACATTGAGATTTATATTTAGGATTTCAAATATTGATAGAAGTTCAAATTAAATTTCTTGATAGGTATGTATTTGTTTGCCCGATATAATTATTATTCATGACGAATTTCATCAGGACCACATTTACGTAAGGTGCATGGGAATTCATATCTAATGTTGATCCACTGTAGTTTGGATCTTTCTAGTGAGTTGTTGCTGCTGTCACTGAGTTTGGCCAATTTTAGTGTTATATGATAATAATCATAGTTTTCTTTTTATTATTCTTGTCGATATCACTAAGAGCTTTATAATTAGGATGACGTCGTCTTTATAATTAGGATGACGTCGTCTTTATAATTAGGATGACTTTGATTTTTATAGCAAATATTAATATTATTGTTTTTCTCCTTTATATTCCGTTTTACTCTTGCTATAACTTGATAATATGTGAGCTACTTCTTGAAATTAGATATATGAATCAAATTTAAATGTTAATTTATAAGCTCCTACCAGACTTATAAAACACATCTGGACTCTGTGGGTGTTGAATAAACCCAAATCTACCTGAGCAGGTGTCAGCAATAGTGATTGGCTAGTAGACGTGTGTGCTTGGAAAACAAATTTAACCGACCATTATGCATTAATAATATTTTAAACATCGAAGATATCTGGACATGTTTACCCATATGAGAAATTCTGTATTAATAGCAACAACAGTTATGTTAATTCGAAGGATCCTATTCGGGTAGATATACGGCTTTAGGAAGAATTATCTATGAAAAATATTTATAGTTCTAATCAACGTGTGAAGATGGAATTATTTTACGGTTCAGACAACCACACACTTTGCATATTTCATGCCGTGGCACTTATATCTGTTGCAGATTTCATCGTTTGTAATCTGAATATATTTCGGTTTCATATAGACAAATTCCGCCTAAACCAGAAAGAAAAATCAACGGGTGTGAGAGAGAGTTGATTATGTCATAGTCTGATAATCAAATGAAAATTTCCTCCTGCAACACACATATATTCTCTATGTTTATTATAAATTCACGAATGCAAGCAAATGGTAGTGTATAAATAATTCGGTGGATGGGAAGCGATCTAAAAATTGATCATACTTTTCAGTTCAGTTCTGATACTCAGGAAGTTCACAGTTGTGGCTACTCTCTTTTCAGTTGCTGAAAACACCACGCTAGATTTGCAACTTTCACACGTGCCAAACTTGTCGCTCTTAACCCACCTGTCATAGGTTTGATTTGCCTGTCGCATCTCATCTTCACCTCGAGTAATGCTGGAAATATGCAATTAAGTCATGGGGAAAAAAGGGTATTTCCATATAGCATACCGATTTACTGGCGTTTCACATGACCATTCTGGGTAATGCTAAAACTGTTACGAACATCATGCAATTTTTCCACCTACTCGTTGTGGGGCATTTTTGTTGCTTTGAGACCCTGATTAACTAGAAAAGAAAGGCTAAGCTGCAGGTTAATCTTGAAAGGAGTCCTTTTCTTTTCTTTTACTGGACAACACTGAAGACAAAACACTCAACCCGAACGCGAATTTTTATAGGAAAAGTGCATTACCAAAGCTAAGCAAAGTATTCTGAAACAGGACCACTTCAATAGAAACAAGATAAAGAGTGCTGAACTTTTATATAATATCAGTCCATTTCTATGTCCGTGAATATTGGAAAGTCTGTTCACAGATGCTGAGGAAACTTGACACAACAAAGAAATGTTGATTTACAGAATGATACTGAGAATGCCATGGAAGGAGCGAGTAAGTAACGAAGAAGATTTTTAAGAAGATTGAAACAAAATAGAAGCATACATAGAATAGAATGATACCCCTACGATTGTTTGAATAGATGGCGGAACAAAGTTTCGGAGATTTGGCAATAGAACCAATTTTGATAATGGCTACTAGAGCGAGGGTGTTATGGAGAGCCATGATCGCCCACATCCTGAAGGGACATGGCACATAGAAGAATATATTTTTTAATTCTTATGTTTCTAGTTTGCAAAGATGGTGATTATTTCAATCCACACCGAATAAATTTCATACAAAAGGAAAGCGTTTTTTTTTTCAAAATGAAATTATGAAGTACAAAGTCATATAAATATTAATGAAAGAAAGATTTGACACCGGCAATGAATTTGAGAATCAAAAGTTGATTGAAAATATACAGAAAATATGAAATATTCTGGAAAAATGACTAAAAAAGAAAAACACTGAATGCATTAATGAGTTACTTAAAAGGAGTAAAACGAAGGTCGTAAATGTGTGTGTAATGAAGGGTTAAAATAATTATGTAACGAGGGGTTAAAAGAATTGTGTAACGAAGGGTTAAAAGAATTGTGTAACGAAGTGTTGAAAGAATTGTGTGACCTAGGTTATAATGGACGTCGTAAAGAGTTGTGTTCAGAAGTAAATATTCGTAAGCTAACAATTCTACTTTTCATCAAAATGTCAGCGTGACTTCTCAGTCGCATTTATCCTCGAGCCACACAACACACAGACAATGCAAGTTGAACGAAACTGTATGAAATAAACAAATAAATAGAAATTCGTGCAAAAATGACCGATGAACTATTAGAGTAGAAAACATTCCAATCACGACAAGGAGCAATAACAATATCAAACAACAATTATCATACATTAAATGAAAGTCACTTCTAACGATGACATGAAATGAAAAAAACAATTCTTACTACTACTACTGCTAATAATAATAGTATTATGACTGATATTAAACATCTAGGTTTCATGGCTGCTACGTTCTCATGTAAGATTGAAAAACAATGAATACTACGGCTACTAGTTCTGTGATTACTACTAATGTTACTAATAATGTTAATGTTAACAATTGGAAAAACTTGGGCTAGGCACTTCATAAAATTAATTTGAATATTCAAATAATATTATAATTTCTACTTTTTCTTTCATATGTCATATCTGTTCCGGAAGTTGACTATAACTGCTCTCCACAACTTCCTTTCTTTGTAGACCCATTTATTTCGTTCCACTATCCATTAACTGATATTCGTCAAGTAGCTTACTCGCTGTTTCACCTGCTTCTTTTTATTTTCGTATATCATTTGAGTGCTAAATTCTCCAGGCTGACTTTCTTATTATAAGTCGTAACTTTTTCTGTTCTCTCTTTTATTATTGGATTCATTAGTTCATTTTTAAATGGTATTCCCATGTTCACCTTATGGAATTCTCAGCATCAGCCATTAGAATTAGATAAATGTCACCTTAATTATATTCTTCATCTGTGAATAAAGTCCGTCGTGCTATCCTGTCCTGTGACAACCAACTGGCTTGGTATTGGTCTCGGCACCAAATGTGACGTTCTAACCTTTTGCTGATTCTGATGGGAATCTGGTTAGATTCGGTATCAGCCTTGTCGTTCCCAGCTCGCCTCCAACGTCTGGTTAGCGAAGTATCTGCTTTGATTTCTAGTCTAACCTACCCACGTTGTGATTTGATCTTAGGTAGACGAAATCAATCAGTCGCCGGCCCTAATGCAAGTCGAGTTCGAACAAGGCCGATATCGCACAAGTATATGTAAAAGAAAATAAAATAATAACTCGAAAAGTTGAAATGTGTTAAAAAAAGGATAACAATACTTTTCTGAATACAGGACAGCTTCTTCTTCCCATCCCGCTATATGGATTCGTGACACTTTGTGTTTGTTAGGCGAGTCTTAACGTTTTAAGTTGTTTGTTCTTTAAGAAACTGGTTCTTGCTGTATCTTCAGGCGATATTCGTAAAACTTGTTTTGGTGGTGTGAGTCTAATTCGTTCTTCAAAAATAAATTGTTCTTGGTTAGAAGATGAGTCGTGATTTGCGTGGAATCTTTCAAGTCGGCTATCTGTGAGGCGGGCGCAACTCCAACTGCGAACTTCACTCAACTGCCTCTCAATTGGAACTCGAACTGCTTTTCACTCGCTGCGACTCTGCTTATATTGACGCCGACCAAAGCCGGGGTGGGCTTGTCAGGGTTTGAGGTTCCTTGATAATTCTAAATCCACAATCCACTTTTTTGTTTTCGGTCAGGAAAATTTATTATTTTCCATTTTTGGAAGTCTTTCGACTTCCCACCTTCTTCTGTTCTCATATTGGTATCTCACCATACCCTCAGAGAGTGTCAACGGGTTTCCCCTCTCTCTCACAGTGGCATCTCACACCTATCCCCTCAAAGGGTGCCAACAGGCCTCCGCTCCTACTTCACATGATTACCTCCGCCTAACGCTCACGCCACCATTCAGCCAATGGGCGCTCAGCGGCGTGGGTGTGTCCAGACTAGCCTCGGTTTAAAAATTCTTGCTCAAAATAAAAATTTTTTTCCTTTTACTTTTTTTTCTTTTACTTTTCTTTCTTTTTCTTTCCTTCTGTCCGACAACAAACCCTTGGACTCTTATCTTAGCCATCATCTGGAACCTTCGCCAAACAAGTGGGTGGTCAATTAGACGCATCGCAACTTGGTGCCAATTATTCGTTCTGATAAAATAATTTTGCTAACATAGCCAGCCCAGACAATAAACAGATCCTCCTCTCATTGACATTATGCAGATAGTCAAAGGATTAATCTTCCCTTCATGGTGGTCCAGCGGACATTTTTCCCGCGACCCAGTGCATGACCTAATTAATATTATCTCTCAGTTTCTGTTTCGTAGGTCATTTGACCAACGTGAAATTTTCACCATTGCCATGGGCAGATTGGCTATATCTTATTCGCTGCCCCGTAACATAAATCAGATTAAATCCAGTATCTCACTTTCTCGATAATGGAAATAAAATTTTACCACTTTACTTTGTTAGAAAAATAACATCGCTTAGTGTCCCGTTCGTATCGCTTCTTATCACCTAAATTTAATTCTCGCCTTTTCTTTTTTTTTCTTCTTTCTTTCTAGCAAGCTAAATAGTGTCACATTATTACTTTAAATTTCTGCACACATGTGTTTGAGGAGGCAATTTGAAGTTGGTATAAAATGATAGAGGGCAGAGGAGGAAGACTATAGTTATCTGATCGATTACCCATACGGATTGCCAAATAACTAGATTAACTGACACAGTAACTAATTAATATATATATATATATATATATATATATATATATATATATATATATATATATATATATATATATATATATATATATATATATATATATATATGAATAAAGAAGTGTATATATAGTCCATTGTTCATATGAGATATTCCTAAACATGATATTATTTACAACAACATACCTAGTTCTTGTCAATTTATTAAATTCCTAGATATACGTTATTTGGAATTAGCTTCTGGTTTCTGATAAGTAACTGCTGTCTGCAGAAGTTTGGAGTATAAGTCTGAAGAATTCGTGTCACGAAGTCATTGATGCGTTTCAGAATAGATAAAGGTACTAAGGACATATAAGTAACTTAAAGGTTTGCTTAAGTAATACTCTTACGATACTATTAGGATTAATAGAAAAACTTCACGACAAGAGTTGGCACAGGACCCGACATGTATCTGTGTATGAACTCTAGTGTGAATTGCCAAAAGGCATATGCTAAACTAAAGAAAATAGAAAATAAGTGAAATACTACGTTTTGGACTCAATTGAATTAAGACTAAATTCGGGAACAAAAGCAGAAGTTTCTCATATCCACAATATTATTAAATAGATTGAAGACGCAATACCGCAGTTTAAATCATTAAAGAAATGCTTCATTTAACCATTAAACATGACGTCAATTGGACTGATTCAAACTTTCAGATCTCTATATAAATACTCGGATATAGCTAACGGAATTGTGCCTACAACAATGACAATACATGGTACTTGATAATGACTGAGTCAGTCGAAATTATTTGAAAAAAAAAAAACAAGAGTAGAGAAATCCAATTTGGACAGTTTAGCCACAATATCGATCCAGATATAAAGAATCTCATTCAAAAATTTGAATAAACATTTAGAATTAAACAATTAGACCTTATCTGTTGAATTAATAATGCTTGTTTAGAAAACTACTTGCTGTCTAAATATACCTTATATATAGTCTGTGTATGTATGCATGCGTATATACGCACGGGCGTGTTTGTAGTGAATGATTAAAAAGTTCAAGGTCTAATATCCTGATTCGTACTTTCGCAGACAGGGACTGGATAAATCAATTGAGTATATAATTATCTTATATTTTTTTTAGTATACGTTATATGAAAACATGAATTGTTGAGGCCAAGTACATTTTCAATTTGTTCTATTTTAATTGTATTGTTTCGTGACATCATCTAATATGAAAGTTTTCAATTTTTTCCATTATATGTAATTAGAAAATTTTACATTTATTGAAATATTTATATATTAATATATTAACGGTTTCCAGTTTTATTTTTTTTCATATCACTCACATTTATAGTTTAGGTTCATTTGGTTTTACGGCATATCAACTTCACTGGGTTATTTAATGCCGACAATATTTTTAGAATAGATTAATATGAATATGTATGAAATCAGTTTTTAGATTAGGTATCATTGGCGTATTTTTGTAAAAAAGATTTTTTCGAAAGCCAAATCTATTGCTGGTAATATATTTTTTCTTTTTTCAAAAATGTATTGCTGGTGTTTTTACTATAAAAAAATATTTTTCTACTTTTATAATGTTTTCGCCCCTGTTCGAGGTTTTAATATTTGCCCATAGCTGGGGCCATAACTATTGCTACCATCCCGGGTCAGGGTGGACCAGGAAACAACTGACATTAAATGGTTATTCCGCACTACTGGAAACGTCCCTTGCTGCCGGATATAATTTGTCGTCGTACACAGGACGCTGTCACATTTATATTTCCTTAATATTTAATATTACTCCGTAATTTTTCTAATTTATTTATTTTTATTACCATTTTTAATTTTTTATTTCATTTATTTTATGTTTTTAATACATTCTTGCTTTTTATTTATTTATTTTTGCGAATATATTTATTTACTGACTTAAATTATTTACTTATTGTTTTTATTATTTAATTAATATTGTTATTATAAATGTGTGTGTGTGTAAGTGCATGTGTGTGTGTTTTCATTTCATACATACATATATATTTGCTAAAAGGACTATTCTGTTGATATAGCCTCTATGGCTCTGACATACATAAGCCGGGGTTGGGAGCGCTAGGATTTTCCTATTCTGACATAGAATAAGAGTCATACACGCAAAACGATGCTAACACGTAGAACCGATGGGAGTTGGTTGATCATCATGCCCCGACTTGATAGTATCTTTTCAGTGAACTTCTCGAAATGAAACTGTGATAAAACCATCGCTGATTCTGCTAGACCGTTTAATATTTAATTTAATATGTTTAACGTTAGTAAATTTTATTCAATTCAAATTATTGAAAGAAACATCTATGATTTCTTTCTACATCGATTTACAAGTATTACCGTGGCAGGAGCATCCCGGCTGAAAGGTTTTATTTACTCATTGACTAAACGCGTCTAAAATAACTTTATTTAAACTGAAAATAATAATAATAATATATGGCGACAATAGATGAGGACAATAGTCCGAATAATGTAAATAGTGTACATAATACCTCATCTCAGAAATATAGACAGATACTGAAAATTTACTTCTTCAGCCGTAATCAGAAACAAATCATCTGTTTTTAGATATTTTAAATTTTGCTATTAATTTTCATGTAGTATTTCAGTCATATGAGTTCAGTTCTGTCTTAAATATTCCTTACTAATAAAAAACGAATAAAATACAACATAAAGACCGGTTTCAGCTTTATATACCTAGCAAATAAAATTTAGAGATTAATGAACAGGTTGAAACATAGTTCCCCTGGTGTAGTCGTTGACCAGATTATGCTCGAATTTAGTAAATACCCATTTAATCTTGCCAGGGAAGGATAATCAACAAACAAGCCACTCAGATATTTTTTTAATTCTAAATTCAATACACAATAGATACATTGTGCCAGAATAAGTTATGTATACTTAAGAGTTTCATTAAATTTTGATTGCCACAGAGCAAGGCTCGTGCTATTTATTTTCATACCATTTGTAGTGCAATGATTTCATTAATATTTTTATAAGGACCTCCGCCAACTAAAATCGAAATCGTGTCCACCATCTTTTCAACTATATCCTCTTTATGGGGTTACTTTCACTGACTAGAGAGGCTCTATTCAATTCGATTTATACATGTGCCCCACTGAAATAAGTTTTGTAAATTAAAGATTTATGTTAGTAAAACCTCCGTTGTTTGTGGTCCCAAGGTACAAGGAATTACATCAAAGATCTACCCACGCTTTTAGACATCAAATTAAAACTTGTTTTCTGTTTTCCTTTAAGGCTTAATAATGCAAAATCTCTTGGTTCACGGCATGTCGGTATGTTTTCAAAATGGACAAGCACACGCGATCGAGATCGACATTTACGATTATTTAAAGACTCAAATTGCGAAGTGGAAAGAGAAAGTGAATCTTCATAAGGAAAGAAATGTTTGTTTATCGATCGAAACAAGACCAATTCGAAAACAACAGTTCACACGCTGTTTGAAATAAACTTCTCACAACAAACGAAAATGGGGAGAATGTAATGAAACGGTTGATTATGAAAGCTGACATTCCAACCTACAGTGGCATGTTAGTTAGAAACGGATCAAATATCTAATGAGTTCAATCCTAAGAGATGCGCAACAATTGTAATATTATGCAAGAAAAAAAAGCTAATGCCTAAAGAAACCCACAAGACTGCACACAAGTCACTTTTACCAGATTTACAAATATTTCATACATTCCAAAAAGGAAAAATGCGCGTGCACAAATACACACACACATAGACACAAACAAACACATATATATATATATATATATATATATATATATATATATATATATATATATATATATATATATATATATATATATTGTGTATTTAGGCAGCATCTTTTCATTCATGCACGTTTCATTAAATAATATAGACAAGTGTTGTCTATTTATTTTATGTAAATTTTTTTCGTAACGTCTAATAACATTATCATTGAACAAAGAAAGAAATTCACAATATTGATCCATATTTTTTTTTAATACAATCTAAGCTTTCGGCTTACATAAGCCATTATCAAAGATGTCAATTACAACATATTAAACAATATACGGAAAAGACAGTGATGATAGTCTGTCAATGTTTACATAGATGATTTCTAAGCAACGATAAACGCGCGCATATAAGACGCTAGAAGCGAAAATCGCACCGCATCTCATGACGTCACATACGACCACACGAGAGTGAATTGTAGAAGTATGGGAAGCCGTTGGTATAAACCAATGGCATCTGTTACCAATTATAGATATATATATGTGTGTGCGTTTGCGCGCGTGAGTTTGTGTTTGTGCGTGTGAGACCAGCTAAGTAAAGAGATATAAGCAAACATATATGCGTGCGATTACGTACATATAGAGATGAACAACAAATATTTATTTAATTTTTGGTATAGGCAAAAAAGTGCTTTATTTCTGTGTGTGAATAAAAAAAGAGGAAAAATCTTCTTAGCCGATGCGTTTCGTCATCTGAGGGACTTGATCAAGGAAGTGTAGGATTTATTTTGTTACACCTCTTTATATAAAAAGGAGAATGTCAGTGATTTATCAAGGATTTTAAATTTGATGACGTTTATGATTGTATATCAGGTGATTAAAAGTTGATTCAAAACATGTGGCGGACACAAAGTGTCATGATTAAAATCTGGTAAAAGTAAGCGAGTAATATTCAAGAATTACTTTTTTAATGAATATTGGTTAAATTGTGTTGATTTGAATAAAATTGTGACTGGAATGTTAAGATATTTTTTCATAACTGTTTATAATTTCAGAAAGGAAACACTTTGTTCTAGAACGCTCGCTCCATTAAATTATGGCGTGAGTATCTAATAAAAGTTTCGTTTGGGATAAGCATGTCTCGGATGAATTCACTCCAAAATAGAAGAATCCTCCGACCCGTTTATTGGAAACTTCAAATTTTCTCTTTATTTGCATTCGATAGGCAAAAGATTTATGCCGCTGTCAACAAATATCATCTGAACTTTGATTATATTTTATGGTCCCTTCTTCTCCCCACCGGGATGATTCCTCACACACATACACAACACAAGCGCGCACACACATAAACATAAAAAATTTCACCGCACACATACAAACACACTCTTACTGGTTTACAGTATTACAAGAAAAATCAGAGTTTAAGTTTGCCTTGGAAATATTCTTGTGAAAATTGTCTTGGTCAATTTTGGTAAATGTGTAGTTATCTCTGCAACGAATCATGCCGTCACCTTTTGAAGAGAATAGAATTGATATCTTATGTTTCTTGATTTTAAAGTGCGGGAAACACTTCGATAAAGTGTTCATAACACCAAAAATTAATTTTAATTATTATTTTTTTTTTTATTGGAAGAAGGAAAACTATTATGATGGAAAGAAAATAATTAAGAAAAACAATTTTTATGAGCTTTCCAGAAAACAGATGATACGAAAAGAAAATTTAATGAAAAATGATTATTTCACTTTATTAACTCCAGCATTTAGCACAATTTTACATTTGCAAAAATATACCGGAAATGAAATTGTGTGTCAATTATCATGGACAGGACGACATAATCATTATATGACATTTAAATTTTACTTTAAATTAAATCAACAGTGTTGTCTGACATAGAAAATATACAGATAATGCTACAATAGACACACACACTCACAGGCATAGACAAAACTATATATATTAATATGAGTATCATTGATATGTGCATATGTCTCCGCAATTATTGCTGTTACTGGAAATTTCACCCCTTAAGCGATCGCCCGGTCAGGTTTTATCAACTACACTGGACACTATTCACCCAAATGTATATAAAGATTTTTCAGAAATATAATGCTATAAAGATTTGTATGTACTGGTAAGCACAAATATTACGACGGCCTACCTGAGATGATTTGTTTTCCTTGCATGTCTTCAAAATCTGAAGCACCCCTTTGTAAAAAGACTTGCATAAATTTTAAATTTGAACATTTTGGACTGTCAAATAAAGATATTAATCCGACAATCTTCTACAAAATCTAACGGGAAATAGAAAATCCCGACTTCCTTAGGAATATCAATTGTTCAAAATAAGAGAATAATTAATTTCTTGAAAAAATGTATTTATAATTTCTTTCATATGAAATATCTTCTTTTATAATTCATTTCTTTTTCAAAAAATCTCTGATTTGACGCCGTCATGAACAAAATCAGGAAAAATATAGAAACATTCAAAATAAGGAAACAGTATTTACACAGTTCAGAACAGTCTTTAATAATTAATATGAAAATTACGTTTTTTTTATATTTTATATCGACTCGGTATGAACAGATGGTAACGCTATGTGTTAAGAACAGTTTGGAAGGAAGGAGATTAATGGCCATTTTTAGGACAAGAAGTGAGGACAGGTGATAGGCGGTAAATGTCATCATTAAGGACGAGTTGCAATTGCCGACAATGTGGACGTTTCTACGGTTAGGACAGGTGGTAAGCATATGCAGTAAAAAGAGACGTTAATGTAAGACGAAATGGTGTAGATGTTTCGATGGTTGGTATGTATAGGCGATAGGTATTAGTGTTAACTAGCCGTTATAACGGACTGAAAGATTGTAAGGGCTGTCGACATGCATTGTTGGAAGGATTAGGCCTTAATTATGGTCTGTGAGAGCCTGTGGTATGGATAAGCGGCATTGATTGGTCATATATATATAAGTTGTCGAGGCGTTAAGAATCGTTCATAAAGACAGCGGATAACGAAGAGGGTTGAGAATAGATAAGGATTTGTAGGTGCGGGCGCTAATCACAAGAATAAAAATAGGCTCTAAGAACTGACTATATAGATATATAAGCAAGAGAGATAATGACTTTTGACAATTATTATGGAATGACTGCGAAGGAAGTTATAAAAATAAAGGCGGTAAGGATATTCGGTTAAGTTAGACAGTAATAACAGGCAGTAATGATGGTTGGAAGGGCATGTAATAAGCGTCTGTAGAGATAGTTGCTATGGACATTCAGGAAGGATGGGCTGTAAGAATGTAGATTAGTGCCCGGAATATTATCAAATTTTGGAATAAATATACATTCATGTAAAATATATTTTTATCATTAATTTCAATTTTGTCTAAAATTATTCATGCTGAATGATATGAAATATTATATTTGAATTTTCATATATATATGTAATTATTTGATAGATAGATAGATAGATAGATAGATAGATAGATAGATAGATAGATGTATTCGTTGGTATTTGTTCATATATATGTCTGCAAGTGCGTGTATATTATATATGCCTTCATTGGGTACATACAAATAAGTGTAATCATGATTTATTTTCAAGTTTTTCAGAATTCTTTCTTTCTTTTTTCTCTTAACGTATTTATTATTTTAGGCTGCAGAACCAGCCAGCAAAACCCATAAACACATAAAAATGATTTATTAATCTTTCAAAATAATAAATTTAATTCCACAAACCAGTAACAAAATTACTAATAATAGCAAGTAGGTGAGAATTAAATAACCGGCATTTTTAGCCGAAACGTAACCATTGGCCAAGATGTCTTGTTGCTGCGATATAAAAGACTCTCTTCTCTAGCCGAAAGTTTGGCCCGGCAGGCAATTCCCGACAAAATGTCAGTAGTGTCTGTGAATCATATTTTGAATATTATATTAGTTAATCTAGTCTAGCAGTAATGTCGTCGAATTTTCAGGCGTGTTTCCTTCAGTATTTATCATGTGATATTGTACAAAAATGAGAATAAATATAAAACACACACAAATACATACATATACATACATACGTACATACACAAACATATATATATATATATATATATATATATATATATATATATATATATATGTGTGTGTGTGTGTGTGTGTGTGTGTAGTATAGAGATAGATAGATAGATAGATAGATAGATAGATAGATAGATAGATAGAAAATTGGTATTTCAGCAGCAGTTTCCTCTTTCATATAAGTTTCATTAAAGATGAGTGACAATGCACTGCGGTTAAGCATATTAATCAATTTTTCTGTGTATTCTACACATACATGCAAATACTTACAGGCAATATATATATATATATATATATATATATATATATATATATATATATATATATATATATATATATGTATGTATATATATATATATATATTAGAAATGGAAGAAAACAATACTTTAACTTGCTTAGATAACATCCTAGGCAGCGTTGATAGAAGCTTAAAACTTAATGTTCACTGAATATCGTCTACTAAAAATGATCTAATATGTTTCTATTCCCAACATATACGGAAATACGGAATAAAATGCTCATAAAATATTCCAAAATATAGTTCAAATAAAAGTATGTGAAGTATGTGAACAAAAAACAGCACATTAAACGCAGTAGTTGCTCGCCGTCACCAGAGGGAAACGAATTTTGACATAATAAATGTTTTTCTAATTAAAAGGGAAAATAATTCACTAAGACGAAAATGTTTGGAAATTGCTTTAATCGTAAGTTAATCCAGAGTAAATTTACATCGAAACTTTTCACCGTTCTTGTCGAATCTTCTGTTATCAAAATGTGAATTATTAAATAAGACGAAGGAAGCAAAAATCTCTCCAAAAAGGTTGAGATGAGATCACGAGAATGAAGGGAAGAGCAGATGTCAACTCGGGATTTTCGGTTTACTTCAGACAGTTCAGGAAGCACACATTTTCAAAGTTTTGGAACATTTCCATGTTGTTTAAGATGACGATGAACAGTTGTATGGTTTTAACGAAGATTCAGTGCCAATTCTACAACTGATACTGCAGGATTTTCTTCAGGTGATTCCACAAAAGGCTCATCATCAAACTCAACTGGACGTACTGTTCGGTCTTCAACTTCAAGGCTGAAATTTCCATTTCTGAATTTCGTAAGCCATATTCTACAAGTTCTTTCATTCAGGCATTCTTCTCCATAAGATGAGTGAATATTTCGAGTCACTTCGCTTGCAGTGTTTCCTTTTTTACACTCATAAAGCATTATGTACTTCAAATACGTCTTTGAAAATTCCATCTTTAAGGAAATAATCTGATTAATTATTTCACTAAAATTACTCTGTAAAAAGAAATTATTTTAATTTAAATGTTTCTGAATTTATATGATTTATATATCATTTGACAGTTTAGAATATTGTAAAATTTGATTGAAATTACATATATAATATTCCGGACACAATTTATGGGATGATACAAGTTTATAAATATCTATTAATTTGTTTTGCGTCTTTAATGCTATTGTTAAATTATTTCTGTATTCCGAAAAACAAAACAAATAGAAAATATATAACATAAATCTCAACTTTCAACCCAAAGAACACAGTAATCCTTTCACACATACAAGTGCTTTTTTAAAATTATTTCACCTCAAGCATGGCGGAAAGGTGACTAGTACGCAGGCTTTACACGAAGTGAATGTTACAGAAAAGACTGAGTATAGGGAGGATTGATTAGAGGAAAAATGATGAACGGGTTTCAAGAAGACAGGAGATGGCAATTGACGGTGCATTTAAATTTTTGAAGATTGTAGTTTTCATGGAAGCAATAAATCGGAAACGTAATCCACAGCTCTGAAGTACGAGAAAAAATTGTTCTGTTGGTGTGGCAGTGGAATGTAGATTATTTTAATAGTAAACGGGTGAGATCTATTTGCCAATCTAGTAACACGCTTAAATTATTGTAGTCGGAGAACCAGGGAAAAAATATTTTCAGGGCATTAGCCATGAAAATATTTGTAGAAAAGATAGAGAGAAGTCAAGCCACCTCGTTGACAATGTGACTGGTCGAGATCGAATGCATTACAGATCCTTATTCGGATTTTGTCAAGGATCTCGAGCTAAATAGTAGGAGCACCAGACTAGATATAGTAGCAATATTCAATACACGGCCGAATGGTAATTTGTAAATGTGCATGATTGACTCTGACGGGAAAAATTTTCTGGCACGACAAACTGAGTCACCTTCACTTGAAGTAAATTCAGCTATTGATTCTATGTAGTCGCTCGTCTTCAAGTCAGTTGAAAACGTGAAGCCAAGAAGGTGCAGTGTATTATTCTGCTGGAGTCTCGTGTCAGCTATGATGATGGCAGACAGAAAAGTTTCTCTGTGGTGATTAAATGAGCTTAGTTTTTTTTGGGAGTTCATAAAATTTACAAGCTACTTCCTTCCCATTTAATCACGGGTTAGTGTTCCTTTTCAAGAACAGAAACCAAGTTTACTTTTCAACTCAAACGCATTTGCTGTTGAAGGAGATGTAAATAGTAGTGTCATCTGTATAAATATCTATTGGGAACTGATGGCATCACGATGATCATTGATGAAGATTAGAAACAGTGTAGAACACAGGATAGAGTTTTGTGGGGAGGCCCGCGTTCGTGTAAAAGGATCTGCAAGCGAGACCATTCAAGCCGACATTCATTTCAAAATTTTTAAGAACAATTGGATTAAATCAAATGTTCTGTAATCATAGCTTGCGTAGACGTCCAGCGTGCCCAACCCTGTCAAAAGCTTTCGAGATATCTAGAGCCACAGCTCTAATTTCGCCGGCATTATCAAGAGCTTGACATATTCAGTGATGACCGTTAATTCATCAGCGGTAGACCTGTCGAAACGGAAGCCATATTTTTGTCGGGTAAGAGGCCTTGAGAAGTAAGATGATTAGCCAATTCAGCATTGATTAGAGCCTCGAATAAATTGCCGAAAAGCGATAATTCAAGGGATCAGAGTGTTCTCCAGAATTCTTAAAAACAAGAACTACACAAAAATGAAAAAAACAAAAAAAAACTCTTATAAAAATGAACACTCAAAAAAAGTAAACGATAAACGAAGTCAGTATAAAAAAATAGTGATGAGTCTAAAAGTGCAAATCACATTTGAATTGCCTCAAGTGAAAAGAGAACCAGTAAGCAAATACCCATTAGAAATCCACTGATTTCACTACGTTGACAGACAACTTCTAAATTAAAAATAACTTATCGTGGGACTCAGAAAAGTTAAATAAGAAGCAGATACTTCCATAAAGACCACATTGGTCACACTGGTCGGATACTCCGACATATTCATCTGCTAATTTACACCCACTACATTCACTACACAAACCAGAGTTACGGTGCTCAAAATAGATTATATTTTTCTCACCAATAGCGATCAGGTGAAAGCATTTATGCCCCTTGTTTTACATTTCTTCCGAACTTAAGCGATAGCGCATGGCAATCTGCTAAATATTTATTAACTTTTGAAAAGCTGTACAATGAAACAGGTTAAGTAAGCGTATTTTCTCTGAAAACTGCATATAAGCAAAATACTTTAATTAATTCTCTTTAAACCACATGTATTATAAACATTACATATAAATATATAAGTACACCAGGTGGTTATTATTCTCTCTCTCTCTCTCTCTCTCTCTCTATATATATATATATATATATATATATATATATATATATAATGTATCCAAATGAAGAGAAAGAATTTTAGAATCTACAGTTCTGTGGCATTTACTTTTAAAAAATCTATAAAATTTTAATAATATTATATACAAAAAAAATATTTACGTTGCGACAAGGAAATTTCTGTTTCCAGACTATAAATCATATTTCGTCATCAGGAAATGTTCGGTGACATTTTGTTGAAGATTGTATATATATAGAGATTAATGAAGAGGTTGAAACATATTTTTAGCTCCCTTGGTGTGGTCTTTGATCAGATGAAATTAGTGAATGCCCATTTAATATATATATATATATATATATATATATATGTGTGTGTGTGTGTGTGTGTGTGTGTGTGTGTGTGTGTGTGTGTGTGTGTGTGTGTGTGTGTGTGTGTGTGCGCGCCAAAAATGGTAAACAATGAAAACACAAAACGCTGTTCACTGGGTATTCACAAAAACCTGAAACTCAAATTCGTTTCTGTATTTAAATAGGTCCGAAAGCAAACAATTTTGAGGGACTGTTCTTGTAGAAGTATATATAAATACTTGTTAATTTTAAAACGATACCTTTTGTTTAAGCGGTAGATAATCTGTTTAAAATTAAATTTTTTCGCTATTTAGTCAGTTTCATCAGAATTTTCTAGAAACCGAATAATACGATGTTTTGTTTCTATTTTTAAATTCTAATTTTTCATTGATTGGATTGATATCACGACTTTATTTTATGGTTTGTGTGTTTTTATATATTTGTGGGATTATCCCACCTAACTTACAAACAGCGCCTTGATAACTTACGAAAAAACAGTATAATTAACATAGGCACATGTTATCTCTCCTTCTCTTCCTCCCTCTCTCTGTTCCTCTCTCTCTCTTTCATCTTGGCACCTAAATGATGTCTTCGTGATAATAGGTATTTTCCCTCTTTTCCACTGGACTTCTTAACCCCAGAAACCCCTAAGTCTCATACAACGCAAAGGAATATATAGTTTCATCAATTAATAATTGTATAAGACACCTGAAAAACGATGCAAATTAAATAGTGCATTTGTAATTTGCATAAATACGCCTCATTAAATAATATTCCTCTTCGATAACAGGTCATCCTTTCTTATTAATTTTTAATTCAATATATGTTTTGTTTTCATTGGTTGCATGTATGCCACGTGCATAAATCATGGTGTCTTCGTTTGTTCTTAATTCTTTAACGTTTAATATAATTTAAATATCTGTTAAAAGTTGATTCTGTCAGTGTACTAAATTAATACAATTAACATAATATATGCGATTAAATAAATTATAAATTAATTTTGATATACAAACTTAAATAATTCTACTTCGCTTGTTTTCCTTCCAATCCATTTGAATCTGATTTGTTTTCATGATTCACATGAACAAAGAGAGTTAACAAACTGGTCAATGTTGTAAACTGAAGTTATAAAACATATTTCAATATCAAAATTTCAGATGAAATATTGTATACATATGGCGATCTCACCGCCAATGAAGACAAATCCTAGAATTGAAAATTGATACATATTTAAATATAAACACTATCATATGTACGCCTACGTCCAGAGAATGAACGAAATTGAAACATAGAATTAAAAATTTTAAATTCCGCATTATTTCAATCCCAAAATTCTGATGGAGTTAAAATCATAGCGACACATATAATATTTTGTCTGTTTCATTTGGTCATTCACATGGATATAATAATAATTTTTGATAAAGTAATTTTTTTTTAAATTTTCAACATTTTCATGCAATACGTTTCAAAAATCAAATAATTTATCTTATGATTTTTTTTTTACTAAAAGCCCAACAGCGACAAATATAGAATGTTACTGAAGAAGTTTATACAGTGAGCGATAAGAGGCACAGATTTGACTGATTCATTCATTTTCTACGGCTTATCAACCATTTACCAGTTATTTAAAACCTTAAAATATTTTTAGATTGTAAGAACAATCTCTGAGTGATCATAATTTACTGTAAAAAAGTCTCGCTAATTGACCCATAGCTGGAGGAGAAGAAGTGAATAAATATTTTTTTGTATTTGCGCATGTGCGAATATAGTGAGCACAACGTGAATTGAACCTCGGATTAACAATTCCGAGCCATTATCCACTAAAGCATCTGATATTCCAATGCGGTCACCCATCTAAGTACTAATCAGGCTTGACTTTGCTTAATTTCGGTGACCGTACAGGGAACGGTCTTTGAACACTATATGAGGTTATGTGGGTAGGATAACGGGTCACCTTGCATTGAATAGGTCAAGATTGTAGTGGTTAGGAACTTATGAGTCGTTTCCACAAAGACGAAGTTCGTGGAAACAAGCCATTCTAGTGGGCACTTCTCACTAATGAAATAAGAATGGAATGCAGAGTTATTCGCCTCAGTGTACGCGGCTTGGCGTGTGTTAGAATTGGTTTAACTAACGAATGTAGCTCCTCTGAAAGTTTTCCATGGAAATAGCAAAAGAAAAATGAAAGACTTGCAGTGTTTCCTTTCTGGGAAATGGGTTGTAGGCAGGATAATAATTCGCCACTCACGCGATCTCGTAGACGTAGGATAGAAAGTGAAGCCAGAAAAGATCCAGATATGGCAGCAATACTTCATTTTCGGTCTGACCTGTAAACGTATTAGAATTGCGGGAAGAACCAGATACTAGATCGTTATTGGGAAGCTACTATTATCCAGTGTTTTTTTTATCAATAGTTCGTCTAAACGAAATTCACTTGAAGTACGAAGTGTGCTTGTCCCAAAATGTATTCAAGGTAATATGCATTCTTGCGAGAAAACCCGTTCATTGCGATACACGAATATTTTGGGTCTGCTTGGTTACTAGGTTTGTTTTGAGGCATTGAATGTGACTTCACAGTTCTTTCCATTGAGATAGATCAGAGGAGATTGTTGAAATATATTACTGCACCCTTCATGGGAACATTTGGTCCAATAAACTACTTGATAATGCATATACAGTTTTCAAGTAACATATTGCATGTTTTACTGCTGTTATATTTTACCAGAAACCTATTAAATGAGGTATTAAATATAAAAAAAGCTATCAGGAATTTGAAGCTGATGTATCATCTGTTTTTTTTATAATATCTTAACTCTTTCGTGTTCCGCTTCGCAAAATTTGATACTCTAAGACAAACTATACTACATCCAAAATTAAATATTTTAATCACATTCTGAATTTCAGAGATATAAGATCCCAATATAAATTATATAGCCACAAGTCTCACCGAGAAACATTCGAATAAAACTTGATGGGGCGTCCCTATTTAACTATAAAACATTGGTCAGAATATCATAATGTCCGATTCAAAACATTTTATATATTTACTGTTTAACAGAAATTAAATTATTGGTCATGTAGCCTTGCAGTTCAGACGAGACACCAGGTTCGTTCTTGGGGTGTAACATATTCCAGTCAAAGGCTTCTCGCTTAAAAATAACCCTTCGGTAAAATCGTCACCCACGAGTTAATATCATACGACTTTTTAGGAGTAAGCACATATTATTCTCGGTTTGCAACCTACTGCTTTAGACGAGCGAGGAATACACGAATCCTAGGTGAGTGAGGAGGTGAACAGTCTAAAACGTATCTTCCCTTTCGCGATCTTCTCGTCACTTTCCGTCACTCTCCGTGATTTTCACAAGTAGACACCACTGACTTATAGAGAAGATTATTCTTTGTGTTCTTATGATTGTAATTCAGTGACCTTCTTTGTCCGGGTCGTTCGCTTATTCATTGAGACTTAGCTGAGTGAGACCAATGTTTGAAATCATTTCAGTCACAGCTCTAATTTTTTCCATTTGACAAGATATCGGCTGACATTGATATCGTTACATCAAATCTTTTACAATCGATCTCACTCCATGTATTTTTATGCTAACTTATAACTTATAACTTATCACACTATAACAAATATATATGTCTACAATATCGTAGTTATTAGGAAATAAATGATAAATATAACGTACCTGGTTGTGAAAAGATGAATTAGGGAACATAATCTATATTCCGATGAAACATAGAACAATACCTTGAAGATTATTGATTCTCGTTATAACTATGTAAATAAAACACGAGGGAATAACATCGTCATATAAGAATATACAATGTTTAAATGTTAATCCTTACATGCTCTCTTTATATTTGCATAATTTAGAAATTTTCGGAAACAGCAATTTGAGTGCGCCAAGTTATACATTTTAAAAGAATCGATAAAGTAATGAAAGTGCATAGTTCTCAAGGAAAAAAAAATCTTACAGATAATAATATGATAAAGAAATCGTAATATGCCATGAAAATATTATGTTTAGTTTTAGAATGTCCGCTTGTACGGTTTTAAAAATAATTTCATTTCACAGAAGAACTAACAGAAATGATTGCATCAATTGTGCATTTGTGAGTGCGTGTTTGAGAGAGAGAGAGAGAGAGAGAGAGAAAGAGAGAGAGAGAGGAGTGATAAAAGGTACTTTATTTCGAAAGATGTGTTTATTTTGATATTTTGAACGATGGTTTATTTCTTCTCGGTCTTTTCATCCTATTTCTGCTGCCTCTCTTTCAGCACGCAGGCTTTGTGCCTTTTTCACTCGCCTCGATTTGCGTGTCCATCAACATCGAGCGTTTCCTCCAAGCATCAATATTTAAAAATGTAATTTCAAAATGAAACAAAAATAACAAAAAGAAATACCTTTAAAACTGAAGTGGTCTCCTGTTCATTTTTTTTTTCACCCATGCTGATCTCGCATCTGAAATCGTTTTCATCCCCTCACCGTTATTAATATCCGGTTGGTGCTGTTTACCAAACAAGTTTCCAAGAAAACTTTTCAATCCTCTCCAGTCTCCAACTTTACCAGATTAGAAATTCGACTTTCTTTTATTTTATTTTATTTTTTTCTTCAAAATAATTTCTTTTTTTTATCTTTGCCATATCTTCAACTCATCACGTTATTGTTACATAAACTATACAAATTTACACAATATTTTTTTCATTTAGCATTAATTCACAAATAGACTTTTGAATAGTAACAGTAGTAATAATAATACCAATAATCATTTTAATAGCAATAATGCTGATATACCTTTAGTAGTGATATTATAAAATACGCTTCTACTAACAATAACAACAGCAGTATCAGCCAAAACATTAATAACACTACTACAACTAATACTAATACTACTGATACTACTACTACTAATAATAATGATGGTGATATGTCTTCACGTCTTTCTTTTTTTGCTTTCATTATAATCAATATTATGATCATTCAAATTTTAACCATTCTTACTTGATATAACACAATGAACACAATGCCAAGCGACGGAAGAATATGCTCCTCAAGATTGTATAGCGTCATGGTTCCCACAAAAAAAGAATATTTCAACCGAAAAAAAATAGATATTGATGTTCTGGCGCTGTGTTAATCGCGCATACCGACATCCTGAACTGAAGTTTTATCTGATTTTGACAGGCAACTCTCTTTAGCTCACTCCCTCCTCTTTCACACTCTCCTCTTTTTCTCTATCTATCTATCTGGCTCCCTCCATTCCAAGATCATGTGAGAGCACTGTCCGCAAAGAATCCAGCACAGTATTCTTGTCGATTGTGACATGGATGCTTCACAAGTCACAATGCTTCTTTCTATTCCGAATTCTCAGTTTCTTTATAATTCTTCGGGATCGTGCCAATTGCTCCCTTGATTATGGCTTCTGTCGACACTTTTGCATTTTTCACAAGGCCTCCATAATTAATCTGTTTCTTTTGGGGTTTTTTGTTAGATGTTTTATTTTCAATTCTAAAATATATTCTACTGAAACAGCTACATTTCGACAGTTGTTCAGTTTTACAATAAATAGATCTTCTTACATGGCCTTGACAGAATATAACGCTTGAAAATCAAAGTTATAAATAAAATACATTTTCTTTCCCCTTGCTTTTCACCACGCCGCCACACGCCCATTTTTCATCTTGTCTCACACTCTCTCTGTCACTTTCTTTCCAAATCTCTGTCAATATACACTAGTTTATGACTTTTGTCAGAGCTAAAATCTCCGCGGGAAGAAAGGTTAAAAGATAAAGAATTAGCGAGAACGTGATCTTGAAATAATTATTTGTAGATTCTTCTTGAAAATTGGAAAGGATCGTGAGATAATGTGAGATTTTAAGGAGAGATCTCTTAAGGGAACTAAAGTGTTAATATTCTCAGTTATGCTTTTTTTGGAGGGGGACTAAAAATATCAGGCTGAATGCTTTCTGAACATACCTAATTCATTAATATTTTTATTTAATATTAATATATATATATTTCTTCTTTTTTACGTCATTTTAACTGAGGTTTTTGTTGAAGATCAAATGCTGAAGATTAGAGAATTCCCATTAGCATGTTTATTCATTTACAATAATTATGCTGTTGCATTGTTCTTTTCGAACTGTTTCTAGAAATATTCCAAAATTCTTGCAAGCATATTCGAGAATGTCTTAAACGCTCTGACAGTAATTGGACCAAAGTTTCGTTTATATCCCACAGAGATTACAGCTCCATTTTGAGTCATAGACATTAAACGTTTTTGAATTGTAATCTCTTGACCTCTGAAAAAATTAAATCCATTTTAGTTGGGATAAATAGATCAAGGTTGGCTTATAATGGTTGAATCAGAGGAAACATTCATTTTAAAAGATTCTGTGGTTCCTCGTTGCAAGAAATGTCATGAAATATCAGATCTCTAATAAACTGTTATACAATTAAAAACCTCGTCTTAAGAGATTTTCAGTTTTTCAGTTTTAAATGGGATCGTTCCCAGTCCAGTGAAGGAGACTCAAGACACAAAATAAACCGTGATTTCACTTCTTATGAAGTTAGTTTTTTTTTTCTTTTATTTACTATTCAAGTTTCATCTGAAACATCGATATCGTTTACAGTTCAGAGAAAAATTGCCAATCCTACTTTCTAATGAATCAAGTATCGCTCGATCTGATTTAATTATAATATTGTTTTAATTTTTCGGATTTATTTAATTTTATTATAGTTATCCATGTGTCATTTTTCTATATGAATATTTACTATTTTGCTCGAACAAATCTCTCATATTTCCTTTCTTATTCGTAATTAAAAGATTTAGCGCTGGTTTTGCCAACGGTTTCTCATTTTAGCTGCCCTCTCCGTTGATATAAACCGTCTAATATCGTTACTAACTATCTGAATATTTTTTTCTTCATTAATTCATGTTTATATGGAGTTTTCCCCATTTTTTTCCCTTTATATTGCATTCATTTTATTCTGATCTTCCTACTTCTTTTGTCTTTTTATTAGTGTATTTTTCTTCCTGTTTTTCTGTTATACTTATTCATATTAATTTCTTTAAGGTAAATATTCTTATAATATTATTATTAGTTGTGATATTAGTAGCATTTCCTTTGACTTCTGTTGCATACTCATTTCAGAAATGGAATCATGGCACTGTTCCGGAAAATCAAAACAATAGCCTGAGATGAGATTTAATAATTGTAAATAAAGGAAAGTAAATCACTGAAGACATTGCGTTGTCAGCCGAACATTAAGTGAAGACGAAAAAATGCAAATATTCAGATAATTTTCCGTACGCCGTCTTAAAATTATGAAATGGATCATTACGTTCGTCTCCATAATAACTGACGTATTCGGAAGCATCCCAGCATTTATTGAAATCAAGGCTACATGGATTATGCATTTATATAATAGGTAGTCATTTAAAATCATGTATTTATCACATGCTTATGTATTATATTACTGTTTGCATGTTAATTTTATACCGTCTAGCAATGTTAATAGATTTCACTGCTGTTAGGCAATTTTTATCCTTTCATCCCAAGCAAGACACCATCCTGAGTAAGACGTTAAACAACATCCAAAGAGCCTCTGAACAGGAGGCTTTGAGGAGCGTGGAACCGCCTCTAAATTGGTGGGGCTCTCAGGTCCACCCTGACCCGAGGTGGTAGCACGCGTTAGGGTCCCAGCTATGGGAAAATAGTTAAAACCCAAACTTGTGTAAAAAATAAGTTTTAATAGCAGAAATACTTTGTATAACAAAAAAATTATTGCCAGCAATAATTTTTGATGGAAGAATTATCAGCAATACTTTAAAAAGTACAAGTAATACAAACAGCTATACATTTTTAAAAAAAATATTATCAGCTATAGATTTATTCAAGGAGAAATATTCCCAGAAATAGATTTTTGAAGAAAAACGTATTACAAGCAATCAAAATTTTATCGGCATTAAGTAACCCATTGAGTTTGATATGCCGTAAAACAAACCAAACTAGACAATGAAGCCACTTGTATGCAAGCGTTAGTGAGTGTTAGAGAAAATGTGAAAAAAACTACTATTAAGGAAAGAGGAAAATAAAAGAACAAAAATTCAGAAGATAGAAGATAACGATTTGCATTGAATTTAAAATTTTGAAGATGAAAGTTGACTTGGAATTGAGAGCCTGGAAGAGAGTTCCACAAGCGTGAAATGTTATAGACAAAGGTTTTAGCATATAACTTAAGGTTACATCTAGACATTTAAATTTTAAAATGTTGAGAGCCTGCCGCCAATCTAGTACTGCAGTTACACTATTAGAAAAAAAAAGGCCCAGTAAATGGACCGATGCCGAGATGTCAGGAGGGTACCAATAACTTTGCATATTCTTTGGATTTCATCAAGAAAATCAAAACTCAGAGCAAGGACGAATGGTAGACTTATAAATATGTAAGTTACATTTGAGCGAGAAAAATTGTCTCGGACAACATAGTGTACCAACTTTCTTAGCGGCAGACGTAGCAATTGATTCAATATAAACTTTCAAATTCATGTCAACTGAAAACGTTAGCCCGAAAAAAACACACAATCAGTTAGTCTACTAGAGGTAAGCATCAGCCATTCTGATGGCAGGTAAAAATAGAACAGCTTTCATTTTCGAGTTTTTTCTCTCTTTGCATCAAACCTGATTATTATTATTATTATTATTATTAGTAGTAGTAGTAGTAGTAGTAGTAGTAGTAGTAATATTAATAGTATCCTGCAGTAACATCATGTAATAATTGGTGCGAAGTGAAAGCAAATCAGTTTTCTGCACTCTGAATTTTTAACGATTTAATTCTAATCTGAATCCCGATCTTCACTATATTTCTTGTTTATTCGACATCTTCGAAAGAGAATTTAACTTTGTTTCTAGTGCACCACCCATTATAAATACAATTTCAGGCCCATGTATGTATTCGTGATTTAATTCTACTTTGGTTATCAATAGAACATCTAATATTCACTCATGCATTTGACTCGAATCAAATCTGAAAAGTTTCAGCAACTTTTTATTTGTGTGTCTCCAATATAATTGTTACTACCAACATTATTATTATTTGCACAATTCTTCTAAGGGAAAAAATTACAGTATTTTATTTTCATTTTGAAGGATCTAATTGATATTTATATTTGTTCATAGATATGAAACCAATTTTTGTCAGGGAAGTCTCGAACAGAAATGCAAATTTTATGCTGAAGGCTTTACAAAGATAAGAATTAAACTGATTTTTAATACGAATCATATGATACGTTATTATAATATTTTAAATAAAAAAGGACGTAAAGCAAAATATGATATTAAATCTCAAAACTTATTTTCATATAAAATATGAGCAGACGGTTATAATAATAGATCGATTTTCATCTAAAGTAACGAGGCGTGTCAGAAATTTGATCACGACCGTTACAGACTTAAGGTGTTGACAACAATTAAAAAGAATTTAAATCCTGATTTTTTGTTAATTCATATAGAATCTAGTTATTTAAACTGACAAGCCATGATCTCATAACCCAACATTGAGAATATGTTCTGAAATAAAAATGTTTTCCTTCAGTTATCTTTCACTACTTTTTGATCAATACTGACGATAATACTTGAAAATTCTTTGGTATATTCTCATCTCTAGAGCGTATTTTATGAAAACGACTTTCTAATGTATCGTTCCTATGTTGTTTTTTTTTTATCTAAATGATAATTTCTAAATGATAATTTGATATTACTCTAAGCTTCAGGGGAACTATCTTAGAAATTATACATTGTGCAAAATTTTATATCGTGTCTTCGTAACGGAAAAAAAATGAGCGGGAAAAAATGTAAACCAACTGTATAGGCCTTTTGAAATACAGAATAAAATGGTTGACTTATCTGATTTACGAAAGCTGATGTTACAACATATCGATATGATCCAGTGATTACAGCAAATAATAAAGACATATTAAACCATTTCATTTTTTAATTCAACGTAATATAAATATACAATTGACAAATTTACAATTGTTATATGCCATGCCAATAGGAATATATACTTGAAAATACGGTGGATAAAATAAATAATGGTTTATTGTAAAAAACAGTACAATAACAAAAAAAGGGAACAGTTATGCAAAGGTCGTTGTAAGTCAATCCAGTAGTGAGTGCTACTTTTGGAAGGTCGGTAGTTCTCGCATAAATCTGATTCGTAAACAACAAATCACAACTAGAAATATTTACCAGCCTCCCCACGAGGTAGGATGTGGAACAAGGGCGAATTTAATGTGGGGCCTCCGAGCCCTCAGGCTCGGCCATAAAGTCCCCGTAGACTCCGCCTAAACGGGTTCAGGTCTGTCTACCTCCCTGGGCGATACTCTGGCCTTCGGCATAGTCTCATCCAGGTTCCTTTCTGTCCGAGGGCAGAAGGTTCGTCAACAGCTAGGAGCTGAGTAACAGACCACAGCTAGAAATAGTTACCAGCCTCCCGAGGATGTAGGATGTGGTACAAGGCGGAATTTAATGTGGGGCAAACCAAGCCCGTAGGCTCGGCCAAAAAATTCTCGTAGACTCCGTATAAAGACGATCGGGTCGATCTCCATCCCCGAACGAGACTCTGCCCTTCGGCATAGCCTCGTCCGGGTTTCTCTCTGACCGAGGGCAGAGAGTTCGACAAAAGCTAGGTGCTGAGTAAGACATCCCAGCTAGATAATATTTATTAGCCCCCCAACACGAGGATATATGTGGCACAAGGACGCGTTTAACGTGGGATATCCTGCCCCGTAAGCTCGGCACAAAATTCCCCATAGAACCCGCATAAACTGGATCAGGTCTGTCTATCTCTCCGGACAAGACTCTCCCCTTCGGCATAGCCTCCTCCGGGTTCCTATCTGTCCGAAGGCAGGGATGTCAACCCAAACAGATGGAAAATATTCCACCGAGATTATCTAGCAACTGCCCCAAGCAGTCACATTTGGCACAAAACCGAATTTAATGTGGGTTTTCCGAACCCGTAGGCTCGGCCAAAAAATTCACGTAGACCCCGCATAAACAGGATCGGATTGGTCTACCTCCTCGAACGAGACTCTGCCCTTCGGCATAGGCTCGCCCGAGTTTCTCTCTGCCTGAAGGCAGAGAGTTCGACAGTAAAGCTGAAAAGATTTCAGTTAGTCTCTGTAGTCTTTTGACTTTAGACACTTACAGGTAGTTACTTCCTATAGTGTAGGTACTTATGGGGGAGGGTATAGATTTTTCCATTACATCAACAATAAAATACACATCTATTCAAAACATTTTTGTAGCAAACTAGGAAATCTTACCGTTACCACCCTTCCATTGTTACAAATTATGTAGGTAAACTGACTTTTATTATTATTATTATTACCTTAGAAGATATTATAGTTAGTCTTCTATATCTTTTTATCACTTCATGCATATTACTCATAAATTATTGAACTTCAACAACCACGGAATTATCTTAAACTTATTTATTCGCTAAGACATATCATAAACCTTTGACAATGAACTTAGGATGGCTGTACCATTGACCTAAATCGATGATCTTACCACTGAACAAGCGAAAAAATTAAAGTAAAAAGTAAATAATACCGCATCGGGACCAAAGATTAGAGTATAGACAATTGTTTGTTTTTGAAACCAACATCCGATAGTGCTGTGAGCCTGGAGGCTTGTGAAATAAATATTTACATTGAATGAGAGAGGTAATCTCATCTTGTCATAACACATGGGGAAAGTCTAATGTAACAAGCAGACTTTTATGGTTCCGGAATAAAAGAGATAACCTATAGTTAAGTATTTGCTAAAATTCAGTGTGTATGGCTGATGCTTCTTTTAAAGCAGTTGCTTGAATAACTAAAGTTTGACTCACAATTTCCTTACCATGATTCATTGCATTTCACTTGTTATCTCTGTCTGTCTGTCTCTCCCTTACTCAGAAGCACACAACTATACATGAACGGTAATGATAATATTCAACCCTTTTCATACGGGAAACATTCCGTATTGATTGATTGAAATGATAGCATTATATGCAGTGAGAATTTATATAATCTAAATCTTAAAAGAGGTTTTCTGAAAAAAAATATCCATAATCTTTTGTATCTCTCTATATTTCTGAGATGAATTATTGTATACATTATTTACATTATACGGATTATTATCCTCATCTTTGTCGCCATATTTATTACAATATGTCAGTCGTTGTACGCTCTGGCACAGTGGATAAAGGCGTTATTTAGATCCAGTTACAGGACCCATAGAGTGTGAGTTCAATACCTGGTTAAGTCAGTGAAGAACTTTCAGAGGGAAATTAACAGAAAATAACTGATATCTGACATCCATTAACTTATGACAGTGGAACTAGAACAGTCTACCCCAGTGAGCGAAATAAAGGGTTCAGTTCGACATTCCAACTACCTGAAGAAGGCCAGAGCGTACAACGGCCGAAACGTTGTAATAAATATGGCGACAGACAAGATGAGGACAATAGTCCAAATAATGTAAATAATGTCCATAATATTTTATCTCTCTTCCCAGCAGTGATCTTTGTTTCTTTTTAACCTTATGTTTAAGTCAGATTGAAAAGTTAGTATCTTTATTGCATCGTTATTTTCGTGGTGATTTCTGATGAAAATCTTCAAGTGGATTTTGCGATTTGTCAATGATGTGTTTCCGGTTCTGCAGTGACTGTCTATTTCTATTTTCCTAAAATGTGTTTTAATAGAAAAATTTATAATTTCAAACCAATGTTAGTACGCATCGAAAGTATCCACATAAGGAAACGGTTAATATTAACATTTTAGCCGTTTCCACACATAAAGTCACCCTGAAGTTGGAAAAAGAGTAAATGATTATTCATCCTTGATGCTAGCATTAATCCATTGATATATGGATAACATCTAATCTTGTAGACATCATTTCTGCATTTAATAGTGTCGATGGTGCGGAGCAGAACATTTTTAGCAGGTTCAGATAACCCCATGCTATTTAGCTTTAAGAAATGCAAGACGAAAAGACGTATTTAAAAGAGTTGGCAAGGTATTGATTTAGCTCTGCTTTTGAATTAACAGTTTTAATTCGTTTTCATTTAGGCACAATATATTTCACTATTCTGCTGTTCCTCTCTCTGAATTTGGCCTTCCATCCAGAATTTGGTTTGCCATAATTGGTCTTCTATTGTCTTTCGAAAGCTAAAATGATTTAGGATTGCACCTCATTTCTCGAAATATTAAAACATTAAGCAGTTTTTGTAAGTGATGCTACATCCACTCGTGTTCCAACAATCGATAGGTATCTTTTTTAACTTATTTAAATATATATTTCTGCCAAAAATAAAACATATGTCGAAATTATAAAGTACAGAGTATATATAATGCATATACCAACAATATCAGTTGAGAATTTTCATGCTGGTAAAATAGAATAGAATAATTAAATAAAATATGTTTTTCCATTAGTTTGTCCAGATCATATATATATCTGTATATATATATATATATATATATATATATATATATATATATATATATATATATATATATATATGTGTGTGTGTGTGAGTGTGGGTGTGTATGTGTATTTAGAGAGAGAGAGAGTCAACATGGAAATCAATATTGCATGATGATTGCGTGCCTGCCAGTTTCAATGTAATTTTCGTATCAGTCAATTATACACTTCATACATAGTGGGGAAAATAAGTATTCTATACACGCCACAAAAACATATTTATTACATTATGTGCCAACACGTATAGAATTCAACACAACATCACACCACATATTTCACGTGTGCGTATTTCTGAACAAATAAATTTATATCAAATTATAATAAATATATCTAAATAATAAGATGAAGTAAATATTATTCCATAACATATCCAAATCAGAATCAAACACGAAGATTTTGAGGAATCACATTTGTCTGTAATGCCAAGTTGTAGCTGCGTCTGCTAAGAACGATTAGTTTAGATTCTGTGTTTGTATTTTAGGACATTCTCTGTGGCTGGTGTTATGTATTTCTTTCAAATTTCTTTATTGACAGGCACTGAAACAAAGTTTCAATCATATTCAACCATGAAAGTAACTGCTTCAAGTAAGTACCTTGGTTTTCTTATTTTCAAAATTCTCATTGCACGAGTTTTTTTTTTCTACTGAATCAATAAATTGCACTTAATTTAAAAACAAACAACGTGTCTGATGCAAGGAAAATCTTGACTGGCGCAATGGTGTTTACTATATATTGGTAAGTGTATCCAGCTGTTCTTCTTTCGACTATATTATTTTTATTGTGTACAACGTAATAAAGAAAACGGTGCTATATCGTTACATTTGTACTAATATGAGGGGCTAATGCTTTATGATTTAAACTAATCATTATACTTCAGTCAAACGTGATGGAAAAATATGAACCAAGAGTTTATCTCTTTTTCACGAAGGTAGTATGTTTCTAAGCGCTTAATATGTATCTGTTATCTCCGAGGCTAAGATATCTCCTCTAACTCATTGTGAGTAATGATTGGTACTACTTTAGCATTCTTTCAGACCTGCTTGCAATCTGTTGAAACGTCGGTACATGAATGAATCCGTAACTATTTAACAGCTTTTCCTTTCACGATAAAAAAAATAACAATGGAGCACATATATCTGTAGAATTATTTTTGACATTACGTTTACTGATGCTATGACGGTTGGCGATCAAGTAATACACCGCAGTGTCTCACTTAAATCTTAATTACGACTTCGAATATTCAACGCTGTTTAGAACAATCAACCTCGGAATTTATATTCTCATTTCCCTAATTTTATGATTTAGTAATGAAGATATTTCTACCCTATATTTCAAAATATATATTCTATAATTTTATATAACTTAAACTTTTTATTATATATATTCTTGTAAAGATGAAACCTATATGAGTTAATTTAGGAAAGTATTTACCGTACGTCTTCGAAACTAATGCATTAAATGGATTTTGCGATGTTTATTAGATTATTTAAATTCCCTAATTTCTGTCTGAATTTGTAAACTGAAATACTGTCATTACCTACAAAATTTACATTCAGTCTATTGTCTTCTCCGTATGTGTTAATATCTCTAATATATTTACTTACCCTGCAACTAGAATTGGAAGTTACAAATTGAATATTATTATATACTATGGACACAGAAAAATAAATGCTAATTATATTAATTGGACCAAGCTACTCATAACATTGCTTGTAATAATTTACTGTTCTTTTTATATAAATAATATTATGTTAAATAATAGTAAATAGAAAATGTAATGAAGTCACCAAATAACTCATATCAACACAGGCGATAACGTATTTCATACGCCATCTTGTTCGATATTTTTTGTTTAACTTCATTCAACTTTAAATTTGTTGTCGTTATTATTTTTAGTATATATTTATTTTTAAAATCTGTTCCTGTCTATGAATGACTATTAATATAATTAATGTTGTAAATATTTACCGGACGCAAGTTAGTTATGAAAGAATGAAGGATGAAACGAGGTATTGAGATGACAACAACAAAGATGAGGATATCGAAACAATAATTCACTACAAAAGCCACTTAAAGTAATGATGCCGAGTGGATGCAAGGCGTAGAATCTATATCAATTTCATGTATATATGTGAAATGACAAATTTATGAGATTCGCTTGTTTTGTCCATGTTGTATAAGGGAAAATGGCGTTGTCGACACTGTGGTTTGAAACTAGATCGCCGGTGAGTAACAGGATGATTCCATTAGAAAGTAGATCACGTGATCATAAAGGAAATGAATAAATAGGAAGTAACGTGATGACTATACGATCACTGTCCACTCGTCTTGGTGGAATTCATTTGAATCAATGTACCGATTACTTTTTCGAGTATTCAAACTCAGTTAGTGTAGTTGTTATCTTTGCTCGACGGTTGATTTTGTCCGACCTTACGAATTGTTAAGAGTATTATTTTAGTTTTGTTTAAATTTTGAATTTCTCTAAATTTTCATTTTTATTTGTGTGTAAATGTTTGTTCAATTTTCCTTTCAGTAGTTTATTTATTTTGTGCTTTACTCCATCCCCGTTTATTTTTTTAAGTTTTTTAAATTTTTCGTATTTTTTTTTTTTAATTGTTGCTTCTTACTTTAATTTTCCACGTTCTTGTTTGACTTTATTTTGTTTTTTGTTTTTTTTGTGCACGAATTTGGCTCGTTTTTCGTGAGAATTTTTGTTTTTTTTTCATTATTCTTTCGTTTTTTTGTAAGCAAATTTAATATAAGGGGAACTCTTATTTTTTTAGACGTGGTGGTTCTGGACCACCATGGCGGAAAAGTAGAAGCTCAATATTCGTCACCGCCTGGAAAAAAATAAAATCTGCCTGAGCGGAAAACGAAGGACTCAACGTATTATGAGGAAAAAAGAGGAAAATACGAGAAAAACGTAAAAGGAAATGAATTCTTCACAATTTCAGAGGCTCTGGAATGTAAGAATATTTTCTCTGCTGACCCCCGACGTAAATTGTGCACAACAGATAGATTATAAAAGGGACTTTAAAAAGCCTCAAGATTGCCCCGAAAGTTTTAGCTAGGAGATCCAATGCCATGTGACCTTCTTCTAGCTACAGAGCATGAGGAAAAACAATTGGCCAGAAGTGTCTCTCAACCACCGCTATACGACTTCAGCGGCGGGCAAAAATCACAGATCTTGGGGTGCCCGTGAACATCTGTCAAGACCGCATGGGAAGCTTCATTTCAAAATATGGACCAGTGGATGAATCGTCTGCCATGATCAGCAACTCGGAAATCGACACGGACACTAACCAGACAAGCCTTTTCGGAAATCCGAAATACATTAAAGTGCCGCGGCAAGCGGGTGCTGGTGGAGGGACGCAGACCATGCTATTTGTCTTGCGGAGCCTCAAGGTACATGTCCAAGGCGTGCCCAGCTAAGAATTTGCAAAATCCACCCGCCCGACAACGACGACAATAACAACAGCATCAGCGACATTAGCAGTTGTAGTAGCAGAAATATCACTAGAGAAGTCCACCGGCGGTGACTGGAAGCAAGTAAAAGGAAGGAAAAACGCAGCCTCTTTGCAAAAATTGCTGTCTCCAAAACAGCAGGAACGACAACGTCAGATCAAACAGCAGCATGTAACAAACTCAGAAATGGAAATGGAAGTGGAGAAAATGGCGCCACCTCGTGCGTCCTCTCTAAAGAGTAGTAGCTAGGAGGAGGAGGAGGAGGAGGAGGAGGAAGAAAAAGATGTACTAAATCAGAAACACTTCCCCTAAAGAAGCTGTCACAATTCCAAAAGTAAGGAGCCGACCTTCCTTCTCTTCCATTTCTCTGCTCCTCTCTCACTCCACCTCTTCCATCGTCAGTCTCTACACCCATTTATACGTCCACTACTTCGACACCTCTCCCAGCAAATTATAAAATGAAAAGGAAGAAATATTTCCCCGGTCCAGAGGCCGCTTGTAAAATAGATTGAAAAGAGTGGAGAAAGGTTCTTTGCAAGCAAAAAAAAAATATCCTTCTTGGGTATACTATTCTCGGTGGTTGGGAAGTCCGTAGAAGACCTCAACAATTTCGTTAATAACCCTGGGGTCATCAGTCATCCCTTGCGCAAGGTACACTGGGAGCTACCTTAAAATCTGGAGTCATTTTTCGACACAAAGGACGCATTTCCTAACATTAAGATGATCGAATTGGAAAATTCATCTTTGAGAAGATTAAGACGTTTTGTCCTGTGTGGATACCAGTATTACTCCATTCCTCAATATAAACGGTTGTTAAACAAACTTATCCCATGGTCGGTGGAATTGTCCTAGATGACGTCGACGTTGGATACATGAAGCCAAGGACAATCCGTTGTGGTCCTTTACGCTACAGATTTCTGTCCTGTATGTGAATAATTTGACGATTTTTTATCGTATCAAAACTAAAGAATGTCAATTAAGATAGCCAGTTTGAATGCGAATGGCCTGAGTAAGGATGCTCTGCTTCGTGACTATTTTTATTCTGTGTGGATGTCGCTGCGATCCAGGAAAATCACTTTGTTTGCAACGTCGATGCTTGCGTTCTGTCGTCTATTCGGCATACGGGGACCGACAGGCGAGAGGGGTATCTTTGCTGATGAAGCGTACCCTGGATGCGAGAATAGACCGTGTTCATGTGGATGCCAAGAGCCGGTTGATCCTGGCCGATATTGCTGTAAAAAGTGGCTAGTTTCGTATGGTTGCGCTTTATGTTCCCAAGGACCGGGAGGAGAGAGTCTCGTTTTTTCGGCAGTTGGGACCGTTTCTGATAGAATCAACGCGCCTAGTTCTAGTGGGGATCTGGAATGCTGTCCTTTGACAACAAGGTTGGCTGCTCTGATCGGCGACTTTCGTCTCCACGATAGATACCGGGTCGATCACTTAAACGGGGAGATGTGGAAGTGGGCACTTAAGTGGTTGTCTACCAGGGTGTCTAGCTACCTGGATAAAATGTTAGTCAGAAGGACTGACATAAATCTACTAGTTTGTCACACGTTTCACTGGTTAGGCTATTCGAACCAAAAACTCGTCTGTGCCAGGGTGGCGTTAGATCGTAGACCTGGAATGACTGAGTACTGGAAGTTCAATCTCTCTTTACTGGACAGATTTGACTTCCATGAAGATCTAACTAGCGTTGTGCAGAGGAAAATAGTGGGGACGGTTCTTGGTTTAAGGATAGTGTTAGGTCTTTCACTACCGATTTTAGCAAACGGCTCGTTCTAGACAAGGCTAACAAGGTGAAGGCTCTTAAGGATAGTTTTTCCCGGGCGAAGGCTGGGTTATTCCCTAGAGATAGGCGTAGCTAGCGAGGCTCTGGGCATAAGTAAGGGAATTAGACATGTTAAGCAAGATATCTTCAGAATCTCTAAGTACGGCTGCAGAATTGCGTAGAGTTTCGTCGAGGTTCCGATTGCTACATTCGGGAAGTTAAGATACAGGAGGGGCGTACTCTGTGGTCAATTAACGAGGTCTGTGAAGCGTTTTAATCGCATTTCTAGAGCCGCTTCATCAAGGAGACTGGTCCCTCCGATGAGGAGATTCGTAGCTAATTGTCTGATTTTCCTCAGCTTTCGTCAGCTAAAGCGGCTTGCTGCGAGGATGAAATCACGGAGGCCGAGGTCTACGCGGCATTGAATAAGGTCGGCAATGGCAAGTCCCCGCGTCTGGATGGTTTTCCATAAGAATTTATTGAGGCTCTCGCACATCTTTGTCCGGATTTTGATTGTCGTGTTCAACAACTGGTTCCGCCAGGGGTCCGTGCCCGACTGTATCTCCAGGTGTGTGTCACGCTGATGAAAAAGGGTAAAGGTGTTGGGCGGAATTTAGATTACTACAGGCCCACGCCTCTGCTAAACACAGAGTTAAATATTTTGGCCAAGATCCTAACAGAGCGTTTGCAGTAATTTGCCGAGATTCTGTTGGGACCCGAGCAAACTTGCACTGTAAGGGGAGGAACAATTTAGAGCAAACTGCATCTCATCCGCACAATCCTAGAGTGTGTAAAAGACTATGACGAGGCCGCTCTGGTCAATGTGGATTCCAACCCAATTTCTATTGCGGCTCTTTCGCGCTAACTCAGTCGGCCCGTCAGCGTTGTCCACTGTCGGCCCTACTTTGGCTTTGGAGCCTCTGCTTCGCCGACTGAGGGATAGGGTGTGCAGTCCGGCCTTATGTAGAATCACAGTTCCTGGTGGTGCATGATCCAGTTTTTCCGCGTACATTGACGTATCCACTTTAGTGTCGTCCAGCAGCGACATTGATGTGGTACTAAAGACGCTTGAACGGTACGAATGTTGACAGGGACCAAGATTAACCACAACACGTCTTCCGGCTTGCGATTATGTGCCTGGAAGTGGGTCGATTCGTGATTCTGTCTAAAGGCAGAATACAACGGTCTCTCGTTTTGAGGGCTGGACGGGCCCAACTGACATCAGTTATTTTATTTTGTTTCTTTTGATATTTACCTTTTGTTTTTGGATTCATCCCCTCACATATATTTTTTTATCATGTACAAATTTTTATGCATAGTATTTCATAATCATGGGGTGCGTTTTGTAGGTCCCACTGACAGTATGCGGTAATATAAACGATTGATTGGTGATGGATAAATTCTTTTGGTGAATGTGCTAATTGTAACGTGTGAATACGTCGTGAATCGGGTTAACTAGGTATAGGATTGAAGGGATGACCCTAAGCCTTTTTAGCCTTTTGACAACAACTGTGTGTATTTCATGCAAGAAATCGACACTGTTCACCCTTTTATACGGATTACACACTTCTGAACTTTCGCGATTCTCACCTGACACGTATCTTCCAAGATGTGAACATTTTTATAATAACAATTCTTCTTTACGGTAAGTTCCTTTACTGACAATTTCTTATTACAAGTTTGATTTTTTGTTTTTTTATCCTCGTCATATTTTTTTTACCCACGTGTTTTTTTTTTTCTTCTTTGATTTTCTCTTATTTCTATTGTTATTTTTTGGATATATGTTGTCTCTTTTAATTTCCTGTGGCCCCACGTAAGACTTTATTTGTTTATGGGTTCTACGTTCATTTTTTTCGCCTGGTTTTATTTTCTCTGTGTTTCTACTTTCTCTATTATTTAATTTTACATATATGTTAAATCTGTGTTACTTTTTGTTTAAATGGCTTGCGTGTTTAAATTTTCTAAATTTTCTCGTTTGTTTTCTCTAATCCTTCGTTTTTTTTATTTTATCTGTCGTGATTCGCACGTTTTTGGTCTGACATTTGACGATATTGTATTTGTAAAATATGTTATTTTTACATATTTATTCTTGCGAATTTCTATTGTATATTAACGTTTATATTTTCTGTTGCATTTTTCAACGAGTCTTAATGTTTATGGTTGTTAATCGTCCTTTTTTTGCCTGTCTTACTATATTTATTTTGTGAGTCATTGAATGTGTAACCGTTTTTGCCGTCAACAAATATTTGTGATTTTTATCTGTGTTATATTTCTCGCTATCGTATATATAATTTTTCGCTTTTTGTTTTATTTTTTCTTGTCTGACTCTTACGCAATATCTTTTATTAAGTAATCATTATTGTACGTTCTACTGTTTTGTCTTGTTAAATTTCCTCACGTCAAAAGGAAGTTGTGATTTATTTTCTCAATTTTCTTAATGGGCGAAAAAAGGCGCCTAAACTTTTTATTTAGAACTAAAAATGAATGAATCACCAGATAAGAAAACTTACGAAAATAAAATGAAAATGCAGAAAGAGCTAAAAGTATTGAGGTGTCCTCGAAAAGAAATAGCCAAAGTTAGAATGAAAATATGGTGGCCGGAAATGTCCAAAATCTAAATGAAAATATGATGGCCGAAAATGGCCAAAATTTTAATGAAAATAAGATGTGCGATTAAGGCCAAATTTCAAGTTAAGGAGTTAAGATTTTGGAGGAGAACATGGTGGTCAAAACAGGCCAAAATTCACCCATCACATCTGAAGCTAATATTGACAAGGACAACGAAGACGACAACGTAAAGGTAGGGAAGAAGCCCTCTTGTTGGACTTCCCCATCAAAAGATCAACATCATGGAGCTCCTGGAGAAAGCCAAGAGTTACGCTCATCGCATCATTCAAGATTGGCTCTTGATAATTTCCGAGAAACTTCAGGAGATTAAAAAGCGAATGGTGTAATTTTTTGTGGTCAACAAGCGTTCGCACAAAATTTGTCGTTCCGCAAAAGACACCACCATAAAAACATTGACATAATTGGGGGTTTAAACAGCAGATAGTCATAAAAGGAAAATTATATTTTTCATGCCCTTAGAACTGTGATGCTATTAGCACTCGAGACCTCATAAGAAATGATCTCATTCTGTTGGACCGAATATCAAGCCGGCGTAGTCCACGTAGCAGTATATTAGATCCCTCCTCAGATTTTCGGAGAACACTTGGGAGCCTGTGTCAATTTGGACACATATTCAGTGATTCCTCTGATGATCTGACCACATGTTGGAGCTTCGAGATAATGGGGGATCGTAAGGCTTTCGTCCAAATGTAGAGGGCCAGAAAATGCCTATCATAGTCGCATCACGAAAACCGACTTGCTGGAATTGTGGAGGACCTGTGCACCTCGTCCCTTCTTTCCCAGGTGGTCTCTGGAACTCTGGCCCCGCCAACCCAAATCCCACTCTGCCCATGTCTGTAGTTTCAGTCTCGCCTGTAATGAACATACCAGAAGCCGGGACCGTCTCACGGTCCCCATTCCCCGCAAAAGATTTCCTGCCGCTAGTGAGGTTTAGAAGGAGGAAAAGGGCCAATGACAGGTGTTGTTAAGGCTACAGGGAAGGTCCGGGCACCGGGTCCCCGTCCCATTGAAGCCCGTACAAGGAATGACACAAACAACCCCATTCCCTCTATCAGTTCTAAGGGTGACACCTCGACCGGATTTTCAGATAAAATTCGGCAGCAGTAGTTGAGATATGAGCCATCTTTCAGGAAAGCGGAGAGAATCCAGAAATCAAAAGAATCAAAAAGAAAAATCTTCCAAGAAAATTTGGCACTTCTTCCTCGGTATCTTCTTCCCCTTCCTCAAAACAACGCCTCCTCCAGTTTTGAGATCCCCATCTCCCACTCACGTTAAATTGACAAGCTTATAAAGCCCCGTCTCTCCGGTTAGCTACCGTGAATGCCAAGGGTCTGAGGTCGGAATTTCGCATGGTGAGAATCTCTTGTGACCTTCAGCCTCTCGGGATGGATGGATTTATTTGTGCAGAATACACGGGATTCTTCTCGCGAATATGATAGCATTCTGTCTAGCGGTGTTTCCGCTATTCAGCATGTTTTGCTGGACGATCAAGAGGTGTCTTGGCTGGTGAGCAAGTCTTTGAAGGCTGCGTGTGCTTTTGTCTTCGCAGATCCTGGTCTCATCGTGGTTTATACGCCCAATGAACATTCTAACCAGCCTGCTTGTTTCGACAAATTGAGCCGTTTTTGACGACATCTCGTCTGGTAGTTTTAGCGGAGGATTAGAATTCAGTCCGATATAGATCGTAAAGTGTTAAATTCCGGTACTAACAACCGGGATGTGAAACCATTTCGGAACTTTATCAATAGATTTGATCTTGTTGATAACTACCGGAATGAACAGCCTCGGAGGTAGTATGGATTTTGACAAATAGCGGCGGCTTAGCTACAGATGGGCATTCTAGCTACCTCGACCGGGACTTAGGAGAGTCGATGTAGCTTCCATTATATAGTTTTTTCGCAACATAGTCTTGTCCGTGTTCATGAAAACATAGATATGCCTCAGGTTAGGAATGCTGGCTACTGGATATTGAATTAATTATAGTTTGCTGAGCAAGATTTCCGGGACCAGCCGCTACTAATGGCACGAAGAGAACTGACGCGAGCTGTGATTTGGAATATCCGGTGGGACAAATTAAAATCTAAAAATTAGAACGTTTCGTGCTGATTATAGTCGTCGACTCAATCTAGATAGATTAGCGGCACAAGAGGATTTGGTGAAGAAAGCAGATCCTGAAATTAAATCCCGTGATAGTGGGGACATAGTTTGTAACTAGGGCAGATCTGGCCTCCTTGCTTTATCAGAAAGAATCAAGTCTGGTAGTTAGGGCTAGGTTAAAAAGAATTTCCGATGAGGCGACGAATATGGTCGTTGAATTGCGTGCAGGTGAATCTCGGAATGCATCTCAGCGACATATCGCTTGCGTCACATTGCCGAATAACCAGACATGTTAGGCGTTTCGGGATTACTTTTCACCAAACCTCTCGGTCTGGTCCCTGCTCAATTCGACGCCTATATAGCCGACTTTCCCTAGGGAGATGGATTGGCTAAGTACGAAGGTTCCATAAAAGAGTCGGAAATCTGGGATGCGCTGAAGCAGGCTGACCTGAAAAAAATTCCGGTTTTAGGTGGTCTGTCTACCTTAGGAAGTGTACTTGAAGCAGTCGGCAGTTTTTGTTTCTTTGCTGGTTTCTGATTTGCAACAACTGGATTCAGTAGGTGTCTATACCTTAACGCTTCACCAGGAGTTTAATCAATTTGCTAATCAAGAACAAGAACAGTAGGAAAAGGTTAGGTAACTTTCCTCCTTTAACTATGTTAAATACAGAGTTAAACATTTTGTATAAGGTCTTAGCGAACTGTTTGCAGGTTATCCTCTCTATTCCGATTGGTTCCGAATAGACTAGGATTATTCAGGACAACCTTCATATGGTACGCTTGATCATTGAGCAGGTCAAGAGGGAAGCCGTTCTGATCAATTTAGCTCAGTCCAAGGCCTTCAGTAGGGTTTACCATTGATTTCGTTGCAGGGTCGTAGCGTCGTTGTGCAAGTTCACTGAAGGTCTCATGTTTCTTATGCTGCACGGAAAGTTCTTTGTCCTTGAGGACAATTCTTTTTGTAGCAATGTGGTACCGCCGTTGACGAAGGCTTAACACTATATGTTCTTTTGCTTGCTAATGACCATGAGAGTCGTGATTTGGTGGACACGACTGAAGGGATTCTATGGAGGCGAGAATTTTACTTCTTTCAAATTGATCTCGTTTTTTAAGCATCAAATAAAATCAAGATTAGTACCGAAAAGAAACGGCTCTATTCATCAGAATTTAGCAAAAAATGGATGGATCTTGCGCGCTAGTGTCGAGTGAGAGGAGCTGATTTGTAGTGTCACTTTGATGCCGGTCAGGCAACAGGATATTGTTCTTCCTGGGTTGAACATAGGCTAACCCGCCCTAATTTAACTTAGTTTAGGGGTTCGTTTTGTTCAATAAGGACAAAACGAACCTCTAAACTATTGTGAAAGGTGTGAATCCTCTTTCATCTCCCTCCAGCTATGGGTAAATAGCAGGACAGACTGGGTTCTATAGCCTTGGATGGCAACTGGTCTAGGAGAAGGAAAACTCTGAACTCATTCACCCTCCTCTGAGGGTGAATGAAGTCTCTCTGAGACTTGGTTGGCAATCCATTCAGTGATGGGGTCACGATAAAAACACCCTTGATAGCCCTAGTGAAGCATCAAGAATTCAGCTACTTGACAAGATTATGAACTACACCAATCAAAGTATTAGTGAGTTCAATCTCGGCTGAGGCCGCAAGATGATTGTCCTTATTTTCTTAATTCAAGTTACCATAGCTAAGGGATTTATGCTCATTGACACCTTTCATTTCGGTCCCTATTTTTCTTCTTTTTAATAGGGGAATAAAATAATAATTGAAAATGTAAACCCCTAAGAATATTTACACACACACACACACACACACACACACATATATATATATATATATATATATATATATATATATATATATATACAAAGAAACAAAAAAAATGACTAATGAAGGAGGGTATTTTTCTTTTGTTTTTTCTTTTTGTTGTTCCGTTTTTCTGAGCATGTATTTGAGTGATTTCTTAGGATAAATGAATTTCTTATTATTAAACTACAGTAGTTATTTCGATCAGTGAACTTGGTGGGGTATTACTAACAATGTTTTGTTGAGTTTCTTTGTGTGTGTGTATATATATATATATATATATGTATATATATGTGTGTGTGTGTGTGTGTGTGTGTGTGTGTGTGTGTAAATATTCATTGGGGTTAAGATTTTTCCATTTTTATTTTGTTCCCCTCCAACCCACTAACAATGAGTTGTACATATGCCGATCAGTTAGGACTTCCGTGGAGACATTGCAGTATTATAGTGGATGTAATAAGAATGGTAAGTAAGAATGCGTTGTTTTCGTCTTAGGAATATTGAAGAAGAACGTGCGACATTTTGTATAAATACAAATAAATATTTCTTCATTTCCATTCTATACTCTCTTACTATTCTTATCACCATTTCTAATCTATCCTCTATTATTATGCAGACCGATATTCTCTCCTGTATTCACTATACTATTTCTCAATACGGATTCCTATCCGAGAGAGTATTACCGAGAAAGTACTATTGGTGCGAGTACTATTCGAAGGCGTCTGACACCAGCATTGTTCAATGGCGTTACTATAGTTGTTTCTACTACAACGAGTATTCATTGTCTAACAAAAGTGGCAACGAGTGTTGGTTGACATCAAAAAACTACTAGTATGCTGTTCACTGTTTAATTACTCTCTACGTCAGAGTTGCTATGTTCTCTCTTTCACTGAAGATTAACTAAAACATGAATCAACGACACATAAATCGTTTTATGTGTACACTTATAACTCTTGCTGTATAGCATCAACAGGTGCATGAGTCGGAGAATAATGTATCGCGGAATATTAATAAAATATGTATAATGCTATTTATGGGAGGTTACTGATCTTTTTTATGTTGTAACATTAATATGGTGGTGTAGTCGGAATACTGTTGTTAAAATTCCTAATCTCATACGTTAATATGTATTGATTTATTTACTATAACCCAGCTACATACCCGGTTTCAGCTTGAAGAATGATGCAATTTTATTATTTATTAGTTTAACTAAACGTCGTAATATATTAATGAAAGGACTATTTTAATTCCGGTGTGTGGTGTCTAAAATCTTCAGGAATATGAACAACTGCTCATTAAATTAATTAATTAATTAATACTAATTGCCCATCAAATATTTAACGGAATTTTTTTCTCGCGTGTTAAACTGACTGTTGAGTAAATATTGTACGTTTTCAAATAGAAGGACGACATATTTACAGGTAAATTCAGGAAAAAATTAAGAAAAATATAAAAAGGTGAAAAAAAAATCATAATCCACACCAATACTAGTAGATTAGTTCATTGTTCTCGGGCAATGTAACTCCCTCTCCTCCTGCCACGGATGCGACAGTGATAATCTGCCTCTGTCTCACCCACAGAATTCTTCAGCCATATGTTTTCGACAATGTCTTCCTGTTAAACTTTTTTTATTGCTTGAAATCTTCCATGTTCTGATTTTTATTTAATTATTCCTTAAATTTCTGTGTTACGTTGGGTTCTATACACTTTCCAATAAAAAGCAGATAACGAGACTTATAATGTCAAAAATTTAAAACTTTACAGCTGTTACACTCTTTCTGTCTATAATCCCTTCCTCAGATCCATTATTATCCTTTGTAAGCCTGGATTTTTTCTCTTGATTTAATAACTTATATTATTCAGGGCCCCTTGCTTGTAAGCATCTATTACACTCATTCAAATAGACATAGGTGATAGGCAGGCTTCCCCGAAAAAACCTCGTTATCCCTCTCCCTTCTACAATTCGGTGTCTTATTTCTCAATTACATGAACGAGCTTGTCTCGGTACATTTATACCTCGGTCAGGTACAATATTTCTGACCTAAAGAAATGTTCTGTTGCATTGACTTCTGGGCAGTTGTGACATGTCCACTGGGAGCATCACGCACGTATTTTCCTTTCAGGCCTGATTGTAACTTCATTAAAGATGCTGGAGGTAGACGTTTTCTGGGATTTGGCTTTAGTCAGGGATTCGAACCTCTGCGAAACTTCGGAGGAGTTTATCCTATCAGCAGGCGTACACTCATCATGCAATATTGATTTCTATGTTGACTCTCTCTCTCTCTCTTTCTCTCTTTATTTGTCTCTCCATATAAATCAGTATAAATGATATCTATTATCACTGTCTTGTCCGTATATTGCTTAATATGTTGTAATTGACATCTTTGATAATGGCTTATGTAAGCCGAAAGCTTAGATTGTATTAAAATATATGGATCAATATTGTGAATTTCTTTCTTCGTTCAATGATAATGTTATTAAACTTATCAGATGTTATGAAAAGAATTTACATAAAATAAATAGACAACACTTGTCTATATTATTTAATGAAACGTGTATTAATGAAAAGATGCTGCCTAAATACACACAATTTAAATTACATGATCCATCAGCCCACAATACTATCAATACTTGGAATTACAAATGTAGCCTTGTAAAAAAAGCAAATTGAAATAGCAAAGGAAAAATTGAACAACCTTAACAGCAACAAACAAGACATTTACGATAAACTACAGGATATAACTACCCCGGATCAACTGGAGGAAATTACACATAGACTCACGGAAATTACCAATAAATCTGAAGCTCAACACCGATTTAAAATTATAAAAAAACTGAATACATTATACAAAGGTAATATCACTCTTCCTAACAAAACTGATAAATACATTAACCTTTCCAACTATGAACTAAGAACCAAAAAGAATTGCTTAACCTTGGACCTAACTGTCATATATACCGTAAGTATAATCAACTTTTTAAAAATGGATCAATATTGTGAATTTCTTTCTTCGTTCAACGATAATGTTATTAAACTTATCAGACGTTATGAAAAGAATTTACATAAAATAAATAGACAACACTTGTCTATATTATTTAATGAAATTTGTGTATATATATATATATATACATATATATATATATATATATATATATATATTCACACACATACAGATTTTTCCACAAGCAAATCCATATTTAATTAACCATAGATATTACAATATTTTTTGTAAATAAAAAGCTGTAATCCCTATATAATAAAAGACTGCTCCAACCTTGCATTAACAAGATATTTTGATTAAATTTCAATTATGCAACGGTCAGTTTATACTCACCACCTGAAGATTGCGTTGTGCATGAAACTGAGTAGTGCTACCGGTGAGGGATATATATATATATATATATATATATATATATATATATATATATATATATATATATATATATATATATATGTATTTGAAGTAGAATATTGACGAAACATGTATGAGTAAGTGTAAAAAGTTTTCTTGTAACGCCTTTCATCCTTTAGAAGAACATGGGACTAAATTCCTTATGTTGTTATTGCTACTCATCGCACTGCCGAGGGATGGTGGGCATTTTATTTTATTTTTTTTTTATATTAGGAATTATGATTTACCCTAGGTTCAAATCCAGCCGGAGAAGGTCTATTTTTCTATTAAGATTTTTCCAACATTTAGGCTGGTAGATTAAAATAAATAAATATAGTGCCCAATATATTAATTTTGGAAACTTGCTTGTGTTACTCAAAGACGCACTAGAAAATAAACACACATACGTATTAATTCACCTTTAGAGTGCTTGAAGGTAAAAAAATGAAAAAGAATCTCGTTTAGCCTCTGTGTCAAGTTATTCGTTTATTTCTAAGCAGTGTTGTTTGTGTCTGAAACGTGGCATTGGATAGAATTTCTAATACTGATTTGAAGGGCTGGGAGGCAATCTTGTTCACTCCATTTTCACCAAAATGTCCTTGTCCCCTATAAAACGTCGATTCGGAAATATCAAGACATTCAAATTCTGTGCTATCACGTTCAATTTGATTTGAACGATATCTAATTTTTCAGTGTTTGAATCGTCTGTTGCTGACAGCTGATAATCTATAAAATAAATAAACCAATATTCAGAAGGGAACAACGAAAAAGTAAATGGTCTCACTAAAACCGACATAGAAATATCCAAGTACAATATTTATAAACGTCGGCGAAAAAAGCGAAATCAAATAGTCGAATCCCTTAGAGACAAACTTACTTTAAACTCCACACAATCGCAAACACAACAACTGATGGTTTTTTGTGTAATTTCTTTTCTCTACATTTTATACTGCCATGATAGATTTAAAATGCTCTCACCTCTTTCAATATATTTCTTCAGAATAGATTTTGGTAGATTTATTTTCGTTGTAAAGTTCGATTGTTCCCTCCGTGTCAGGAAATCTTTCGATTAGTTTATTCTTATTAATATTCCCCCTATGCCTGCCATGTCACCACAATTTAGACAAGAATATTGTTAGTTTAATTTTCGATATCGCTGTCAGAAATATATATTTCGTGTTTTCCCATTTAAACACATCTAGAAGTTACTTGGTTATTGTTTCCGTATATTTACTTGTGTAACATTAATTCTCAAAATTTATCTTTAGGTTTGTAAAAATTAATGGTTGAATCTATTCTAAACACATTTACCCGGCTTCTCGATACCTTCTTTAGTCTTAGAATATTTGGAATATATTTCTAATTAATGTTCTATGTGATGGGTGTATTTTCGATCATTATGACATTCATAAGAAAGTTGTTTGTTAAAAAGTATTCTTATTGTATAGGGTTAGAATAATTCTTCAATTAATGTGTTGGAAGGTTCAAAATAAACATAATGTTCCTTGGAGTTGTCTTCTCCCTTTTTCACATTACGTTATAAATTGATTTAATGTTAAGCATGATTTTATTAGAAACACTTTTCTAAGCTTGCGAGGACTTTGTACCGTTGGACCATCAAACGTCTAGAACGGTTTCTGCAAACGTAATCCCAAAGAAAACTTCGCATCATTTGGTAGGACAGCATCAACAGTAACGATATCTTCTCTCGGATATCTCTCCCAGTATCTTGGTTATCATCCTTCAGGATCGCCACCGCAGAGCAGTTCACGCTTCTACAATGTATCCCACTCGACGCCCATGTGTCATACTGTTTGAGGAATTCTCCAGTGGCAAGAGGCTACACGAAGGCCCATAACGACACATCAAGGATCAGTTAAAAATATCCCTGGCACAGACCAACATCGACCATAAGAACTGGGAAACCGTTGCTGTCAACCCGGCTTCCTAGCGTAGGAGCATCTGATGGATGAACAGTGTTTTATTTTTCAGTCTAACCGTTAACATGAAAAGGATCTGCGACATGCTGTCAGGAGGTGCCGACTCGCACAGCCGCGTCTCCACCCACACTTTTCTGTGGCTCTTGCCTTCACAGCCAACTCTATCACCACCACGATGGGAAGGGGAGGAGGGGAAGAAGGAGACAAGTGGACGATCCCGGTGTTCGGATATGAACAGCTGCCGATGATTCATTCGTATGATATTCTTAATAGTTCACTCATCCTGGTGATAATAAAGGCGCATCTAGTTACAATAAAATATATATTCATTGTTTCACTGTAACTTGTTATTAAAAGTTGTTGTGGCTTTTATGTAAATTATATATTTCGATTAATTTTATTTAGAGTTTGCTTTTTTATCGACAATATGGTTAGAGAAATTATTGTAAATATGTGTTCGACTTAATTTCATTTTTTTAAGAAATGATGAAAATAGATGTGTGGTTTTTTAAATAAGGGGTTTTATTAGTGCAATTTTGTACTTGTAATTAAAATTTGAAATGAATGTTGTAAAAGTTTGGCTATTCGAATCGAAACATCACGGAAATTAAGATCGCACGTAAGTAAAAAGGCTGAGGTATTAACGTTCAAAAAATCATTTATATATCATTTTTTATTTTACCAAATATTTTGGTCAATATATATATATATATATATATATATATATATATATATATATATATATATAACCCAGTGACATTAGTTGCTGTTATTTCTTGCCTACGACTTACTTTAAATAATTCCGCTCATTTTCGAAAATTGTAAATAAATTTCCTGCAATTGTTATAGAATGCTCTAAAGATGACAGCCACTCTATGGTCGTTCTCAGGAACAAAACGCACACACATATGTTTATGTGTGTGTAAGTGTCACGGAAATAAATGCAAAAAGACACAGATGGACAAAGTTAAAGACATGGTAGGAATTAATTTTCTATTGATTACTAATTACTGCATCTGTTATGCAGACCTATATATGTCTTTTCATCGTACGAATTAATTAATTTGTTTCACATAATACTGTTTTATATTCTGGCTTTTTAGATGTTAACATCTCACAAATACACTCAATACTCCATATATATTAACGCCTTCATGTATATTTAATCCGAAGGTGAAACGAAATCTTTGTATTTGCGAGTTCCCCTTAACAAATACTATTATCTAAAAGATAAAATCTAACAATAGTTGGCACATGATGAAACGCTAAACTATATAAGACTTTCTTTTTGTTTCGTCGCCAAACAATCAAGTTCTTTTCTCATGTTGAACGGGTGATTCCTTCATTTTTATAGACTTCACTCTGAATTGTAATGAGTAAATATAATATAATATGTGCAATAAATGTCTAAAGTAGACGCACCGTGCATGAAATAATCCTTCATCGCAGTTTCGTGCCAATAATTGATTCCGGTGTTCCGAAGGTAAAGCAGCTGGGAAATATATTTTCTAGATGAAAACATAAGGCCATTTCTTGTACACGCTTAAAGGTGATCAATCAACGTAATCGTAAAGAAGATAAAAATACACAATTTCTATAAACACAGTATATGTGTCCGTTCACATATTTTTTTTAATTGTACAAGCCTGTAATGGTACTATGTTAATTTTCTCTCCTTAATTCCTGTAAATGGGACTCTTTAGATAGAGACCAAAAACATACAGTAAAAATAGCAAACCAGATAAATACAATTGGAAATCATTGAAGCAAATTGTATAAAACGCAAAGAAATCTAAACAGATGATACGTTAGACAAACCGCATTAATAATCTAAGAATTTAGATTGTTGCAATTAATGAATCTGGGAAAAGGAAAAAAAAAACAAGCAAATTTACAAATCCTGTCTATAATTATTTATGGAATTTCAAAATATCCCTTGAGAGAGGTTGAACTCAAAACTATGCATCCCATCATCTTCAGATAATCTTAATACTGACATACCATAATAGAATAAAAGAAAAATCAGAAAGGCCTGTAGGTGCATAGTCAACTCTTTAGAATTATTTAAATAACGTGACTGCTATATCTATTCACACTCATGGCAGAAAGGAAATATATTACAGGGATAAAGAATACGACATTAGGATGATTGTCATGACAAAGTAAAGAAAAATTACATTCTTATGATGTTTGTTAACATTTATTCGACCCAGCAGTTTGATGAAATAATGAAGTGAAATTCCAGTTTACATTTACAATGGTCCCAAATATAGGTAGATGCTGTCAGCTGAATTAATTCTAAACAGATATTACGAGCATATATATAAACATATACAGTCATGCACATAAATATATACAGTCATGCACGCACGCACACACATTTTCACACGTGATATTACTTGACGTAATTTTAAGTTAACAATGTGAATACAATAGCGTTTTTTTTTTAATTCTTCCAGTTGCTAAGGACATTTTGTTTTGTTGTTAATGGTTACTTTGTTTTAATAAATTCATTTCGTTTTTGCATTGGAAAAGTCCACATTGGACGAACCGTGTCGGCTTATGTTACAGTTTTCCTACTGTTTTTATAAATATAGTCTTTTCAAAAGATAAACTCTGAGAAATTTTTTTTTATATATATATATATATATATATACACACACACATCTAAGAAAAATTATACACACACACACACACACACACACACACACACACACACACACACACATATATATATATATATATATAATATATATATATATATATATATATATATATATATATATATATATATATATATATATAGGCAAAAAGTTAACGCACCCACAAATACGCATACAAATATATACTTCACAAGTGGGGCATCTCAACGTGGAATAATATTTAGTAAGCTTCTCTCACTAGAACAGTTACGACTGAGTAGGGAAGTCGATTCACTCTTTCGGTTCTGAGAAAATGAATATATACATAATAAATAATAATAAAAAAAAATCATACGCACGGACTTGCACAGACATATGCATAATATATTTAAGAAAATGAAACTTTTCATTTATTTTCTTGGTTAGAAAGAAGAATCCAAATTTGAGATATGAGGAAATAAAATCTGACCTACGAAATGTGAAAACGAAAGAAAATCTCCTTTCCAATATCATTTATATGTGTGCATTTCATTAAGTATGTAGGCTGACACAGTTACAAGGTTCATTTTGATATATTCATTGTTTATTATTTCATCAACTTCCTTAAAGGCTAAACTCTGAGTTAAGTTTATTTAAAAGGGAAGACATTATGTTGAAAAATAAATATTCACTAAGTAGAATGTGTTATCATCATTAGTTATTTTGACTTGTTTAGTTTAATCAAAATAATCGTATTAATGCTCATACGTAAAGAAGATACATGCTGCAAACCGTCTCCTACTGGGGAGGATACTTCACTTAATTTATTTATATTCAATAAGAAATCATTTTGTTAATATTCGATTGATCGAAACTAGAAATGTTTTTAAATAATTTTAATATTGTTTTATCATCTCTTATTTTTTAAAATGTTAATCTTTTAATAAATTAATTCTAATTTATCTGAAACTCAAAAATTTCTGGGCGATTTTTGTAAATAGATCTGACGGAATTGATAATTGTCAGATCTATATTATCAATTAATTAATATGTTTGTTAATTATAATCTCAAGTGCCAAAGTAATTAGTTTAGCGTGTTGGTTACAATATAAAAGACGGAATCGTAAAGGGAAACTTTCAGAAACTAGGAATTGCTAATTATATATCTCAGTTAAACTTTGTTGTGATAAAAACTAGATTTTGCCTCGCTAAAATCATCCATTTTTTGATAATTTGTTTAAATGCTTAAACAAAGAAGACACAATAATTTTGAGCCCTTATTAATTTTCGTATCATGTCAAAAGATGTTTATTGTGTAATGTTTGTTCCTAAGATTATCTTCGTCTGATAGAAAGTTAAACATCAAATAGGAAACCATATTTATGACGAGCAAATATAATGATATTCAAAATAAGAATTCATTTAAATCATACTAAGCAGCAGAAAAATATTCCTAAAATGCCATTCCAATGTAGTATCTGCGGTTATTCAAGACGGTTGTGGAACATGTATTAAGTACGTGGTTAGACGATGTCGTAGAAATAAATTATGCAAATGTTATGAGAAGGACGAAGACATTATATATATTTATATACTGAGTAGAATTGGAAGACCTTATCAACATATTGTATGACTTCCATTGATAGAAGCTACACCAGCAAATCAACGTAGAATTAAGAAAGAGAAATTAAACATTTTTCACTCAGAATGTTTAACATTTCTTTGGATAGTATATCCAAAGCTCCTTTAAATTATCTTATATATATATATATATATATATATATATATATATATATATATATATATATATATATATATATATTCAAATATTTTTCTTTTATTTTACCCTTAATGCAAATATAGACAAATCAAAATTTTGGTTTGGTGTGAGCTTTTCAATAATTAAAACAATCCTTTTGTCATTTCTTTTTGAACAAATATTCATCAATTTCTCACGCAGGAAGCATTAGGTTATAAAAGAAGTCATTACCCTAACAAATATAACTTCAATTGTTCAGTAATTTCTGTAAAAATAAAATCAGATATATTTGGAGAAAAACGTTAGATTTAAGCTAAAGAATTTCACATCATGCAATATATTAATTTTCATCAGAACAAGTAAAGTAAAGATTTACGGATACCTCCGGGTGAAACACCGTTTCCCGTACGATCAGCGAAGCTAAACAAAGTGTACTTGGTCAGTATCTAGATGGTTGACTACGTGGGAATAGCAGGTTCTCTAAGAAGGTATGTGCTGGTTGAGCAATAAATAATAGCTAGGAGATTGTAATTAGAGAGTCTAGTTGCAATTCACGGTTGATTCGTTATATATATATATATATATATATATATATATATATATATATATATATATATATATATATATATATATACAATGGAAGAAGGCTAAGCAAATATTCCTGTTGTTGTGTACCGAGATCCTCGGTGTTGCAGCATCATGTGGGCTTGTATGCAGGTCACTAGCGGGATTGCTGTATCACATACAGCACAAACATAAAAAACCAATTAAGGCTGGCGTGTCCTCATACGCCGCTGAAATCGACAGGAGAGTCCATTATATATATATATATATATATATATATATATTATAAATTAATTGATTTAAAATATGTTTTTTTCCGATACATAGTTCTAAATTAAAAACATTAGTTCCATTTCATCCTCAAGCGAATTCGCTTGAGGATGAAATGGAACTAATGTCTTTATTTTAATTACAAAATTAAATTCGGGGCTTTTAGCTTCCATTTTTGAAACTTGTTTAGAACTATGTAGCGGAAAAAATATTTTAAATCAATTAATTTATAATATTAATGCTCTGTAAATTTACATTGAGCACTATTTTGTGAAAATAAAAATATCTATAAGAACTCCAGATTATATATCTTATTGTTCTTTCTTTTATTTAAATACATTATTTATTTAAATATATATATATATATATATATATATATATATATATATATATATATATATATATATATATATATATATATATGAAGAAAGAACAGTAAGATATATGATCCGGTGTTTTTTTATTGATATTTTATTTTTTTTAAATATTGCTCAATGTAAATTTACAAACATTAATATATAAATTAACTGATTTAAAATATGGTTTTTCGCTACACTGTGTATGAAACAAACATGTTTTTAAATCAGTTAATATACATATATATATATATATATATATATATATATATATATATATATATATATATATACATGTGTGTGTGTGTGTGTGTGTGTGTGTGTGTACCAGAATTGCTGATGGCTGCCGTTGATAGACCGCTGTGGAAAAGATTTGGTGTGGCTTCTGCATTCGGTTGCGCCATACGATTACAAAATTATATGTGTGTATGTTTGCGTGTGTTTATGCATGAAATGTCTGCTAAAATATTTAAGTTGAAGTTGTTTTCAAATATGGCTATTCAAAGAAGAACAACGGAAGAGAGTTCAGACATCTAAATAGAAAACAGCCAACCTTCATTCGTGTCAAATTAATCGAAATGAGGTGAAGTAATATTACATAGATCATCAAGCTATGCAAATTATGAATAGGTGTTACCTCGGTGTCTCGTCAATGAAGTAAAATAGTAGACATTTTAACATTAATAAAAATGTACACTTACTTATAGGAACGCTTTTTTTTTTCAAAATTGTCAGTTCCAAGATGTTGAAACATAGATTAAGCATCTCAGTTTAATACCGGATAAATGTTCTGCAGAGTGGCATAAAATTCCCCTCCGTTTTGACTACTTATTTTATCTTATCTTTAACCAAGACAAGATTTCAAATAAATATCTGTATACCACAACTATCGTATTTTAACTATTGGTACTTGCCATGAACCTACCTTTTTGTCACCTAACATCTAAACCCTGAACCTTACACCAACTCCGCGGTCGCTTCCGACAAGAACAACCAAAAATATTGTGTGTACTTTATTAAATAGAAATGTCGAGTAATCAATGATTATGTGTTCTTTTAAATTAATCTATGTGATTTGCTTCTTATGAATATTGTCTTATCAATTTAATTAAGGACCCGGTATCATGTGAATTGCAAAATTTCAATTTTGTTAAAACACTGAGGAAATTCGTATATTGAATATATAACTTCTGTCATCAGCAAAATAACCTACTCACTTTGTTTTATCAGGCGTGAATTGAAGTCAGTCGGAACGTCCAAATAAACTTTTCAAGGTTCATTAAAACCTATCGATTTATTTTGCAATTTCGAGCGTTGAATAAGATTCATTAAGAAATTATTAATCATTTCATTCAATCTATGTATATATCTGATAAAAACAGAGTATGAAGATATGTAAATATAAAAGTGAATATGTTTCAATGCAATCATCAGGCCATGTGTTTTGTTTTCTTGACCGTCGATTTATAAATATTGGTGAATAGTGTATTCTGGGTAATAAGGTCTGTTGCATTGATATAGTGATTATTGGTTGGTTTCTTAAGATTTATGTTTCAAATCATACCATTGGCTATAGCGCAAGAATAATTGTAATTCTGAATTTTATTATCAGCGTTGCATTTTTTTGTATTCACCATGGTGATGTTTCTCAAGGTATTCACATTTAGATTTCGATTTTTAAGTAACGATGTAAAAATGTGTTTTGTGTCTTCATTTTGAGAGACGTGTCGTTTATTTAGTAATTTGCGCTAGTATGGGAAGATGATTATAAATATTTTCACATCCAGACAAAATTATATTTTTCGTATTCATTGCTGCAGTCTAATGCTATTTTACGGATTTTCCATGATAGTTTTGTTGTAATATGTATTTTGAATTTATTTTCTCATATATGTTTTGTAAGTATTGTTCTGTTGACATATTCACTATTTGTAAAAGAGATGTTTAGTGCGTAGTTTCTTTTTTTTCCAGTGCTCTTCAGTTACTTATATTCACATACACACACACACATACACAGCCGCACAAGCACACACGTGTGTGTGTATTTGCAATATTTAACCGGAAATTATTTCTTCTAATTACACACACTATGTTTAGTGGATAAACGGGTTTTAGTAGAAATACTCTTTTTCTACACTGAAATTAGTATCTTTAAACATGGATATCTATTATGACTTCTCGGCATACAGACATTAATTTCATACTTTAAAGAAAAGAAAGACGTGTACCGACTCATTAGAATGTTTACAGTATTATCTATGCATCTATCTATCCACGCAGCAACTGAAGATTGTTTTGCTTTGTGCATAAAATTTCTAGTCGTACTACAATAGCTCTGTTGCATTACATCGAGCTCTATTTTGTTAACACCAGCACTAAATGTACGATATCTTGCAAATTGATATTTACTTGAGGAAAGTAAATGGGGTGACTGCATTTAAACTGAAACATTTATTGGGTGTCGTCAATTTATCCATGTAGCACATTGAAATTTTTGTTATAATATCAACAACATTTATATATGAAAATTGTTAATTCTGTTTACCCTCGTTTGATAATTAGATTCATCTTCTGAATTAACAAACAGAAATCAAATCATGTTGAGGTTTTGATGTGAAACACCTAATTCATACAAAATTATGCTGGTATTTCTTGTGCATTGTACAAATTATGTTCTGTTTTCTCTGACTACACAAATTCTTTGCTTATCTGATTTTATTTAACTAATGGATGATTGCCAGTACTTTTAGGATAAATTTCACATAGAAAATATATTCTAGATAAGAAAATCTGAAAAAAAATTCTTGCATGAACGTCAAGTAAAATATGCTCCTTTTATTTTTTAAAAAGCCTTTTGCCTTTTCAGCAAGTCAACAATTAACTCCCTATTAAATGCTTACCTTTGCTGAGTAAATTAGATTGTGGGAAGCATGATCAGAAAATAATGCATTCTATTTATTTCTATGGTCACATTAACAGACACTTGAAGAATATTTACAATATATTTACTTCTGATGCACTTGCAGAAAATATATTTTAAAAGAGAATGAGCAAACATTCAAAAACTCGGAGATCCCAGACTGATTGATACACATTATTAATATGGATCTCCCTTAAGCCGAGTATAATTTCAATTTAATTTACGAGTGAGCAAATATTGATATTCAAAGGAATCAAGAATTCCTACTTTGAAAAATTGCATCTTGCAATAATGTTATAACAATTAGGATTTTGCTTAGTAAATATCAACGTCGTTACACAATTACAATATATTATAAGATTACATTAACATGAAATAATCTGAAGACGATATCATTCAACATAGATACAAAAATATTACTAAGTTCGAAAAAATAAAATTAATTTGAATGATTACAGGATTTTATTTCGAATTGTCACTCATTTTATATTTAAGTTCCAAGGAATTTGAAGATCACTGAATTACACTAAAGAAGCTAATCTTCAGGTTTGGCAATTAGATAAGATTACGACGTGTATATAATTTTTGTTTAAATGGCTCTGTTTAATATATATATATATATATATATATATATATATATATATAAAACACTTCCCGGAATCAAGCACTCTCCACAAAATATTCAACAAAACCACTGTAAAAATCAGCAACATCGACATCTATAGATATATGCATGCACACTTCTATATATGGTATTTACTTTTAGAAATATACATATACAAATATTCATATATATATATATATATATATATATTGCTATAACTTTATATAATAATATATATATATATATATATATATATATATATATATATATTTGTAATCAGTCAATATACAACATAACACCCTTGAGCGCTTAGCCTCGGAGCGGCAGAATGCAGATAAATGTCTTTTAGTGGACTCAGCAATTTTCAATCTGCTTGTCTGAATCATCTTCAAGAAGCGAGAGCAAGATCTAAAAGGTCAGCCAATCTAACAGTGATCTCATCTCACAATCCTCACACTTGCTCCATGTGTGGCCTACTTTGTAAATCATTAGCGGGTCTTAAATACCACATGAGATTATCGCTTTTAACTTTCATAACTGAATCAATAATCTGTCAGATCCTCATACGTCAAAACCGACGGGAGAGTCCATTATATATATATATATATATATATATATATATATATATATATATATATATATATACAGTGGTAGGAAATATTCTTACACTTACAAAGTTTTCATTATTGTATTTCCAACTACTAAATAATCATACTTTTCTTATAATTAACTATACACAGATGCATAACAACAAAATATGCATAAAAAATAGAAAAATGATTTAATAGAAATAAATTCCATTTATACATTTTAATGTTTGAAAAAAGTATTCGCACAATATAAGAAAATATCATCTTCATTTCCTACTTTGCAGAAGAGACATTATTCACTTCTACAGTTTTTCTTGTAGTTCTCAAGTAATGATTTACAAATTTCAGTTGTTATTTTTTCACTTTTTCTACGCATATGATCTTCAGATTCGGGTTTTTTTGTTGGAGCTCCCGATTAGATATTATTTTCAAATAACGCCACAGATACTCGATTGTGTTTAAATCTGCTGACTGACTTGGCCATTTCAGGATATTTACATTATTTTCAGCAAGCTATTTCTTCGTAGATTTTGCAGTGGGCTTACGATATTTATCTGGTTGGAAGATCCAATCGGGAGAAAGTTCAAGAATTTTAACAAGAATCATTAAATTTGCTTCCAAATTATTTGATATGGTGCGGTATTTATTCTACCATCTATTACTGATAGGCTAGTACCTTTTGCCGAAAAAATATCCCCAAACAATGATCCTGTCACCTCCAAACTTCACTGTTTGAACTTTTCTTTTATTTGAAGGCATGGCCATGTTCCCTCCAGATTTCTAGAATTACGTCCAAACATCTCAATTTTGGTTTGGTCTTTCCATAATATTCTTTCCCAATACCATTTGTCCTCATCCATTTTCCCACCAATGAAATTCAACCTGACATCTCTGTGTCTTTCCATTAGCAGTGGATTTTCCTGAGGGTGCGTGACTTTAGATTTTTCTTATGAATTTCATTGCTTATTGTCTGTTTGACACAGATTCCAGCTTGCAACTCTTAACGAGTAACCATTGGATTTTGTTTAATTTGAAGTAATATTTTCCTCGAAGAAATCTTTCGGGGAGAAAATTTTCTTCTACTTTTAAACAGGTTTGTTTTTTTTTATACATTGCAATGAATAGAATAATGGTAGTAAATGGAATATCAGACTTGTCTGAAATTTTTCTGTAACTTCTACCTTCTTTTTAAGCTTAACAATCGCTTCTTTTTGCGTATTTATCAATTCTTTACGCCTTGCCATGATGAAAACCCACTTGGACGAATATCAATGAAAGAATTTTCTGTTTGTATTTTTAGGCTAAAAATAAATAATGATAACATTGTGTATTCATATTTAATTATCATGCACCCGTGTACGGTTAATTATATTAAAAGTTATTAGTTAGAATACAGTAAATCAAAAATTCGTAGGTGTACGAATATTTGCTTTCCCCAACTGCATATACAGGGTGTCCCCAAAAAGTAACATAATTTTAAAAACAATAATCTTGAAAGCTACGAAGTTTAACTCAATAAAATTGAAAAGTTTAGGTGTTGAACATCACAAGTTTATTACAGGACGGATTTAATATATGTTCAATATGTGCACCGCCTGTGACACAGCACACGTCAAGTCAGTAGTTAAGCTCTTGATAAACACTGTGTAGCATGTCTCTGGTAAAATTATCCAGAGCGGAACTTATTCTCTGCTTGACACAAATAGTTATGAGTTCAATACTGGTTACTGCAATAGTGCAAAAAAAAACTGATTTCAGTTAAAGGGAGGTAACTGAGACCTCCGGGAGATACACGGTACGTGGAACTAGAACAATCCACCCCGGAGGAGGAAATCTAATCACCTGAAGAAGGCTAAGGTCTGCAAAGACCGAAACGTCATGAATAAGGCAACAAAGATTAGAACAGCATTCCGAACAATGTAAATGATATCGTTCTTGTTTGGCCTTAATTTTTATGAATCCACAATGTTTTATTTATTCAGGCTATTATCTTTCTTTGCCATGATGGGTAATGACAGGAATAACAACAGAATATTACTACCTAACTCTCAGTATTTACTAGCTATATATTATTAGCCGTCCTGATAAGGTCGAACTGGTTTCTCTGCTTTCTTTTTATCTCCTACCCTCTTCATCAATCGATCGATGAATACATGTAAATTTATTCTTCCTATTTATATTTTTCAGGATGTGTTCATTCTTTGTTATAAGTGAGTGACAACGAGAGACGTCCATTATGTCGTTATTGGCACTCAAGTGAATAAATTGCTGTCTTTCAAAAGGCCTCGTTTCAGGTGCAGAACCCGAAATGTGAGCGAATCACGTGACAGAAAGCTACAATTTAAGGGAGCGAAAACGAGCCAGCAGCTCGAGAAGCTGGAACTGTAGTTTGCAAACAAACCGAACATGATTATTTTCTTTGATTGTCGCTTCCCTCGACAAAACCAACTTTGATGGAACTGTCATTTCCGCTACACGAAGTCATTTCAGATCATTAAGATTTTTTTTTTTTTTCCAGAAAGAATTTGAGGAATGCCACAATCATTGGAGCAGCTTTGCACGCCCAGACACGCACCTTCAAAGAGAAAGGAATGCATTTCCATGCAGTGACAACGGCACACGCAAAAAGAATGCATGGCCTCAGTGCAACTCGTTGAAGTTTGCAGATTATGTTCTGAACAATTTATTGTAGGCAGGCATAAAAAAGTCGTATCTCTATTTACTAGTTGTTCTCCCACAGTCCTTTATCATCACTATATATATATATATATATATATATATATATATATATATATATATATATATATATATATATATATATATGAGTTTGTATGAGCGGACACTCACGCGCATGAATGTAGAATTGTATACGGTTCTATATAATACCTTTTGCGTCACTGGTTGGTGTCTAGGCATTTGCTAAACTTAGAAATCCAAAAGCAACATATGAAAACGACAGTGCTTAATATGTTCTTAAAATATTGTCTCCTATTTATTTTTAAGAAAATACATTTAGAGTCAACACAATAAAAATGTTGGACAAAAGAATTGTCTAGATAAATTTTCACTGAACAATAGTCTATTCATTTTCTTGATGGTCTTCATTTCGTTGTTAAGCAGCTGTATAGGACCCCACCGACTTTTTCTTGTACCCATTACTTGCGCCACTACGAGGTCACATCCACCCCACCTTCTAGTATATCCCAAACACCCTGTGTTTTCTATAAAAATGTGCATATTTTACCAAATATACACAATTCAGATTCTGGTAGCACTTTCCTACTAAATAACATTTTGCAAGAATACGATGCGTAATGTAGCATAAATAATTAAAGGTTATTACTGTAAAATTTTAGCCAATATTTCCATTCTAATAAATTATAAGAAAAATCAATGCTTTCTTATCGAAACTCGGATACAAACAATTTTAGAATAAACGATTTGGTCGCTACATATTTTTCATATTTTATAATTTGATATTTATCTATTCAATTAAATTTAATGGAAAGGATTCACATATAAATTAATAAAAAGATATAATCAATGTAGTTAATGATTAAATATTTTATTTCTACATGTCAATATTACGATGGTTTCTTATAAGTGTATGACTAATGATTATTTCAAACTCTTTCACCGCTGATCACAGCTAATAGACACTTTTTGCAAAGCTTCTGACAATGATTCTATATAGATTCGTGTCTTATCATTCAGATTCGATACGGTCTGTTCATGAACAAAAATTTTCAAAAGTTTGAGTGGATTTATGTGAGACGATCCCATTAACGTAAACATAGTTTTCTGCTATTCTTGTCTCATTATTTATTTGAAACAATTCTGCTATAGGACGTGCTATTGCCAGTGGTTCTGAAACTACAGGAATTTAAGCGTGTTACTAAGTTAAGCATCTGGTATTTATCAATTCACCCACAGGAATTGATAACCAACCCTTTCACCCTTCTAAACGGTTAAATGTAGCCGTATCTTCTACTTCAAGAGCTTCATGCCTCGCACTTCCCGTCTGTGCAACTCCCTTCCACTTACTCGCTTCCCTGACAGTTATAGTCTTCAAATATTCAAATGTCATGTCAATCGACATCTTCTGATACCTTGATCTAATTTCCAATCCTTCTCATTATTCTTTCCTCAATCACGTTTCTTTGCTCTTGCATCCAGTCTCTTTAACCCCTTGCTTGATAGTGGAACTTACGCCATCTTTGGCTGAAAAGCTAAAAATAAATTATCAAATGCTTTGTCCACGATATTCTTGACAGACTCAGTTAAAAGTATTCTCTGTAGCTTTAATTATTTTCTTCAAGTGTGATGAAATTTCCCAGCATTCTCTGCCATAAAAGATCAGAATAATTAGCATTGACTATAAAAATACTTAATGAGAATTTCAGAAATGAGACCTATATTTCTCATTTACTATGAATCTGTCATCTGTTCTCCACAGCTTTTGTTCTGATGAATCAGTCTGAATTTCATTTAATCGCAATTCTCTATTCAATTAATGTCAGTCGAACAGTTTAATAAGAAAATTAGTTATAAGATAATTAATATAATTAATTATTAATTATTTTATATCCACTTATTATCACTATTATAATGTATTTTTCATAATTATTCAATCCCCTTAAACTATTGCTTATTTCCGATTTCTTAAGCACTGATCACCAATCATAGTTTTCTGCTACCTCAGATAAATCTTATGCGCCTCTCAACTAAATTTTTTTGACAACACTTCCGTAGAGAATCGTGGCAAAACGGAAAAAAGGCAAGAATTAATTTTATTAATTTTAATTATTTTTTTTCCTTTTATTATCACTAAGATTATTACAAATTTGACATAAATATTATAACACTCCCACTAATATAAATTACTCTCATTTAGCACTGATCTTTTCTAATAATAGTTTTCTGCAGCCTTCAACACGTTTTATTCCCGTCTTAACTGTTTTAGACAGTGCTAGAATGAAGAATCGAGTCAAATATTTCAGATTCGATGGCGTCGGTTTAGAAATAGTAATTTTCAATTCATGCCATAAATGTTGGATTAGATTTCGGTCAGTCTGTTGAGAAGGTCATCCTATTAACCTATCCGTATTCTGCTGAAAATTGTTCATTGTCGGTTCAGTCCTTTATAAATTGCCGAGGCGTGTGCATTTGTTTCAACGTTCTTCAGATCAGTCTGCATATACTTTATCCTCAGTTTTCGGTTGACTGAAACTTCACATGTGATTTGATCAAGGCTCCTGTTGGAATCATCTTTGAACGATTCGATTTGCAATTGTTGATACGGTAACAAGTTCTTACCTTTTATGAATGATTATCAAGTTAGTGAGGTCAGGTATGTTTAGCCAATTGAAAAATTTTTTATAGACTTACCCGGATGATAAGGCGGCGGAAGTTTCTTTTTTTTCATTTCGGAAGTTCTCTTTTATTTTGATTCAAAAACAAAAAAACAAAAAAATGAATGAATAATTAATTTGTAAAATATAATTTGTAGTCTTTCTAAAAAGATGTTAAGTCATAAAATATTTAGTATGCATATAAGTAGCTTGATATTAGTTGATTTTACAACCAAATTCACGGTTGCATTTTACTTGCATTCGCATGTTTTGAAAATGTATTTAAGCTAGCGATGGGAATAAAATTAATTATATTGTAAGCTTATTATATTTTGATATTAAACTCTTTTCTAATACAAAATGAGGTCATTGAATCCAATTTTTATTATTTCGATTTTTTCTATGTAAATGTTATATTTTTGTTGTTTCAAAACGTTATGCCTCTGGCTTTCATCAGATGCCATGTCAATTTCTGTAACCTACAAGAAATTTCGATGTTAATCCTTTAATGTTTTTTTTTTTTTACTACTGTCCGTCATATCCCGTCTAGTACATATCCTTATTGCTTAGTTATAGTTTTACGTTGTTTCCACTGAGAACGATTACATAGACCGGCTCAAGGATTGAACTCACAATGACTATGCCACCAAATTCACGACCCAACTGTTTAATATACTATCTTACTGTCCCGTTGGAAAATTTCAGAGAAAGAACTTGGGCCCTCACACGTAATCTGCCTGATGATGAGTGATGATATCATGTATTTTAAGACATCACTCACTTTTACTTGGTTACAGATGTTGAAGTCTAGTTGCCGTTTATCGTAATTTATTGGTGTCACCCATAATATATTTATGTCTATGCTAGGCCTAAATGTATAGACTAGCATATGCACTGGTTCTTTCACAAGTCTTCTTCCAGGTCCAGTGTTTTCAACTCATTCCACTATTACCCTTCCATACTTGATTCAGCATGCCTCCCACTAAGGCTTTCTAACGGCTTTCTAGCCTTTCCTTTAAGGAGCAGCTTCTTTCACCAAGGGTTGGTGTATATACAGTCATTGGTTATGTCCCCCAACACTTTTCGCTTAACTCTATAGAGAATTCTCCGTAGAGCTAAAATGTTTCTGACTATTTTATTGATGTTTTATGTACTTCAGGTTCTCCATACATAATTTTCCATACGGAACTAGCGAAACAAAGCATTGGTACTTTAATTTGCGAACATAGTAATTGTGAATTTCGGTTTGGGTTTGCACTCAGGGGAAATGGGACGAAACTAACTAAGCAACATTAAAATGAGTATGAGTCGATGTATAACTAGATATGCTGGGTGGAACAAGAACAATCAACATTCGCAGATTTAATAAGTGGTTATTTTCGAAAAAGTATTTTATGTTTACTGGATCGACATACCCTTAATGAAGGTAGAAGGCAAAACTCCATGAAAGAAGAGGATAGTAGTCATAGACATAAATTGTTGTAAATACATTGTTTTACTTTTTCCACTTCAACTTTTATATGTGTTACGTTATTTATGTAGTATACATACTAATACATATATGTATATCCAAATTAACATATATATATTTATTTATATAAAAGAAAGAGCTAAACTCAAGAGTATTATATATAAAAAATAGATCAATAATTACATAAATAATTATATAAATAAAATAAAAAGAGAAAGAAAAACAACAACAACATTAGTTCACTTTTGTTTATTGGGCAATAAGTTACATTAGTATCCTCCATAGTATGACTTTTCTTAGAGAGAAAGTTTAAAAAAACTATTACGAGCAAATTAAATTTAAAAATGTGAAAACAGTAAATATTCTGCATCGACGTTGCTTATGCGTATAATTACAAGTAACATTTTTTCTTATACATATAGACACAAATATATACATAAAAATATATATAAATTTATCTTATATATATATATATATATATATATATATATATTACTTGTATGATATATACCTATAAATTATTTTTCTTCCATATATATATTATCTTTTCTCATATATATATATATATATATATATATATATATATATATATATATATATATATATTATAATTTAAAAAAATATATATATATATTATAAATATTTAAAAATATACATGTATATATATATATATATATATATATATATATATATAAGCAAGGTAGTATATGTGTAAGACAATCTAATGCCATAGACTGAAGAACAAAGTAAAAAAAAAACGAGGTCCACATGAAGTGTTAGCGTCGCTTTAAATCTTGTCAAAACTAAATACATTTTGTAAAATTTTTATGAAGGTGCTTGACTCTCCGGTGTCAGAATCCTAAACAAAATTATCTTGACTACATTCTCTCGTTTTTTGTCCGCTTGAATGAAATTTAGAATCAGTTGAAAATAACGACATACATAATGCTTAAACAGAAATGACTATCACATGTTTATGTTTTGTTATATTTGTATGTATATTAAATATATAGTAGATATATTACATATTTATTATTCGATCTCTTATTTGAATTTTAAAAAATGCACACACAAACTAACATATATATATATATATATATATATATATATATATATATATATATATATATATATATATATATATATATATTCAATAAAATGTTTTTTCTTGTTATATTTATAGACACCAATGTTAATGCATTCACTACCACCTCATATAAAAAATGACTAACATAACATAATCACATGCAAACTCAACTATAAAAGTGCATCTCCTGTCTATTATAAAACAGCGATTATACAAATTTAATAAATGCAAATTTAAGTCTTCCACAAAAAAAAATTTTCCAAACTGAATTAAAAAACCCATTAAACTCTCATAAATAATGACTTTCCTAATAAAAAATTAGACGAGCTAGTAGAAATATTAACATAAATCATAAATTCCATAATAATTCCTCAAACAATCCTCAACATATCAACCGACAATACGGAAATCTAATGCAAACAAGATGAAAAATTAAAAAAAATCAAAAAACAACTTATACGTACTAAAAAATAAAACTGATTATATATTATACAAAATTTAATACAACATACACAACCATCAGCAATAAATCTTCTCCGGCAACTCAAGTTTTGCAAAAGACCAACATTTAATATCAATTTAAATGCCCTTGGGAAATTTTTATCTCTGACACAATAGTAATTATATATGTTGGTTTCATGACGATAACGTTATGAAGGAGACTTACATTACATATGTCGGACAATATTTAAAAGACAATTCTTGTCAACATTCATGATTTACCGAAATATTAATTGTGAATACAAATATACTCAACAATAAAGATAACTATGAAAAACGTAAAATACTTGAAGCACTCTATATAATAAAAGTACAAACAAAACTAAATACGATTAATTATGAGTATAACGACAATATTTTAAAACGTATATCATTTCATAATTTTAATGTAAAAAGAATTAAAATTGTAACATCAATTTTTAAAATGCTTAAATTGTAATTTTACAATAATAATTCGAAATTTAAATGACATTACATCTCTTAGATAAAGTTATATTTAATTAACAGCGTGTGTTTCAAATGCATTTACAAAACAATTCACAACTATCAATTATATTAATTTTTGGTTTTATCAATTCCCGATTGACGAAAATCTTGGATGAGATTAAAAATACAAAGGCAACAAAAAAGAAATGAAAATGCAGCGTTTTTGGTAATGAGCATAATAGCAAGAATAAGAAATTGTCTCGTTAATTTGAGAGAATTAAATTAAAAATAAATAAATAAAATATGTCTACATTAGTTAAAAACATACTTGAATGAACAAATGTTGCCTGAATATATATATATATATATATATATATATATATATATATATATATATATATATGGATGTTACGTGTGTGTGCGTACAAAAGTTTTGATTTTAAAAACTAAAGGACGTTGCCCAAAATAATGAAAACCCAATATTATTGTTGGTATAGTATGCAAATCAGTACGGAAAATTTTATGAAAATAAATCCGCAGAAAACTGAAAAATCCTAAATTTCACTACCAAACTATTAGCATCACTCATGGTGAAAATATATCTGTGTGCATGTGTTAGTCGTTTTAACCTCACGTCTTTACATCTCATGTGTATGTATATATAAATAGATACGGAGATAAAGAAAATATTCCATCAAAGTAGTATTAAATGAGGCATACTTCAATAAATATCACGCATCCAATGCATTTCCTCATTTAATGTATAACAGTGTATGGTTGGGCGCATATAACTACGCAGATGTTTAATTTATCTTGAATCACAGAGAAAAGCCTAGACAATATCTGTTATTTTCTCTTTACAGCCCTTAATAAAACTATGCGCAATTGGAAAGATTGAAATGATGATACAAGCTTAAACTTGCAGTGAAATCTTGTAAATAGATTTCTTTTCCCAGTCAGGCAAATGCAGCCATAATTTAAATTGTCTCATTAAGTGTCTTGAAACTAAGAATTTGTATTTGACGTAATCTTATTCATTTGGTTATTTTAAAGATATAATATTGTTTTTTATTTATCTTATTACGACTCAGAAAAATAGATTTATTTTTTCTATTTTAACATTCCAATTAAGTTTAAGTTCACAAGAATCAGACATTATTTATATACAAAAAATGATTTTTTTAACATACAAACGGAGTTTTATTTCCAGTCTTAATTCAATTTAATTTTAAGAGATTACTTAGAGACATAATAATAGCATAACGAATTAGAATTGATATTTATGTATTGTGAAGGATGAGAGCAAAATATTATTTTGGTAAAAGTTGAATGCATAACTTTAAAGAAAATAAATCCAGGACAACATTCATTCTACAACATGCATTGCCGTAAATTTTTATATATATATATATATATATATATATATATATATATATATATATATTATAACATAATACCTGTATATATATATATATATATATATATATATATATATATATATATATATATATATATATATATAATACATATCGTATTATGATTTAGCTTCATGACATGTATATATATATATATATATATATATATATATATATATATATATATATATTATATTCTCAAGCGATTTACACGAAAAAAAGTCTTCAAATTTAATATTTTCGGTCAATGTATGTCATCTATATTTCAGTTAAACGTAACGTCAATTTTCAACTCGGCTGCGCTGAATCAACTAAGATATGGCACAATAAGTCATATCTGAGTGACTTTTGACTCAGGATAACTGTTAAGAAAATTAAATTGTATGTCCCAGTTGACTTCTAAGGGTCTACGTAATTGCATGCCTATTAAACGATTCAGTGATTTTAATGAAACTTCAAGGAGGATTTGACTCATTTTTTAGAGCATTGTCAGTTATTAATAAGCTCTTCTTTAATATATAAATAATTTCAAGGACCAATGGAACCTTTTTTTTTCTCTTCCACATATTGATTACAAAAAAAAAATACTCGGTCAATATCTTCTTGTCTTTACTTTGCATTTTCCTTAATAATCGCAAAGTGTTTTGCAGGATTTCAGATTTTATTTTGTCAACGACTGCCATGGAAGTTATTACGGGTTTGTATTAAACCATTCTTTTTTTCTTTTCTTTCTATCCTAGTATTTGTTAACATTGTAAAATTATGTTTTTCAATCACCGAATCCAGAAAAAAATTTTGAAGGATGAGAATGCCAAGGAAATTTATAAGAAGAAAATAGGTAGCAAAAGTCAAAATAAAAAATATTTTTTTCAGCGTGAAAAAAACAACTATCCTCAAGAATATGCGTCATAACGATTGAACCATTGAATTTTAAGGGAAATAAACGCATGTTGCGGACTGAAATAAAAAAAGTGAATGTGAACCATTTCGTTAACATCAAAAAATACCAATTTTCCGTTACAAAAATTTGATATGAATATCAAACTGTCAGAATCGTCAAGAAATATATGAGAATTACATTTAACAATGTGCAATATTGATGATAAGTAAGAGCTTACGAGAAACAAAGATCCAATCGAATTGCTCAACAATTGAACATGAAAAATTTGGCTACGAGTAGCTGGATATCTTGAAACTAGACATCAGGAAATAAAAATACCGAAAAAAAAACTCAAGGAAAATAACCCAGTAAAAATGTTAGAGATATTTTTAATTAAGAAGTATTCTGATCATTTATTAACCTACTAATGTTCATTATTCCAAAATTGGTTTATAAGAGTTAATATAGGATTAATGGCGGATATTTATAAATATTTATAAATTAATACTTGATTAATTTAAAGACCAATAAAAAATACCTTATTTTACAGGCGGATATAAATGTGAGAATTTTTTGTAGAGAGAGATATGGAAATCTTGACCATAATAAAATGGATGGCAATGTATTCAGAAAACATTTCCACAGATTATATGTTAAACATCAATAAGATTAAAAAGAATATTCAAAATCGAGGTTATCATGGGTTTCTCAGTTACGCTCCTCCAGGATTACCAAACCGAGAAAAGATACATTCTCAGTATAGCAAACTGTACTGAATAGTAGAAAATAATTATAAAATGAACATCACTCACATCCATGAGTAAAAAAAAATGTAATCATAATAGATAAACAGTTTCAGAAGATGAATAAAAGAATAAGAATTAAGAGGGCATGGAAAACCCGGATATCATTCTTAATGATTATCTGGTGTGTACGTAAGATGGCAGTGCAGTTCAGAAAACGATTACCTGCCTCCATGTATCCCGGTTACCTGTCTCTGTGAATGATCTAGCTCAGTGAAGTTTTCATCCTATTCGATCACTACTTATTATTCTTTTGTCTAAATGGGAAATTGGTAGGATAGCATTGGCCTGAGTGTTAGGTTTTATGACGTATCCATACCAGTATCTGTCTATATTTCTGAGATGAGGTACTATGTATATTATTTACATTGTTCATACTATTGTCCTCATTTTTGTTGCCATATTTATTACAACGTTTCGGCTGTTGTACGCTGCAGCCTTCTTCAGGTAGTTGGAATGTCGCACTTAACCCTTTATTTCGCTCACTGGTGTAGAGTTTTCTAGTCCCACGTGCCATGTTTTTGATGGATGTCAGTTATCAATTATCTCCTGTTAATTTCCCTCTGAATGTTCTCCACTGCTTTAACCGGGTAGTGAACGCACACCCCTTGGGTCCTTTCACTGGATCTAACCAATGTCTTTATCCACTCATGAAGAAGGCCGGAGCGTAGAACGGCCGAAACCTTGTAATAAATATGGCGACAGACAATAGTCCGAATAATGTAAATAATGTATCCATACCATTACGGTGGATATAAGGCCTTCCAACTGGTTAACAACTTGTTTGATCATATCTCGCACAGTGTCATTTATGATAATGTCGAAACAGCAGACGACTCATTTGCTGGAATCCTCACTGAAATTATAGAGTTGACATTCAAGATTCGAAAGAGTATATTATGATTGAGAAGTCCAATGATGTTTTGCAGGCCTATATTATGCATGAAAAGACCAACATTCTCAACTTTGAATAAAGGTCTATATTCTGATTTTTCCAGGTGTTTCTTACATTTGTGACAGCCTCCACTTTAATGCTACTCTTGGAATTCTCTTTCCAATGGGGTCCACATCATTGATTATCATACCGATGCATTAGAACCGATTGTAGATATTATGTTTCTGACCACTGACGACATTCATCGCTGTGTTATATCTGAAGAATGTTTAATCCATATCCTACACCCGATTTACGTGTTCTTCTTTATCGCGCATGACGCGTTCAAGTAATATTGCAAAGATTGCAAGACAGAGAAGAAAGACTTGGTATACGCCAAATGATGTACGACACCATTTTCTTATGAAGCCTTGTAACGCTATTGCTTTGCCTGTCATACAGTTATTGAATAGTACGGCTCAACCTTTTTTCCCACAATGCCACATGCCACACATTTTTTAAGTCTCCGATGAGAAAATCATGAGCGTATTTTCTTGCATGGAACTCGGATACTAGATGTCAGTTCTGTGGTGTTACCTTCACGTCATCTAAACCCAGTCAGTTCATAGGCGAGGATTTCTACTACGGGTACAATAAGGCTAATTAGAAGGAGTTTCACCTACAATTTATTTGTGGGAATAATCTGTCTTTGCAATCTTGAACTAGTTAGATATTTCTTTGGAAGGAAGGGTTATAGTAAATCTTTGGACACTCTTCTGATTACTAGATCTTATTATTGTTAGAATGTTTATCATAAATTCATCGCAATTGATCGCCGAGTATAAAGCGTTAAGCTGGAATATTGGCATGTCTACTTGCCTTACCTTTCGTCATCCAATTTTACAACTTTTTCCACATTTCTTCCCTATGTATAGTGAAGTCAATTTAATTTGCGGATTCAGGGATCCTTTATTCTTAATCTTGTTATCGTGTTGACTTCTCTGTACTCTTCCAGCTTCAATTGGTCTACCTAATTGAAGTGCCTCGGAAAGCTGTCCTCTCAGGTCAACACACTTTAGGCTTCATATTAATGATCTGATAAAAAACATTCACAAATTATTAGTAATTATTTAAGTTGATGGTATCACAGTTTATATATGCACTTGTGGATGACAATAAAGTAGAAATATATACCATCTAGCTGCCATAGCTTAATATAGAAATATTTGCTTTAACATACCGTACCTCTAAAAAGAAGCGAGTAATGTTTAAAGATAACCAAGCATATCCTGAATTTTATCCAGTCCTGATAAAGTGTGATGTCGTCCCCCGGTTGCAGCGTCGACTGTGTCGTTCGATCCCGTTCGCAGCGCCAATTGTGACGTCACGTGCTCCCCAGGCTCTGATATCCTGGTCACGGACAGCACCAGTTGTGACGTCTTTTGTCGCGGCGTCAGCTGTTCGCTCCTCGCTGCTCCAAATGTGACGTTCTAACCCTTTGGTTAGATTGATACCAGCCTCGTCGTTCCCAACCCGCTTCCAACGCCTGGTTACCAGGGTAACTGCACTGATCTCCGGTCTGCCTACCCACGTTGTGACTTGATCTTAGACAGACGAGATCAAACAGGGCTGGAGCCGTAATGCAAGTTTGAGTCTAACGGGGGGTGATAACACACAATTATGTATAATAAAAAAGAAATAAAATAAAAACTCACAAGATCCATCGTATCAAGAAAAAGGTAACAAACTTTTGTCTCTTTGCTCGGTACATAGGACTATGTCTACTTCCCGACCCGTTCTGTGGATTGTGGCACGACGCTTTTACTAGGCAACTTTAAGGCTTCCAGTTGTCTGCTCTCTAAGAAATTTGTGTTTCGGCGTGTCCTTGGACGAAAGTCGAAAAAAAAACTTATGTCTGTGGTCTGATTTTAAGTCGCTCTTCAAACTACTTGTTCTTGGTTGAAGAAGAGTCCGGAAATGTGCGTGAATCTTGGTTAGCTATCTTGACGCGGTTTCAACACTGGGCGCTCATCTCTGCTTGTCCTTCACGGCTCAAACTCCAACTCAAACTCTCTCGCCGTCCGCTCTCAAATTTCTTCTCTTCAGAGTCTGAATTATTGGTCACTCATCTCCGCCGTCAGTGCGCGAATTAACTTCTTCTCTTCAGCTTGCTCTGATTCCAACTTCTCCACTTCGGCCAAACGAGCTGCTTCACTTCGGCCAAACGAGCTGCTTCACTTCGGCCAAACGAGCTGGCCTTTCCTGCCCGCTAGGGGTGGGGGAACGAATCCGGCCCGCCGTCTGCGGCTGATCTGATTTCTGTCGTTTGGGGTTTCGCTTTTATTGACGCCGTCAAAAACTAGGGTGGGTCTGTTTGGCGTCGGGGATTCTCTTTTGATAATTCTAAATACGTATCCACCCTTCATATTTCTGGTTAGGGATTTTCCACCTTCGGCAACTCACTTTCACTCCCACCTCCTTATTGTGTCTCTGAGGGCGTATACCCGCTTCCCCGCTTCTTCGTATGTCATATGACCGCTCTCGGCCAATGAGGTCCTGGTCGGGTACCTTTCCTCCTCCTTCGTGCACCATGTGATCTCATTTAGCCAATGTCGTCCCTAGTCGGGCGTGGACAATCCCTGGCTTTGTTTTGGGGGAAAAAAACACCTTGCTTAAAAAATAAAAATTAAATCGCCCTTATCATAAGCGACTGCGATGACACCTTCGGCTTTTTAACACGTGGTATTTGTCAAGCAGTTTATCGCTAATTGGATACGACCTAAGAAAGGGATTTCTCAGACCTGTTGGCTGTTCCGTGAACGAATAAAAATATTTCACTCTTTTTTCCCGGCCAAAGACCCGATAATAAAAATTTTCATTATCTCAAAAAAACATTTTCAGCGAACATCATCTTGTGTGGCTTTTTCCAATTCTGGAAATTGTCTCTGTTTTCGTATTAATGGTTTGTCTTCATATACTTAGATAGACTTCCCACCTGTTACGTATCATATTTTTCATTGTCTCTAAACTTCGTTTCTTCAACCATTTCATAACAAACTTTCATTTTTCGTGGACACGGAAGTAGGTCAGGTGCTTGACCTGGATATCTTCCGGCATCTGTTATGTGTCAGTCGAGCGTGTGTGTGCTCGCTTATGACCTGTTTTTGTATTATTTATTTTTCTTTTCTTTTTCTTTTGTCTTCTCTTTCTTTCTCCCAGATCGCTTGAATGTAAAGAAAGAATTATTCCTAGCCCCGAAATATTTTTCAGCCCTAAATAATTATCAAATGGTTGACAAACCGCAAAAAACAAATCATATATTTATGAATATTTCTTTTCAGCTCGCTAACCATGCATGGTGCCACAAAGATTTGCACTCTCAATCTTTGAAAGAAAAGCTCAGCCCAGATCTGCAGTGGAAGTCGTATATGCTTTGCCATTAAAAGAATAGGAGCAGGTCGAAAATAATGTATTCTTGTTATGTTAGGGCTAAAGATATACATGTTCATTTTTCAGCCTTGGCAGAGATCAATTGCGTTTATGGGATCTTGCGTGTTACGAATTATTTTCCACCTTAGAACCTACTCCAACCGGTGAAACGCTACTATCCTCTCGTTATTTTATGGCAATTTCTATGTTGAAGTTCAGACTAGCTACATTCCCCATTTCCAACAATGCAGACCTCTACAACGAAAACCCAGCATACACAGGATCAAATCATCGTTATTCCTTTGCATTACATTTATTAAGGAAGACGTTTCAGTCAGAGGTATTCTTCAAAAGAACCTTTATTTTGTGAAACAAATTCCTGAAGCCATGCTTCCCCAGTCATTGAAACCTTCAGGAATTTAGTAATAATAATAATAATAATAATAATAATAATAATATGATTCAAAGGATTGGGATTGTAAATAGAAGTAAAATCCCAAGACATATTCAGAGAAACAACCAAAATAATCTCTAAATCATGAAGATGAAGACAGCAGTTGGCCAGAAGTGCATATTCGTAAAATCGTCAAAATGCGTTCAAATTGGCTTTGGAAATTACAAAAAATAATAATCATATATGAAGCGAAAGCGGCGGAATACTTTCTATTTGAAACTCTTCCGAAGAGATGAACGAAAAAAGTGTAATTACTGAAAATCCGAGGAAGAATCAAAATCATCCAAATCACTTTACTTGCTCCGTGATGACTCTATATGTAAATTACCCGATTCTCCTGGTGGTAAAAATCAATGAATGTAATTTTATAACATACATATAAATATGCAACGAACATTTTATTCTTAAAATTGTTTAAAATCGCGTTCTTAGAACTAAAATTATAAAAAATGAATAAGGCCAAAGTTATAGAAAACTGAACAAAAATTGTATACAAAAATGTTAAACAAAAATGGTAACAGAAAAATGGCAACAGAAAAATGGTAACACAAAAATGGTATACAAGAAACAATATAGCAGTTAGAAAATATGGAGGTCAACATATCATGGATATGGCAGTGCAGAAGACACCTGACTAGTAAAACTAAAAGATTTGTACAACGCAAAAAGAATGCATCGGGAAAGACCTAATCAAATACGAACGTCGACAAATAACGGAAAAAAAACAGGCCAGTGGAACCGCTGCGATAAAGGTTGTGACATCGTAAATCTTATAATTAGTGCAATTAACAAAATAGCCAAAATTGAAAACACTGCAAGTTGACAACAGCCTTAAATTGGACAAATCTCTCGACTTGAGTATGTAGATAAAATTTAACAGGAAAAACAAAATAATGTCTGAGAAGAAAATGATTATAAAAAATACTTCGAGATTTCAGCATCCAGACAGACCAACAACTACTAAACGAATCAAGGGAATCTCAGATGGGGTTGGTGTCTTCAAAATTGAGATTGAGAGTGAGTAAGAGTGAACAATCTGCACTGTTCCCGACCACAGAGAAATGTATTTTATATCTTCTTATTGGTAGGTGCACTAGTCAGCGTATCATAAACATTGCAGATGAGATTGGATGTGTTTTAAATCCGGGGATAGACTTAGATTGTATATTACGTACCGTTCATGTGTTTGTGGAAAATACTGAAAAAGATGCTAAGGCTTGTGGATAAATCGTCTTATTAAGTGATCAGAGATAGTCACAAGAATGCCGATTGAAATTGAAAAGCATTACATAATAATAATAATAATAATAATAATAATAATAATAGACGTTGTGATAAAACATCACAAGAACAGAATATGCTTTCTTAATGACTGTCATTGCAGATTGCAATGCATTTATGAAGACCTTCAAAAAACTATCAAAATACAAGGATGTTGAAGTAGGAATCTCAAAAATGTGGCACATGGGGACATCAGTAATTACAGTTGTAGTTGCATCCTTGGAACTGATTGGAAACAGTTCCAATAGACTCACTGAAGGGATTCCTGGTAGTCCATGACATAACGATATAAAAACAAATTATACTCATTACGAAAAGCTTTATCTGTGTACAATATTTGTGATCTTAAGTTTTGTTTTTTTTTCTCCTTTTTTTGGTGGTGGGGTCTTTTTTAAAAATGGAAAAATGTCATGAAGACATTTCTGACTTTAATTCCAGAAGGAACGCTATTTACAACATCAATCAAAAGAAATAATAATAATAATAATAATAATAATAATAATAATAATAATAATAATAATATGAAGAATTGCATAAAAATATCAGCTGTTAATAGGTGACTATGATTTTCTATCGAAAGTTTCATTGAATCCGCACATGCAATTTTGATACACATACATTATTTCAAATAATTCTATTTGACACAAGCATCGATACATTTGCAGTAACGGATTTCTCTAAACTAACACAAGATTCAGAATCTCAAGTATCAAAACAATTTTTAAACAAATTCTAATTGGAGCGAGAGACTTTATCTACATTTTAATGATGGCGACATATCATCGGTGTTTGTGTCAAAAAGATAATAGAATCGTTATAGGTTTATTTACAGAAAGTCTACTATATATTTGTTGTCAATGATTCGAGTTGCGTGTATGTAACATGAATATAATTTGGATTATTTTCTTTGATGGATCTACGTATGTTTGTTGTCATCACTGAAATTATCAAAACACCCTTCTGATTTTTATGCCTGTTGTAGACAAAATGATTCTCATATATATATATATATATATATATATATATATATATATATATATATATATATATTGCCTGTGTAAGTATTTGCATGTATGTGTAGAATACTGGGTAGGATAATTACGTGTATATCCTTAAAAGCTTGCATTTTTTGCCTGTAAAGACTTCAAAGACGATTCACCTGCAAATCCCCTTTGTAAGTGAATATCGTACATTAGTTTTCCTTGCCTTGTGTCCGTGTGAATGACCAGTTGGGCCTTTGAATGTAGTAATCTGTTTACATACTTGTCGTGTGTTTTTTTCTTCTTGCTTCATTGGATAAATACATTGATGGTTGTATCGTACTCGGACTAACCAGCGGCATGAAAAGAGAAAGTCTGAATCCAAGTAAGAGCAAAATAGCCAGATGTTACTTTCAAAGTTTCATAGATTTTCTTACATGTCTTCGGTAAAGACATGTTTGCGACAGATCTTAGCAAAGGGAAATGAAAAGATGTTTGTCCATGTATTTACTTGTTTGTTTAAATTTTAACTGATAGTAAATATTAAAATATTTTCTATCAGTTAAAACTTAAACAAAGAAGCAAATACATAATATATATATATGACATAAAATAAATGACATAAATAAATATAAATACTTGTTCTAATCTAAGATAAATACTTGTTTTAATCTGGTTTCCAAACATGGCTATAAATCTTACACTAGATTTTGTGGCTTGCAGGAGGTGAAATATGTTAAATGTAAGGTCATCAATTCGAGGTGAGCAAAAAAGAACCTAGAATTGGAAAACATTTCGAGGATTTGATCATCGTCGCTCGTGTCTGATCATCCGCTCATCCCGAGTTTGTAAACTTGAAATAAAAGTATGTAAAAACAAAAATTGGCAAAATATTTTTTGACTTATTAGAGCAACATTTCCCAAAAAAACTGAGTTACATTGAATAATAATAAAAAATAATGTAAAACATAGTTATTGTTGCATGCCTAATGTAGGGACCTTAATTAGTGGGTTGAATAAGAAAAAAAAACTAGGTATAATCCACTAAGTAGCCCGCATACTTGTAATTGTAGAAACAAAAATATCTGCCCATTTCAGGGAGAATGTCAGCAAGAATGCGTGGTTTACCAGGTGAAAATCTATAAGGATATGGAGGATACTAACCCTAAAATATACATAGGTGCTACTCAAGATAAATTTTAAAAAAAGATACTATAACCACACGAGTAGTTTTAAAAACGAAAAAACTAAACATAGTACCACGCTATCCACCTATGTATGGAAAACCAGACAAGAAAATGATAAAGATTCCATCCTTAAATGGGAAATATTAAAGAAATTCCCTAAATATAAAGCAGGTCAAAAATTTTGTAAATTATGTAGAGAGGAGAAATTAGCCATAGCTTTATATAATCAACCTAACCAGCTATTAAACTCCAAAACTGAAATTCTTAACATATGTAGGCATAAAAAAATCTTGGTTACTAAATTAAGACGAATTTCCCCGTTTATTTGTCATTCCACCTTAATGTTCGTATTTTAATATCCCCTCCACTTTTAGTCGAATACATCTTTAAACGGTGTTTTTGTGATTTTGTGTTTTTCTTCTTTGGTCACGTGGTATGATTTTGGTTATCGCCTATAAATATGCGTTTCCCTTTGCCTATTTAGCCGGCTTTTCCTGACAATCCGTTTAGCTGAAACCTTAGTAGGTTTGTCTGGCTCACTAGATCTATCTATCTATCTATCTATCTATCTATCTATCTATCTATCTATCTAAATATATATATATATATATATATATATATATATATATATATATATATATACTCTTCCTCACCGGTAGCACGACTCAGAGTTTTATGCATAACGCAATCTTCACGTGCTGATTATACACTGACGTTAACATAATTTAAATATCAATAAAAATATTGTGTTAATGCAATGTTGCCGCAGTCCATAAAAGGATTACAGTTAAAAAATATTTAATTTTAAAGAGACGATATATATATATATATATATATATATATATATATATATATATATATATATATATATATATATATATACGTGTGTGTGTGTGTGTAGGTAGAATTTTGCGACCTGTCCAAGAAAAAAGACATTCAGATTATCGCTACACACAAAAGAATGGTGAGACACAAAAAAAAAAATCACGGAAAAATTACTACCTTTAAATAATATCAAGAAATATCCAATCTTTGCTTGAAGATAAACGCGAGACTGGAATCTCGTGTAGCAAAATTATGGAAAATAAAATATAATATGTATATTGAAAAATCCATATGATAACCAAATTCGTTTACGGTTTCTCTCTTTATATATATATATATATATATATACAATTATAATTTTGAAGTTGAGAAATGCTGTTTTATATTAGAGAGATTAATGTTTTTTTTTTCCAAAAAGAAAATTAAGTAAGCAAAAACAAAAATATCAATGTTCACGTTGAAAATGAATCTGGTTCAATGTATTTCAGCAGATATTTATTTGTTTGCCTACATGCAACCATTGATTCATTCCTCTTATTTTATATGCTAGAGTCATTTAAGTGTTTTACTAAGTATTCAACAAGGTATAGTTTACATCTATTCTTTTTTCCCATTGTTAGTTTTGATTTTATCTATAATATCCCAAAAATTAATGGGTGTATATCCACCATGCTTTAATCGCCATAGAGAGAGCAGTGCTATTTATGTTTCTTAAATTTCCTAAAATCATTTGATGATGGTAGAAACGAAATTTCCAAGGATTTTCAATGAAAGTTAAATAAAATTTGACATCGGTACCAGAATGTATGAAAGCTCGGTATACAATATTATCAGTCGTACATTGCCGTTTAATAGACAGATCTTGATTTTCGGCATTTGTATTGATTTTTTTTAAAAATATATCTTTCTTGTGATTTGGATTAAAAAATATTTTCATGTTATACTTTTCCTTCCAATGTAAATGAAGACAATACAAAACATTTATTTTCAATAGTTTGTTCTTTCAGCTTGAAAAATATAACTAGCAACCAATTTAGATTATTTTTTAAAACAGAATAATATCTGAGTTTGCATAAATTACTAACAAGTGTTTTAATTTCTTAAAAAAATTGCCAAAGAAAAAATCGAAAGAATATGAATGTTAATGTTTAAAATATTTACAATTGACAAAAATGAAATAGAAAAAATCTTCTACGCGATCAAAGAATACAAAAATAATAAATAAATAATATCAATGTCTTTTTTTAGATCAGAATATTTAAAGTGACGAACTCTGCAGTTTCTTTCAGATGTCACTCATCGAACTATTTTTAATATTCTTAATGAGTTTTATAAAAATTAGTTGATTTAATTTCGTTTTTTTCTAAGTATCGTTTGTTACAACTGAATGCTTCAATCTCTTTCCACAAGTTTGGAGTTTCAAGTTTGTAGAGTCAGATTGAAAGGGAATGCTCGGAGAAATTAAGATGCATGTCAGAATAATTTATCTGTAACAATATTTATAGAATTTGCTGATTTATTTTTTGCCATTCGCACTAATGTAAGTGTTTTCTTAGGATGTCTAAAAAAATCATTAATCGTTAAAAATTACTTGAGAATATATAAGTTTAATTCAGGTGGTTTTATTTATCATTTTTCTTATTATGTTAAATAATAATAATTCACTCAGTCCTTTTTTCCTATGACATATATTGGCGATTATCTGTATCCTACACTTTCTCACATAAAACCGTGTGCTGCATAAGCCGTTATTTTTTAATCTCTACATCACCATGTTGGCGACTATGATGACATGAAGAGACTGAGAAAAACAATTTGTTCATGGTACTTTTTTTGAATATGCAGACACAGAATGCACTAAACAAAACAAACATCAGATGACACCATTCTTAGATGGTGTTTACTGCGAGAATCAACACGCACTTACGATATTCAGAGTGTGTCTGAGAAATTTGGTTGTGGATAATATTTTCCTTAACATACTGTGAAAACACAGTTCACTGAATAGAAATCCCGAGAATAAAGTCTATGAAAATTGATCGTCTCTTGAGTGAAAAAAGGGTTTAATACAACAACAGAGTGACAAAAGCGGCAAGGCGATCAAAAAATATACAATAAGCTGACAAAGTTTAACCGAATGGAAATGAATCCAGGTTCGAAGATTTAACTTTTTTGTGCGTAAACAATTTTCTGTCTCTCAGAATAAGTGACAGATTCTTCATTTAATGAAGAACAATTATTATTAAAATACTCTTCTATCAGGCAAAAGCAATGTTGTTTGAAAACACCAAGATCTGAACAATATTCCTATGACGTATATCATGGTCGATCAGAATTAAATCAAAATATGCAGTATTTCTCATTTTAATTGTTTTAATTCGCTTTCTTTCTAATTTTATTCTCTTAACTGATCAGATAAATGTTTTCTAAGAAAGAAAATAACAGTTAAGAAAAGCATATTCCAATTTTATCTTATATTCTTAAGTAGGATATTTGGAAAGTGTTCAGTTTGAAAGAAAGCGAATATATTTTCGACAACAACACGAACAGCGCCATCAAAATATCCACCTATCATGAATGGGTAAGTGGGGAGTGTTATATCATTTGAATTTACGAAGCAATATGTGATTAGAATCAACTCCTGGAACAGCTTGAAAATTTGGACGTAATCATAACTTTAATAACTTCAGATTTTTTTCTGATAAATCAATAAATCTTATTCTATATTCGTGAGTTAGGCAGACTTCGTCTAAAATCAATGTAAATTATGACGCTAAATAGACATTCTTTTGAGGTAAATGATCGATACAGGACAGAATCAAACTTAAATAATGTGTTTAAAGAATGATATGTTAAATATTCTGTCTTAATAAACTTCAGTAAAATAAAAATATTTCCATTAGAAGCGACTGACGTTTCAATAAACAAACCTCAACGTCGAAGGTCAGTTGAACCTTACACAAAAGACATATAAGTTAAAAATAATGTTACTGGCGTTTATATCTTTCTTATGGTCCAAATTCCTTGTACCACGGTGATGGTCCAAGGCTAGAACCAATGAAAGAATAACACGAACGCAGGTATGGAATACAAAGATATATTAGAACAGAAATATAATACAAAGAAGTAGAAGTATTAGTAATGACTATCAGATTTGTTTAGAGTGAACTATGTTCTCTCGACAAGTATCACTATTCCAATGTCCTTACAATATGCTTTCAGTTATCTCTCCTCGTCTTACAAATATCTTGATACCTCTTGAGAGGCGCAGTATTTATAATGTTTTCAGGGTTTGGTCGTTTTCGTTCTTGATCGATGATATGGCCCAGATATTTTATGTCCTTCCTAAAAAAAATCGCACTTGTTTTCTTTTACCTTAAACCATAGTTTTGTATTCTCCTGATTCCAGTGTTGTTCAACACTTTCGCTATTTATCAATACGTCATCCAGGTATGCAATCGTGTACTCTAGTCCGGCGAGCATAGTATCCATTGTCTGTTGGAATATAGCCGGCGCGACCTTAATCCCAAATGTCATCTTTTGTATCTGTCTAATCCTTTGTGTGTGTTTATGCACAGTAATTTTGAACTTTTCTCATCGACTGGGATTTGTAGGTACGCATCACTTAAATCTATTTTTGAAAAATTTTCCGCCGTTTAATTTTGTGAATACTTCTTCTGGACAGGGTAGAGGATAGTGGTAGTCTTTTATCACTGCGTTCAAACCCGTTGAGAAATCAGCGCATACTCGAATCTTCCCTGATTTTTTTTTTTTTTTTTGACGTAAACTGTGGGTGCGGACCATTGACGGTATTCTACTTTTGTCAATATGCCGGTTTTTTCAAGCCTAGCCAATTCTTGATCTATTTTTTTCTATTAAAGCAAACGGTACGCTCTTTTTCATTTTCAATTTTTTGATCATTCCATTGAATGTCACATTTGTAATCACTTCACCATCAAATTTTATTTTTCTCCCAGTTACTGATCTATCAGTTTTATCGGTTCTTAACATGGTAGGTTTGTTCAGTTTTCTCCATGTTTGTACGTTAATAATAGTGAAGTCCAACCCGGAATCCAACTGTAGTCTGACTTTTCTGTTTTGCATTTCTACTTGCATGTATTTTCTTATGTTAGTCTCATCCGCTTGGTCAGTTCTCGTGATTCTTATTCTGCTTTTGCTTTCTCTTCTAGTCCAACAATGAGAAATTGTATGTCCTACTTTTTGCATTGATAGACAAGTTTTAAAACGGTATGGACAGTCTTTATACCAATGCCAAGTCCCACAGCGATAGCATGGACTGGGTGGTAGTTTTTTCTGATATTGACTTTTTGAAGTAGAAAAAATTGTTTGACCTTTTTTTGAGGAATCAAAATTGGTTTGGTTTGTTTGTGAGGAGGGAAAGTTGGTTTGTCTTCGTACTTTACGTATGTGTGCGATGCCAGCTTCTTCTATATCTTTTGAGTCTTTCTTTACACTTATGCATCTCTGGCAGTCTTCAGCCAGTTTTTGAAATGTCAAATCTTGTTCGCTCTCCAATTTTGTAAGGATTCTGCGTCTAATTTCTGCGTCTTTGTTTGAAACCAGGCCTTGGACGTATATTAAACATTTTAAATTGTCCTGGCTGAGTACCGATAACTTGAAATCATCACAATATTTGTTTACAATGGAAGCTAAAGTTATGTAATCTTCGTTCTCCTTTTTTGTTAGATTCAGACATTTCCATCTTTTGTGGAATAGTTAGGTATTAGGGCTGAAAAGTTCTGTTAACGGTTTTATGGCTTCTTTCAAAGTTAACTCATTTGTTTTCCTCGGTAGGATATAATCTACGAATTTGGTATATTCGCATGTGCCTAATTCTCTTAGTAGTAGTCGTACTTTTCTTGCGTCTGACCAATTTCTGCAGTAAAATTCATATAGATCTTCGTACCTTCGGAAGTAAGTTGCAAAGGTTTTGTCTTCGTTGGGTGCATACGTGAAATCTTCGATAGTGCTCCAAATAGCGTCTTGTGAGAGAACAGTTTCATTTTCGGAATTTTGCTCTTTATTTGACATTACACGTAGCAATAATTCTTGTAATTCAAGATGTCGCTGTTATTTTTTCTGTTGCTGTTCAAATTTGATTTTTCTAAGTTCCACAATGGTTGACTTAAAATCTTCCATGTTAATGTAATGTTCTGTAAGTATTTTCTTTTAGTGTGTACGTCAAAAAAGAATTCCCTGTGTAGAACTTGTGTATTTGTTACCACAGTAAAGTTGATGTCCCCACCAAAAAAAAATTTTTTTTGTTGTATATCTATATATATATGTTCGCGAAGAACTTGTTTTTTAGAATCTACATAGAACTTGTATGTCCTCCGCGTAGACAGTTCGTTTGGTTTTGTTTTTTTTTTGTTTTGTTTTTTTTTCGTTAATGTTTCCTCGTCGCCACTTGTTATGGTCCAAGTTCCTGGTACCACGGTGATGGTCAAAGAGTAGAACCAATGAAAGAATAACACGAACACAGGTATGGAATACAAAGATATATTACAACAGAAATATAATAAAAGAAGTAGAAGTATTAGTAATGACTATCAGATTTGGTTACAGTGAACTGTTGTCTCGAAAAGTATCACTATTCCAATGCCCTTACAATATGATCTCAATTATCTCTCCTCGTCTTACAATCTCCTCATACCTCTTGAGAGGCGCAGTATTTATAATGTCAGGAATAGTCCATTATTATTATGGGTAAGTTCCTATAACAATCTTAATTCAAAACTTCGGTATGAATGTTTACATTCAAGACTTAATAGTTAACAAATACACGTTTCCCCCTATCAGTTTCTTTTTTTTGCTGTCTCCTTTCATATACAAATATTAGTCGTTACAGTTTATGTGAATGTGATTCTAGGGTCTTCTGAAAAACTAAAAGTTATTAATTAAAGTACTATTGAGTTGGCTGTGATAAGTTTTTAACCACCCTTGATGACAGCAATTTTGGCTTGTTTAATAACGTCTCTTTTTTTCAGAGAATACCCTGTTAGTATCAAGTTACTCTCATCAATGAACAATAGTTGCCTTATATCTTGCAATGAAAGTTCGGAGAAATAAAGAAAGTATGGAATTTCAACAAGGGCAAGTAATAGGATGGCATCAGTGTAGCAAGTCAAATAGAGAAATTGCTAGCTTTTTCCTGGTTAATCATCAAACGGTTAATAATATTGTCAAGAAATTTAATGAAGAAGGTCATTGTCGTGTGGATCAAGTTTCAGGAAGACAAAGCATCGTCTCTGAGAGAACGAACAGGTCACTGAATTGAGAAATCATCAGAAACCGTTGTCAGAGCGTCAAAGATGTCGACAACAGGATGGAAATGTCGACATATGCGGTGAGAAACACTCTGAAAGAGACTTTAAAAAAAAGTTGCAAGAAATAAGCCCTTGATTTCATAGATTAACAGGAACATTCGTGTGGACTGGACGAGAGAATTCTAAAGCAAAGATTATGAATTTTGGCAGTCTGTAATTTGGTCAGATGAAAGTAAATTCTGCAAACATTCTAATTCAAGATTGGTTTATGTTTGGAGAAATCAGAATGAGACTTGGAACACTGAATGTCTGCTGGTGAACAAGAAACATGGAGGGAATGGAGTAATTGTATGGGGCGCTGTCTTCTTTGGAGGCAAATCTGAGCTGATTCTTTTTGACGAGTGGTTGAATGGTCCACAATACTGTCAAATATTAGAGAAAAGAATAATACTACCTTTTGAAACCAATCAGATTGACAAGAATGTCTACCATTATCAAGAAGATGGACTAAAGTAGCAAAGGCCTGGAAAGAATCGCAAGGAATGAAGCCACTGCCATGGGTAAGCTAAAGTCCTTATATGAATCGAAAAGAGAACGTTTGCGAGCACGTTCACCGAAAACCTTGAGAGCGAGCAACCAAAATGACGTCAATGGCAACCCTTTTAAGAAACAATGCTAAAGGAGTGGCAAAATATGGATCAGACGATTGTTGATAACTTGATCAAATCCATGAAAATCGAATACAAGCACTGAAAATAGCAAATGAAGGACGGACCCGATACTAATTTCCAAATACTTTTTATTCATGTTGAATAGTGATTACGTAATTAAATTTTAAAATTAGATGTAGTTTATTTTTTCTGGTTAAAATCTTTTCTTAGGCCACTCGAATAGATGAAATTTTCTCAAATAAATAAGATTTATGGATGGATAAATAAGATTTGTAGATGGAAATTTTCAAGTGAAAAACCAGACATAGAATGAAAAATGTGTTTTTACCGAAAAGTTTTGTTTGTTTCCAAAATTATTTACGAAAATTGATTCAAGCTTCTATTTCACTGAAAACCTGGTGAATTTGCTTGAGAATACGTTACAGCTCATATTTTCTGTTTATTAATTTTTCTCACTTTTGATTTTGTCTCAAACGGTGTCCATCTTCTGAAGGTTAATATGTTACATACTTTTTCCAATTACTCCACTTCCATGAATTCCATGAGTTTCTGTGTTTTCTATAATGTTCGATGCATATCTCAGACTGGGAATTTTACTCATTTTGGGACGTCACTGACATTACAAATCTTTATATACACATTTCTGACGCATGATTTATTCAATACCCTAGCATCCCCAGATTTACATTAAAAAAATAAATGTATGTATACTATTTACATTATTCGGACTATTATTAAGTTAGATGCAGTGACAGGACCTAAAGAGTGTGAGTTCAATACCAGATTAAGGCTGTGGAAACATTTCAGAGAGGAATTACCTGATTATTGACATCAATTAAACATGGCACTTGGAACTAAAACAGTCTACCCCAGTGAGCAAAAGAAAGGTTTCAGTTCGACATTCCAACCATCTGAAGAAGGCCGGAGCGTACAACGGCCGAAACGTTTTAATAAATATGTCAACAAAGATGAGGACATTAGTCCGAATAAGGCAAATTGTTTACATAATACATCATCTCAGAATATAGACAGATACTGAAGAGGGCCAGAGCGTACAACGGCCGAAACATTGTAATAAATATGGCAACAAATATGACAATAGTCCGAATAATGTAAATCGTGTACATAATAGCTCAGCTCAGAAATATAGACAGATACTGAAAGGCCGAAACTTTATAATAAATATGCCGACAAAGATGAGGACAATAGTCCGAATAATGTAAATAGTGTACATAATACTTCATCTCAGAAATATAGACAAATGTAAGTATCATTATGAATGATTGTTCCTATATTTGCTTTCGACGCTCACTATTAAGAGTTGTTGGTTATATCATCTTTTATCGTTATATCCCTTCTCAGGACTATATATTGTTAGATAGAATATATGATAGTTTAAATCTCTCTCACTTTTACATTCATCTGTCAATAACTTTGGGTTTTTTGACTTAAATGCATATCATGTTAAGTGACTTGATGATTATACTAATGCTGATATCACCAGAATGTTTCAGTTGCTGAATTACTCAAATACTAAATATTATATTTCCCGTTTGTTTCACCTGTAATTCTGAAGGGCATGATTGATTTATTCTTAACCTCCTCTTCGGATATTTGTCCTGATTTGAAACTTTGTTCCAGTAAGCAAACCGGATCACACCGTACTGTATGTCGATATTTCCTTATCTTATCCACAAAATATCTTTTTGTTAAAAAGTCTTTTTTTTATTTTTCTTACTCCTTTCGTTGGAATTAAAAGTTTAATCATCCCGATGATGATTGCGTCAATGAAATGTTCTTTTTGTGGCATTTGTGCCATCGCAGTGAATCCATTAACTTCACCTTGCTTCACTCCTGCCTGTTCAGCCGCTATAGCTACAAAAATCATTACTTCCGGCTCTACCAAAATGAAAGTTCAGATCATAAAAGACAACTATTTTTCTCCGCTTGTTATAGAAGTAAGTGTGTCATTATCGAAGCCGGTTTTCGCTGATAGAGTGAGAGAGAGTTTAGCCTCTCATGAGTTTAGTTCTTGCGATTGCTGGAAGAGCTTCTGTTTTCTCTAAACTTTACGGCATCCGGCTTTTTCGTTTTCGACTTATTGGAAATTGTATTTTGTAGTTCCTGTTTATAATAAATCTAATAAAACATTTGATACTTCAAAGTTTCGACCTGTTATTTTTCTACATCGTTTTGACAATCTTCCATGCAAACAAAACAGACTATCATTGTTGCTATAGCCGTGTATTGTTTAATTTATCGTAATGTACTCAAAATGATTATTCACCCAAATAATACTACTATATATATATATATATATATATATATATATATATATATATATATATGTATGTGTGTGTGTGTAAATTCAGGTGATATATATATATATATATATATATATATATATATATATATATATATATATATTCAAATTAGAAGAAACTATCAGAAAAAAGTGATTTGAGTTATACGTAATCCAGAAACCATGTAAATATTTAATCATTGCTTCTACTGAAATTAATACCAGTAAAGATAACAAATTTAGTAACAATGAATTAATATTTAAAATATAAGCTTGGAAAATAAAATAAAAACATCATCCGTAACTTATTGAGTATTAGTTTTTCTTAGGTCCTCCGACGGGCAATAAAATTTACACTTCCAAAGGCAGAAATTTGTAAAACATAAGGCAAAATTGTCACATTAAAATAAAAATATTTTTAATACTAATCATACTATTTTAATAAAAACTAGATGACAAAGTTATTATCAATTATCTCTATTACTTTACAATTGATCATATTATAAAATTATTCCATGAGGTGCCACCAAAAATTATAAATATCCAAGATAAAAACAAAACAAAAAGAAAACAGTAGAGCGAATTGGTAAGTATTTGGAATGTTTACTCAACGACAAGCCATCTGCAAACGATAAATGAAGTCATTAAGTAAACAATAAAAACCTTTGCGCTTATGTTTTGACTGTAAAACGCACTTGTCTTATTAGAACACATAGGTTTTTAGTCACAAAGAGAGCAAAGTATTACCGAAAATTTACGATAGTACTTCAGATCATATACGAATGCAATACTACATAAATATTAAACAATGACACGTATATAATGAAGATTGGAAAAAGATTGAGAAAAGTGAATACACTTTATACTTAACTATTTACAGCAGGTGTTGAGTTATCTCCGGAGAAATGTTGTAGGAAAGAATGAAAGTAAATTTATTTGAAGAATTTCTAAACCACCTGATTTGCTGTCAAGAAAGGTGAAATGATCTAAATCTAAAGCGAAATTCTCTAGGTAGCTTTTAAAATAAACTGGAATAGAAAAAAATGAATGTCCAATTTAATGTCCCGGAAATGGTAATAAGAATAGATGATGAATAACAAGATTTCTAAGAAATTATTCGCGTAATTATGATATTAAGATATTTAGAGCAAGGTTTCGGAAATGAAATAGAACAATGTATATAAAAAAATTAAAATGGTATGTCTTTAAGGAAGATGTAGGTATGATGGAATCCTCCATGCCTATATAATGAAAACATAACGGGTATAATCAATTTATAATTCCACGTAATAGCGTGTGCTGAACGTAGTAATTAATAAAGTTGCTTGTAACGTAAATGAAAAATACACCGATGAAAATTAAGAAGGCTAGATAACATTATGAGATAATGCTGAGTGAGTGGTAATGATTAAATGCCAAAAATGTAACAGAACTCTTCGACAAAATTGACAAGGATGGCAATAAGCAATAAAGAAAAGAAAAGAACACCGCAAAAATGATATAAACAATATATAAAAGGCACATTAACAATCATACGTCAAAGTAAACGTAATATGGAAAAAAAAAGAATTGGGGTTGATACATAAAAGCAAGTTCGGACAAGTGAATTTAGCGTTCTGATTTCAAGACAAGTCAGAATTGGATTGAGACAGATGAAACTGAGAACCGACTTATTATATTTGCTCGGAAAAAATCCAGATTGAATGTAACAGATAAAAAAAGATTTAATATGCACCAAAGAGACCAAAATAAGAATTATTGATCCAAGAACAATAATAGCGGATATAGGCAGAAAAAAAACCATAACAAATGAATCGGACAATAAAAACCACAAGCAAATGCATCTGTTAGAAAACAACCAAATGAAACTCAACTACAGCAGTGAATGTCTAGGTAAAAATTGTATTAATTCATTGATGCTGTCGGAAGGCAATGGCGATCAAGAATTTCATAATTTTGCGAATTTCATAATTTTGTCGATTGCTGAATAATATAAGCTAGGGCGGCATAAACATTTGATTGTTTTACTTCTCCCAGGCTGTTTTACGAGCTAATAAATCTAGATTTAACCATTATTTAACCCATACCTGGGAGAGAAAAGGGCGTCATACCTTTCCTAAGGGTATATGCACGAAATTGAAAAGTAATGCATACGAATGGAATTCGAACTCAGCACGTCAATTTCTAATTTCAAACCGCTATTCATAACACCAAACGGCCATCCAAACACGTAGCAGTCTCTACTCGCAAATATAAAAGTATGATCTCAATAAAACCAGTATAAACAATAAATCAAATATACATGTTTTAAACGTTATTTATATATATATATATATATATATATATATATATATATATATATATATATATGTGTGTGTGTGTGTGTGTGTGTGTGTGTGTGTGTGTGTGTGTGTGCGTCTATAATTCTGAGATGAGGTAATTTAAGTATTCAGTTACAGTTATTTCCCTTTCGTAAATAAATGGAAGTAACTGAAACTGGGACATTTAGAGAAGGCATGTCACGTGAACATTCTACCTCGGTGGACGAAGTTAAGGATTTGGTCCGAGATTCCAACGTATATCACCTGAAGAAGATCGGAGAATAGTGTCGCGCAATTTAAGTGTATTAAATTGAAGGTCATTTTAAGATGAAGTCTTTGATCGTTTTTTTTTTATTCGTTCAGGTGTAGAATTTTAATTATTTTCCACGTCATTCATTCTTCGATTTTATAGCAAATGACAGATATAATTTCTTTACAATGGAGGTAACCGTGGATTATTCAACATCTCCTCGATGTTTTTCAAGTTCTTTCTTGAGACCATATCTGGTGTACTCTGATGAGTTCATGTCATTTGCAGCTGGCTTTTCAATTTCAGTTAGTGGGATGGGAACTTTTGTTGATGTCTGTTCAGTTCTTCGCCTTAGGTGAAAGGTATTTCGTCGTTGAATTCCACTGCCTGTCGTTATTAGAGCAGACCTTGGTGAAGCAGGTTTTGCAACTTTTGCGGGGGAAAGTCTTAATGTTTTAACCCAACCAGACTGCCCTTAAGTTAGATTAGTTTGAACCGATGTTCGATGTCGTAAATAAATATCCTACGTTTTTATAATTTTAATATTGCTATCCATTCTTTTGAAATCTTTGTAAGATTTACCTTTAGACAAAACTTTGGAGAACAAATTGCGTATTGCTGGAATCCGAGTATTTAGGTTGCTTTGCATTAACAATTCTGCCGAACTAAAAATTTCTTTCAAGGAGATAGTTCTGTACTTTAGATATGCTCTGTATGAATCCCTTGCTTTTTTAAAAAGATTATTCCCCATTTGAACTGACCGTTCAACTTCTGTTTCCTTCTGGAAAATGCAAGATACTAGTGACTTGTCAAAAACCATAAAATTTGGATAAATTTGAAACTTCACTTGAAATGAACTGAGGACTATTAGGAATCTGTCTATATTTCTGAGATGAGGTATTATGTACACTATTTACGTTATTCAGGCTATTGTCCTCATCATTGTCGCCATGTTTACGTGGAACGTGGAACTAGAACAGTCTGCTCCAGTGAGTGAAATAAAGGGTTCAGTTCGACATTCCAACCTACTGAAGATGGCTGGAGAATACAACGGCCGAAACGTTGTAATAAATATGGCGACAAAAATGAGTACAATAGTCCTGAATAATGTAAATAGTGTAAATAATACCTCATCTCAGAAATATAGACAGATACTGAAAGGCTGAAACCTTGTGATAAATATGGCAACAAAGATGACGACAAAAGTCCGAATAATGTAAATAGTGACCATTATGAAAAACTACTATCTCTGGAATACCACATAGTCTTGCAAATATTCACTTGAAATATTCAACTACTTTGAAAGAAGTGGTCTGTCCGAGGGGTGAAATCACTATTCATCTAGAGAATTAGTCAACAATTAAAATATAATGATGTCCTTTCAGTTCGAATAAATCCATAGCAATTTTTGCCATGGGTAGTTTGGTAACATTGTGGCTTGAAGTGGTTCTGGTCGATTCCTTTTGTCATTTCAAGATATGACACACTCTTCTACCTTATTTGTTATTTGCTTTGATAGTCCCAGCCTCCATACTGTATCTCTCTCTATAGATTGGCACTTAACAATGCCCTGATGTCCTTCATGCAATCGGTCTAATACTTCTTTTTTGTAATTCTGTTAGTCTGGTACAAGACAAATCCTTTTTGAACAGATAAGTCTTGGCGTATACACCAATATAATTTTACTTCGGGATCTTTCCTGACTAATATTAGCCGCTGGTCTACTTTATAAAATTTTATGATTTGATTACAAATACTGTCTGATAAGTGTTTTATTCTAATTTCTTCCAGAAATTTTTGCTTATCAAAATATTAGCAATTTCCGAATTAACAAACGAGTCTGCATCAGATTCTTTCTGTATGTCCTGACTAGTGGGATTACTTGCAGGGACCCGAGATAAAATGGCAGCTGTTACTAGGTCTTTTCCTCGTACATAAATGAGACCATATGAGAACCTGATTTGTCTCATTCGAAACCCCTGGATTCTAGCTGTCAATCGTTGCATCATCGGCATTACAATGCTTTAGAATTAGGGCAGAGCTCAACATTTTTGCAGAGTTTGGAATGAAAATATTTGAGGTTCTTTTCAAGTCCAAGTTCTTTCTTTCTTCAGTAAACTCCTAGAGGTTTATCAACATCTACTAAATTCTTAACATGTTTTCCTACGCAACCGAGTAGTCTTCGTAATTCGGATATATATCCTTTGGTCGAGGTAAGTATATATTTGCTTTGAATTTCTCTTGGTCAATTTGAACTTTTCTAACGATGTGTCCAATAAACTTTATGCAACTGACAGAAAAATGCATTTTTCATTTAATGTGTCTTCTCCCGTCTTCAACTTTTTAAAGAACTTTTCTTAGTCTGCCATTGTGTTCCTCTTGGTTCTTCCCACTCACAAGGACGTCGTCATTTTTGCATATAACTCCGGCTATGTTGGTGTTTATACTGGATGCATAATATTTTATTTTTCTAAATGCTGTAGCTGGACATTGTTCTTCATAAGAAGAGGCAAGCGTCGAGAAGTTGTTATAGACATTGATTGCGCAAACATATTTTCTACCTGTGAAAAGTTATGGAAATTCTTTTCTATATTTGTGGTTGTAGTAGAATTGTTCGAAACATTAACTATTTCTCTAATAATTTCTGCATATCTGTATATTTCTCCTGAATTATTTGTTATCCGAACAGATGCATTCATAGGGGAGATGGATAATGCCATATTTTCCTGATTTTACAGTGGGAAGAAATCCCTAACTCGAGCAGTCATCTATTGCTGTTTGTGATGTCCATGGAAAATTGCCAAAAGATGAGGTTCTTCCTCTTTCTCTCTAGAACTGGATTTAATCCAGATGCATTTTTGTAACCTTTTGCGAATATCATTAAGTAGGTGGAATCACTTCTGTGAAACCTGTTCGTTTTCTCTTGAAGGAACAGAACTCAAGGTATCCTTGTAATCTTAAAAAAGGAAACGATGCTTTTGTTTCTTCATAGCCAGTTAAAATGTCCGGAAGACAACACTCGCTTAGGGCTGTAGGTCCCGTTTTATCCCCTTAGTAAAACTGTGTCTTTCTGTCCATCAGGCTAAGTGCAGCGCCCATTCTCAGTGTTGACGTCTAAAAAGCTCCACTTCATCTACCAGTGGCTCGTTTTTATTTAGTCGCATTTTTCTTTTTAACAATATCACTCCCTGTTTCGACAGCCAAGATGGTAGTGTTGCTTCAGTCTGGAGGAATCGTTGTGTGCGTGGCGGGGAATAGCAGCTCTCTAATTATATGCAGGCCCTCTGGTATTAGTTGTCCCGAACTCGCTAATGCTACCCCTATATTAGCTGCTGCTAGTTAAATAATCTTCCAAATTATTGTATTATACGACTCGCTCTTGATGTTCATATGGAGTTGTTTTACTTACGGCTTCTACTTACGCTTGTATTCCGATGTTCTGGATCGGGTTTTATTTTGTTTTATTATGTACCCAAGTAATTTTATATTTTTACGGTTAAAATAACATTTTTCTAAGTTAAGCGTTAAGTAGTAATTTTTAACAGCCGCCATGAATAATTTAAGATTTTTGTCATGTTTCGCTCGAATTTTTTCCGCAAATTATCGATGTTAGCATAGATACCTTGAAGGACTCTCTTTTGATATTATCTTATTTGTCACTTGTTGAAAACTAGCTACACCGTTAGTCACACCAAACGCTATTCTGCGAAATTGATAGACTTTGCCGCGGGCCTCGATGTCTGTATCCGGTTTATAGCTGAACTTTATAGCTACATGATAGTAGGCACGTTTTCGCTCTAGAATACTAAATAAAGAGTTTTTAGTTATTTTCTCTGTCATGACATCTATTCTTGGCAGAGGATAGGCATCCAGCAAATAAGCCTGTTTATTGTGTAGGAATTTTCGATTACCATTTAATTTTTCTGTTCACAGAGGTGACTACGAAGGCTTGTGCTCTCCGCGGGTTTCATTATGCCTTCCTTCAACATACGAGTAACTTCACTTTGGATAAATAATTTTTGTCTTCCTCCGTGTGTCACCTAGATTTAGTAGCTACAGGTTTACAGTCCAGCATTAAATTGTTAAATAGTGCTGTATACAGCAGTCACAGGGCTGTTAGACCCACTAATTTAAGAGTGTTTTAGATGCCTAATAATGAATGTTGGCGTAAGAATGTGTTCCCTAATATTAGGTCGCAGCATAGATCTTTCATTATAAACATCTTAATATTTAGTGTAGAGTACCCTTTATTCGTAGATCAACTAGACAATATCCCAGTATTTGGGTGGAAAGAGATAAGCTATCCATCTCGACTTTTTTTGCCGAATAAGTTACAGTTTTGCTCCCCTTTTTCTTGCTTTTACAATTTTTAGCCCATGTGTTACATTTGCGTATCTTACTCCCGCAGAAAAAGAAATAACATGTGAGTTTAGTTATGGCTGGTATTTTCGAAGAGCTAGTGTTTCATATGATGTGGGTTGGGGGAAATAGGTGGAGAGATCTCTGTATCGTAATTTTAGCCTACAGCAATGTTAAAGTGCTGTTTTCGAGTATTCTTTGTCGGACATGCGTGAATTGTAGCCAATTTTGAAAGGCATCTTTTATCATTTCGGTTCGATATTTTTCCGCTGATACCGAAAAGAATTAACAGTCCTTATTTAGATTTACCAAGGCTCGAAATGCAAAAATTAAGTCTTAGGTCAGATGACTCCTTGGAGACAATAAATTTCAAGAGAACATTTCCTTGTTCTTTTTAATGTAGATACTGTACAGTATTGATAAACACTCGTTCTAGGAAGACGCTTCCGTGAAATACACGTAAAATTGTGCTGGATATATTTGGTGACATATTGTTGATTTTAGAATTTTGGTCGCAGTACAGACTCAAATATTTCATGAAAATTACTCTCCATTCATGATATTCCAGTTCGGCGACAGACGAGGTGGGGTCAATAATAACTTTTGCTTGACAGGGTAAATTAATAACTTTCGAATTGGTTAACAACGATAGTTTATTAAATTCGAGTAGAATTGTTCGAGACAATATGTATTGCTTGTCAGTAAGCTTTATTAAACCCGATATTTACCAATTCCTCTCCCCAAACCACTGAACGCTTCCACTCGGGCCAATGGTCAAAATTCAGCCAACCCACGCAAAATCGGGCTAGGGTACAATTATTGTCTTTTTTTCAGTCCATAGATAGAGCACCGAATGATTCGCCTTCTGCCCAAACAGTTCTCGAAAAAACTGCTTGACCCCAACGAGGTTTAATGAACACTGTTTTTGTCCAGTCCCCCAAGGAGATGAGTAATCCACACGTACAACGTCTGAAACGTCGTGAATAAAACGATAAACACACAATAGTCCGAATTGAATATCAAGATAATGACAATAGTCCGCTCAATGTAAATAGTGTAAATATGTGCGAGAGGGGGAATGTGAGAGTTTCTTCTCGCACCCGTGTTCTTATTTCAAACGTTATTATAATGAATACTTCGTATTTGAAATAAACATTCCATTTATATTTATTAAATAATGTGTATTGCATCCAGCAGCCTGCGTATTTGAGAAAATATTAAATGAAATGGTTTCGCAGCATGAATGGGATCTGCGTTTCCCTTATAGTAGAAATCAACTTTTGATTTAGGGTGCTTTACCGCTCGGCCATGCAGAATGCCGTTACAGCCAAAGTTCTATTTTCTTTCTTTTCCTGTTTTAGGAAAGCACATCCCCTCTACTAAGTTTATTTTCTAAATAGCTTCCCAGCTGCTCACATGCAAATAACATCGTCAGGTCACGATCGTATATTATATTATATTATATTAGTAACTATACTCGGTTGGTGAAAAAAACTAATATAAATATATCGAAACAAATTGGTACCTGGGGGAAAATTGGAAAATAAAAGAAAGAACTAGGAACATCCGAGCAGGGCCCAAAAAATCAACCAGTATCTTAAATTCCAATCACCCGTCCCACCAAAAAAAAACATCTCGTAACTAAGATACCACACACACACACACACACACACACACACACACACACACACACACACACACACACACACACACACACACACACACATATATATATATATATATATATATATATATATATATATATATACACGCACATTTCTGTGTGTGCATGGGGGAATAAACTGAGTTGAACTGAAATTTGCAAGAAGTTATTTATCGATAATTTTTATTGCGTGTTTTTTTTTATTTATCAGTAGAATAAATGGCCTGCATTCTTGGCTTTTACCTATCATGCCATACATATCATTTTTAGTTCCAAAGCAAACTGGAATCACAGGTTAAAAATAATGTTACCATATTATGCAGAGCCAATTCCTCGTATCTAAAATAGATTTCTGATGATATTATCTCAAATTAATTCAACTTATCTTTCAGTTATTCACAGACTTTGTGAAAATAATAGCTTCCCACTGTAATTTACAAATTAGTGAGATTCCAACACGGAGAAAATTAGCTTTCAAGTCTTGTAGACGAGCAATTTTTCTTTAAAATAATATTATAAAACTCAATTCCAAATTGAAAATCATCACCATGAAAATCAATCCAATCATTATAGAAACATATCGACATCTCCATTTATATATTGATATGCACACATGCTTACAAATTCTCTAAACCATTACCTAAAATTTCATGAATTTTGAAACTAAAATCTCATGAGAAAACAGAATGTCAATGTGATCACTGTAAATTATTAAAAAAAAATAATATCGCTAGATCTTCCTTTATAAGCATGCCCAAATAGTATTAACAGTCTTATTGTAGGCATTTCTATCTTTAAAACTCACCAAATAAAATTTGATTCTTTGGAGAAAAGATACATTTTGTCATTAATGTGATTTTCTTCAGACATATTACAGACGAATACAAATTCAAAATACCGGTATATTTTGTTAACTTTCTTGTTTGAAACATATTAGTAAGTAAATAAGTTGGTATTGCTTATATCCTCTTCAACAATCGGTATCCTTCATCGAAAATATACAACTTTTTTAACATTTTAATACCCACAACCCAGAGTAATAAATTTTTCAACCAAATTTTTGTTCAGGCGCGAATTGTAAAAGAAGCAACAACATCCTATCTGCGCAAAAGTTAAAACACTTGACTTTTAGGGGCGTGGATTTTTAAATAAATCAAAATGATGGACTGGATACGGTTAGCTCAGATTTGTTTATATTTTAGATTGACAGACTCAAACAAATCGTATAAACAAATCTCCAGGGTAAAGCGAATGTTTGAGAGCTGCTATTGTCTGCGTATTTGTGTCTGAAAGGACAAATCTTAATGAAGAATGAATGAAATGTAGGCTTTAAAAAAGAAAAATATAGAAAGAAAGGACAGGAGAATTGGGGACAGACAAACAATAAAATAAAGCGATAATGTGAAGATCAATAAGATAAAGATATAATTAAATAAATTTCAAAGTATATCAGTTGGTATGTAATTCTGAAAGAAATAAAAGGTTTCCTACTGTAGCTTAATATTAATGTCATCAAGTAGACACATTGCTGGTGTTGTTTTTTTTTTAGTCAGAGTTCTAACGAATTGTTCTTTTGAGAGATAAAATATTGAAAGTAAGAAAAAATGGTGAAAGATTTAACAAGATTCGGAAGAAAAAGAATTAACAGAGAACGTGAATAAGAAAGAAATAAAGACATAAATAAAGAAAGAAGGGAACAAGAAAGATGAATGAAGGAAAGAAAGGAAAATAAAGGAAGAAGGAAGGAAGGAAGGAAGGAAGGAAGGAAGGAAGGAAGGAAGAATAAAGAAAGCAATAAACAAACAAAAAAAAACTAAGAAAGAAAGGAATAAAGGAAGAGATGAATAAGAAGGAAAGACATTAAGAAATAAATGAAGGTACAAGAAAAAAGAAAGAAAAAAAGAAGCTATGCAAAAGAAAGAGCCAAACATAAAAAGCAAGGAAGAAGGAAATATAGGAAAGAAGAAAGAAAGAAAGAAAGAAAATATAAGTAAGAAGGAAAAATGTATTAAATGATAAAGAAAGAAAGCAAGAAAGAAAGAAAGAAAGGAAGAAAAGAAGGAAGAAAGAAAGGAAATAGTAAAAGCAAGGGAAAAAGAAACAAGAAAGAAAGAAATAAAGGAAAGAAATAAAGAAAGAGAAATGAAGCAAAGAAGGAAAAAGAAAGCAATTAATAATAGACACAAATAAGGAAAACAATGTATGAATAAAAAGGAAAGGAACCTAAAATAATGCAAGAAAGAAGAAAAGACACAAAGAAAAATAAAGAAAACAGGAAAGTAAGAACTGCTAAATTAATAGATACAAGAATATATTGAAAAAGCTAAGAATTAAAATGAATGAGGCAAGAATTAAGAGTTAAAAACAAGAAAGAAATGTTTTCCCAGAGTCAAAATCGTTTAAGCTGAAGAACTACAACATATATATTTGAGATAAAATATATATCAAATGAAACAATATTGGATAACGTCAGAGAACATGTAAATTGAAAACAAAGAAAACTAATTTGCACATTTGCTTCGAAATAGCGATCAAGAGAAAGATGAGAAAATAGAGCAGAGCATATGGCGATCTATGAAAGCAAACAGGGAAGAGAATGCGAATAAAGAGTGAAAAGATAAGAGAATGTAACAGCACGTGTCTACCCGGTCTGAGAAAGCAAAGAAGCCTGAAATAACGGACACATCTGCGTAAACCAAAGATGTAAATGTGGAACAGAATCCAGTGTCCGGTATTTGTAATCAAATTAGGCAGACATGAAGGACTTGTGTATAATAAAGACAAATATAGGAATATGAAACAGACATTCTGCATAGGCTTTGAATGCAAACAATTGAAAACATATCCCACACGTGTATATAAGACAAATATACATAAGCGAACCGATGCTCCACCCATAGAATTAAACAAAAGCGGGAAAGAGTTTTGTGTATAAAGAAAAAAAAACTGCTTACATAATGCAACATTCTTTCGAATCAAACGGGAAAGATATGAGACATGTGTATAAAAATTATGATTATAAAGTTAAGTAGCAATCGTCTCTGGTCACGAGTGCAGAAAAGAAATGATTGCAAAGTTTCAAATCAATATAACGTCACGTTTCTCATTTTCACATTTTTCATGATATAAGAAATTCATAAATAATATATTAAATTATTGATTTATGAGATTTATGGTTTTGTTATGAATAATTATCCATGATTTATTTATACATATACTATGGTATGTTGCATTATGCCGAATATTTTTAATAGATTAAAACCTATATAAATTGTTTAAAAATTATTTCATTCGATTTTACGGCGACAGTCTTTTGCTAACCGCAATATTATCCACCAAAATCTTTACAAACATGAAAAAGGAAAAAAAGCGCTAATCCGAAAGAAAAGGGTCTCATAAACGTCAGATAATGAATTAATCTAATATTAGTTAGAATGAATTTTATTGATCTAAACGCCTATTCTTGCTACCTACAAATATTCACACTTCCCTGAAACTGTGAAGTTATGACCTTTTCATTATTTATCATATTGCGACTGTTATATCTTTATATTCTCATCCTCATAGTTCATGTTTATTTAGCCGACATATATGCGTGTGTGTGCGCGCGCGCGTGTGCGTGAGAGTGTTTGTGTGAGTGTGTAGATTTACACCACTTACTTTCCTAAAAAGACGCCTTTAGGGGACGCTACCTAAACCTATAAAAATCGTCATGTTCTTTCTCTAAAATGTAGGTCGCCCACGAGCGTCATAAACTTTGCATTCACTTTCTTCAATGTAACACCTTTCATGCAGGCATATTTGGGCACCTTCGACACAAATTTTATGCACACACCAATATTCTTTTAGTCTTTCAATGATTTCTTCTTTCATATTCATTGCTTTGTAATTCGGAGCAATTCTATTATCTATGTATACCTCTGTTTCATTAATACACACTTATATTTTGTTAATATATATACATATAGTTTTCTGGATTTATTACACGGACTCGCATTCGAATCAGCAAGGATACGCCCGCAACACACACACACACACACACACATATATATATATATATATATATATATATATATATATATATATATATATATATATATATATATAAAATTTTTTTGCTACACGCTGATATGTATTGTTGAATTGTTGCTAACATTTTTCGACGAGATTTTAAACTCTACGTTTCGTTCGATTTCGCAAAGCAATTGATAAAATATAAAAATCTTAATAAAAGCTATAAAAAAGATATTGCATTTTTATCAATTAAGTAATTGTTACTTTAATCATTAAAAATTTATATGGTAGCAAAATCGACTTTCGGTCATATGTCAGAGGAAAATTATGCCTCCAAATAATTAAAAATCGAGGTAGTAAAATAAAGAAGGAAATAATTTTACGATTGTTGAATATTAATAGAAATGACATGTGATCAATTTCACAAGAAACAGATGACAATCTCGCAGTAAATGAATACATTTCAACGACACTTCAAGAAAATACAATTTGTATTTATTAATAAGATAAATTAAAAATTATTTAAAAATATCTAAAAGTTATTCTATTCAACATGTGTATTTTTCTATTCTTAACAAAGTGAACGTTGAGATTTGTTACCGACACCAGATTGTAAAATAGTTTAACGGAAACGTCATATATATATATTTTTTTGCCGACTGAAAATATTAATTATGCTTCTTGTACGTATTTTCCTCATTGTCTTTAAATATTTTTACTTACGTTTAATTGCTTAAGAGGATTCTTTAGAAACGAAGAAATGTGGAAACTTTTAAACAGGAAATGGTGTAAGCATTTTCTTTTGTTCTTTTCCACGTAGCCTTTGGTTAAAGAAAACTAAAAATTTATCGGCAGCTACAAGCAAACAACATTTGCTCAAAAAGAAATAGAATGGCGCCTAAAAAATTGTCATTAAAAAAGATTTCTTTTTTTACTCTTCGTGACTCTTTGAGGCAATTTACTTTGAACTCAGAAAGAATACAATCTGACATTTTTTCTAAAAATACCAGGATTTAATTAACAAAGTGTTTTCTTGATTGTAACTGGTTGCATTACAGTTTTCATAATGAATGATGATCGAATAAAAGCTACTAACTTCATATATATAATTTCGATATACAAGAGAATATATATATATATATATATATATATATATATATATATATATATATATATATATATATATATATATATATATAATTTCTCGAAATTAACATGTAGTAAAAAGACGATATGTATAATAGGAAATGTGAACTTTTAACCGACGAAAAAAAAACGAAATGAATTTATAGAAAATAATGTCGTTAGCAACTACAAGAATTTAGAAAAGCTATTGTTTATTTATATGGTCAGCTGAAATGTTACGGCAATTATCTTATGTTTGAAGAGAAATATTGTTTGTATTGTGTTGACGGATTCAACCGTTTTCTTTGATTTCTTGATATAATTGTTGTACTCATCGGCTTTGGTGAGTTGGGATTCTGTCAAGAAAAGAGATAGTGGGTAGAACTATAATAATAATTCACTCAGAAGGAAAACCTTCGCGCGTGCCGCCATTGAATATTATCCAAATATATTCTAGGCCGAGGCTTTTCCCCAGGTTTAATCCGTCAACACAAGAACACAACGAATATTTTTCCACGTGAAAATATTCCTTTCAAACATTGACGCAATTTTCTGTTGACCATATGAATACACACGCGCGCACACACACAGAGACATATATATATATATATATATATATATATATATATATATATATATATATATATATATATATATAGCATACAATGAATAGGAAATTCTGTGATGATGTTGGAGGTGATTTCTTGGTTTTTAGTCTTTATTTTCCTGTAGATGTACAGCCAAAAAACACTGAATTGGTTCCCGTAAATTAACAAAGATAATAGACGACTATCAACCCAGGTACATATACAGGAAAATAATAACCCAAACCCTAAGAAATGGGAAATATCAAACATATAGGAAACCCAATGACAAGCCACTTTACATACACACATACATGCAAACATTACTCAAGAAGATTGCACAGAAAATAAACTGTAAGTTATCTGAACCCGTATTCAACAAAGCCAAAGTTGAACCAGTCGTAAAAGAAGGTGGATTTTCGGCAACATTCACATACACACTCCACAAGACAAAAGCAAAAAAAAAAAAGAAACATCAAATTGTTCAACTCGCTACATATCAATAACCTAAAAACAAATTCAGGAAAAATTAGCATCGAAATCACACATAAACAACCCCGTCAATAACTCCCTACGTGATATTGAAAAGGAACAATGTAAAATCAGATACAGTTGCACCAAGAACAAGAAACAAATAATTCGCAACAGAGAACATAATCACTAAACAACCCGTATAAACCAAACCCACTTGTAAATGCATAGCAAAAAATGAATGTCCCGGAAATGGAAATTGCTTACAAATAATTATAACATATCAAGCCACAGTAAAATCTGCAGATAATAAAATGAATATACATAGGAATAATTGAAGGAACCAGAAACCAAGTAAAGTAAGTACAAAAATCGTCGTTTAAAATTACAAAAAAAGTACGTGAACAGCAAAATATGGAAAATACCATCAAGCTAGAAAATAAATCAAAAAGATTCACTGGAGGAAAAAATAGCTATAATCACGTTCCCAGATAAAAACAAATTACTTAAAAAACGATAAGAAATTGTTTCGAAAAGCAGAGACGAATACAAAGTTTTAGAAAGTTGCATAAAAATCGAAAACCAAAAAAAATACCTGGTAAAATACCATAATGAAAAATGCAAATATATGCGGAATGTACAACGCAAATAACGCAACCTGCTTTATATAACGCCAATACCTGAGACTAAGCAAATAAGATTAACGACATCTAAAACCTAAATTAAATAAGCAAATAATGTAAATAAATAAAGAAACAATGTAATAAATAAAAAATAAATTAATAAACAACAAATAGAAAAAATAAATGCAATGCTCATCCTCACAAGGATATAAATGATTAATTAATAAATAATGAATAAAAAGTTAATAAATAACTGCATCTGAATCTTTAATTATTTGTACTAAATGGTATCTAGAATAATTTGAAAAAATAATAGTTACTGCCCACTTAATAGCCGATAGGATAATGCAAAATAAATTTACCACCCATAATAAAATTCTAATAAATATATATAAATTATCAGGCCGAAACAGCATACACCTCGTCTGAAGATTGCGTTGAAGCATGAAACTCACTGTCACCACTTGGTTTCCTCAGTGCTCTATCCCTGACACTGAGCACTTTTACCAATAAAAATAACATACCTTAATATATATGTTATATCATCCAAGTATAGAATTGGTGTATACGGAATAAATTCCAATAACCAACAAATACTATTCTTGAAAGAGTGTTCAATACAGTGTAGAGTGTCTTGTCAAGTGATGGTGTTGACATTCAACTCCATCACTTCATAAGTCACTCTAATCTTGATAATACACCAGAAGTGTTGAAACAATATGGCAATTCTTGTAGTGATTTTATAACTTATGTTATAATTTTCGAAGAAATAAATATCTATCTATCTATCTATCTATCTATATATATATATATATATATATATATATATATATATATATATACCCAAGTATATAATTGGTGTATACGGAATGAATTCCAATAACCAATAACCAATTTTAAAAATAAATAATTATATATATATATATATATATATATATATATATATATATGTGTGTGTGTGTGTGTGTGTGTGTGTGTGTGAGCAATCTTTAAAATCAAAGCACTTGTGAACATTTATCTGTAGATTTTCGATACGCATAATAACAGAATAGGATTTAAAATGATTGAGAATAAACAGATGATATTGCAAAATGTTTTTCTTAAAATGAGTGTTTTTCAAAGATTAGCTTACGAACATATAGACTTGCATTTATATAATATATATTTGTATAACGAAGACGTGACAGAGATAACTTATAAGCATTTAGCTGTTAAGAAAGAAACGGTTTGACAATAATGGAAGCGAGGGACACAATTATGATCGTTATTCACTCTGTTGCACTCATAAAACATAGTCAAAAACATTGTAAAATTCCAAGATTCTTAGCTGCATGTGCGTTCACTGATAAGCTGGACAAACTTTAATATTGTCTAACATCGCAGACGTTTAGGCAGAGATTCAGTTCTGTCTCCCTGTAGTCTATGCCGTGTATATCATCTGATTCCCTTTAGTTTAATAGAAGGTGTGCAGACAATGATATATCTGATTGTCATAGCCTGTGGGTTAAAGAAACTTTAGCGTGAATCGAAGCTAAATTCACAAAAGGAGGGCGCGAAATATATCTCAGTCCTCCTCTTTTCCACTCTTTTCCACTCAGTCGTAACTTTATACATATAATGAATCATTATTATCGTATATTTAGCCAATAAATTACTGTTTGCCATCGTTGACGAGAAACTGGCAATTCCTCCTAAATGCATAGCATTTTATCAGAAACTGTTTCCATTTATTCTAGCCGAATTGTGGACTCATTATTATTATTATTATTATTATTATTATTACTATTATTATTATTATTATTATTTCCTTTGATTTCTTTTTTTATACAGATTTCCACCCTGGATAAAACCAAAGACTTAAAGGCAGAAGTCTCTGTAAGGGGGTCTGTGTGATATTCATACAAGTTCCTTGTAGCTTTATTTCCGAAATTGTTGCGGTTTTTCCAGTGCAGATATTTGTCCACTTTAACGTGCCATTTTTAATGGCTATCAACACTTTATAACCTGATACATTAACACTATTATTATTGTTGTTGTTGTTTTAATTATTTTTGTTAAATTATTTTAATTATTGTTGTTAAGTATGATTGCTTTAATCTGGTCACCATATTGCAACTTCTGGGGAAATAAAATTTGTTTACAGAGAAACATTCACTACACAATAATAGTAAATTTCTGAAAAACCTGATTGGGTTTTTGGAAATACGAACGGACATACAACGATCCTGAAACATTTTTGAATGCTTCTCGTTAGTCAAGTAATGCTGTAGTGCTGACGGTTTCAATTCTTTGTAAAAGCTTTATTGATTCTTTAGAACTGTTCTGATGTTAGTCCATTCAATGGCTATATGTTCTCAGATTTGTCATTTCGTGGAAATATTCAAATGTTTTTCCACTTATTATAAGGGTTTCTCTCTGCCTTCTGTTGGAACAGCAAAATTGAGGATATGACCGTTGATGACAAAATCCTCTCTCTTGCTTGGATTGGTCAAGCATTTCATCTTCAAAAACATAGGTGATTTTAGAAAATATTCTCTAGAAATCTTCTTGCTTTGTACGTATGCCACTTTTTTGCAGGATCAAATACAAGTCCTCAATGTCTTTCTCGGTTAAACGCCGTATTTATTCAAATATTTTTTCAATATTTGTTATTTATTATAAGAATTATTAAATGTATATTGCTCCCTGGGAATTTTTTCTTGATGATTTATTTTTATATATGAAATATGATTCTTTTCTCTTCTTTATATTTTGTATTTCAAAGGTCAATGCTTTTTTTTAAATTTTATTATGTTGTTATCAATATTATTTTGTATATCTTCAAATCTCCAATAAAGTGCCCCGTGTTCTTGTTGAGAAGATAAATTTTCAACTCTCAATCTCTCGCTCTCACTCCCATTCTCTCACAGGCGGGTGGTTGCTAGTCTCTTACTGCTCTATCGCTACTAAAATGGAAAGTGTTCGGGCGAACTACATTCCATGGTTCTACTCTGTCAGACCTTCAGAGCTAGGATCCGACATGCCTCTTACATAGTAACCCTAACCCACCCTCATTCCCGCCGTAAGTTTCACACAAGAAGCTTCTCTCTGCGAACCAGTGATCTGTAGAAAAGAATGCCAAGAGGATGTTTCCCCGAATAATACAATCTTAACCTGTTCATGCCTCGAGTTAACCGATATCTTCCCTCCTATCCATAAAAAAACTACCCCTTAAAGTAATCGACTACAACGAGTAAACAGTAAACCTTACTGTAAAACACAAAACAAAACAAAAAATAAATAAACAAAAATATTTTCTCGGTATTGTCTCTGATCCAAGCACTTTTGCTCTGTATAAATCGTTCTTCAAATGTTTTACATCTACAATGTGTTGTCTTGTAATTTTTGGCGCAATTCTAAATGTTTCACTGCTTACTGCAGCAGCCATTTTATTCTCGTGCTCCAGCACTGTACATTTAATGGGGCAGCCATCTTGTTATACGTTAAAGAAAACAGGATAATTATTTTTTTCAGTTTTATGGATTTCTGTTCTTTTTCCTCATTGGTCGACAAGAACAGCGTCGCTTCTGATGTCAGAGAACTCTATTTTTTCTCCGCAATGACTTTAATAGTTTGCTTATTATTTTACCATGTAATGTTTTGGACACGTTTGCGTTTTCCATTTCGTTTGCAAAATTTCAACTTTTTCTAATTGAAATTTATATATATATATATATATATATATATATATATATATATATATATAAACATTAAAATATTTTAATATATTAATACATTTTCTTAATTTTCTTCTTTCCTATCTTATAGTGTGCGTTCTGTCTCATCATTTTTCTCTAAAAAATCGACAATTGCGAGTTTCTGGTTTTCATGTAATTTTCCCACATATTGTGTAAAAGATTGTGAGCATGTTAACCCGTGATATCATTGATAATTCTTTATGTCTTCACTAAAATGTTATTATTATTATAATTATTATTAATTGGTAGTGAATAACTTTGCACATCCGTGATATCAAGTTGGTTTTACTTGCCTTTCAACTGAGAAAAAGGAAGTCTCGATAATTAACATTCATTCTCCTCTAAAAATTCTAACTTCTTAGAGTATTTTCTTCTACGGTTATTCCGTTTTTACTATAACGGTTCTACGGTTATTCCGTTTTTACTATAACATGGCAAAATACTTGTGACTCCTCTTTAGTGATGTCACATTCATGTTCCACATTTTTAAACAATAAGGCAGGTTTTAGTTATTTTTCTGCTTTCGTTTTTCTATATCTTTTATGGAATTTTTTCCTGGATTAACGGCGTTCATTGATAGATTTCTTTATGATAAAATCATCAGGTCTTTTCGTCTTAGCTGAATAATCAATTTGAATATCAAAGTCTTCGTGTATATTTGATTTTATTCTTTATGATAATTTTACCTTGCATACATAGCATTATTCTTCTTGGCCAAATCCCACTCGTTTACACAATTCCACACAGATTAGCTTTCCAATCCAATCATGTCGAGTTTTGTATTCTTTATTGGCCAATGTGCTACATTCCGATATTATACAGAATGACAGTTTCATTATTAGTATACATTAACTATTTTATTTTTGTCATTGTGTCCTTTCAATCTTGTTTTAAGCTCTTTCTTATCGGATTAGAGTGAGGCGCCATTACTAGTCATTCAGTTTTCTTCCTTCAACTTTCCTCGAGGCAAACATGTCTATACTATTCTCTGTTATTTTATCTATCTCTTGAATTCCCCGTAGAATGTTGTACCTGCTATTTTTATTTATCATTTACGAGATACGTACCTCAAATTTATTTTTTCAAAGAAATAGTGACCTCCATTGTTGTATCTTTAACAAAATCTTGTAGATACCTCAAATTCATTCAAAGCAAAGTCGACAAAATGCTCAACGTTAACGAGGACATTTTCTATTCCCTTTTTATGCATACGCAAATAATGTTTTCCACAGATGCTTTATATTCGATCTAAATATATTATTCTGTCATCCATATTATGACGGACAATGCATATACCAATTTGAATAATGTGCATATTTTTACTGCTTTTGATGACATTAATGTTGTACAATTTAATTCATAAAACACACTGTCTGAGGTAGCTTTCTAGCATTTTGATTTATTTCATTCACCCTGATTACATAAGAAACCATTATATCCAGACACTTTTGAAGTTCTTCACACTTCAGTTTGGTTTTCTCTTTATACAATCCAGTTATCTCTGTTGTTTGACTTCGCATTTATATAATATCAAAATAATCGTTTCTCAATTACAAAGACTATTCCGATGTACTGGTTGGAAATCGAATTTTTCTCTTTGCCTATAATTTTAAGTCATCCATATGCCCTATATCATCCTCTTATATACTATATATATATATAATATATATATATATATATATATATATATAACATAAAGTTAATGCAAATTCATTATTTTAATACAGTTTTCTCCAGAAGCTTTCAGAGCGTAAGATTTGTATGAAAATATTTATATTTCTAACTATTTCGATTACTAGAAAACTTCAAATTTCAAAATGAATTAAGGAAGAAAAAGAAGTAATTTCACAGATTTAACTCAGTGTCTGCAGATATACTCTTTGTAGAACAATGAATCTACAAAAGAATACAATCGAGCAACTTCGAGGCTGATGGCAATGTTTAGGCTTTTGAATTTATTATTATATTCATAAACATTATTTCTATTATATTAGCTATAGGATAAATAATAGATAAGAATCTATTCTTTGAGTTCATTTTTCGGCAACCATATTTGAGGAAGGAAACGCTAAATTTCAAACATCAGGACGTAATATTCACACTATTTACATTGATTTCAACTTTTTTGTCATATTCACGACGTTTCGGTTGTTGTACGCTCCGGAATTCTTCAGGTGATTGGAATTTTGAACCGGACCGTTTGTTTTTTTACACCGATTGAAACGTCATGTACATGACAACTAAGATAAGGTCAACTGTTTGAACAATGTTTATAGTGTCAATAAATACAATACATTATCTCAGAAATATAAACATATAATGAGGATCTATGCTCGGAGATTTCGTAGCAGATTCTGCACCAGTGGCAGTTCATTTTAATAGTGCAGTTTGTTCTGCACAAACATTCACTGCTTTAATTATAAATAAGTAGGTAATCCGGTGGTTCATATTTAAGAACAGTTTTCCCAATTGTTATAATCAACAGAGTAGTCCGGAAATTCTTGCTGTTTTTTTTTTTAAATAATTTTAGTGATTTCTGATAATCTAACACAGGTCTGTTTCATTACCATGACGTTAAACAATAAGATAATTGAACTCAGATTTCAAAATAAAATATCATGATATCTACTTTGAAATAATTGCTCAAGTGGCGTCATATAGAATCTTTGATGAATGAAAATGTACAATTCACAATAGCAAGTAGAAAATCATGGTACATCTAGAAATATTACTGACAATAAAATTTAAACCACAGCAACGAAAACAAAACAAGGAAGAGTAAATATGCTGATGATGAAAAATTGTATATTGTCAAGGATTATGATAATATCGCCGTTAGCATTGGCGAAAATAAAAGAGCCGAAGCTTACCCCAAAACTAGAAGGCCATATTATGTTCCGTCGTAATGTTATCGATAGGCAAGTGTTCTAACAAAAATTTATAAAAATAAACACTTTAGAAAGAAACAAATAAAAAAATATTAGTAAGTGTCGCGTAAAGGTACAAATTACAAAAACATGACATATTATACTCTTTTGAACTCTTCCTATACGAGAGGAAAATTGCAGCAAATTGATTTCACAATGAAAATCTACTGGAAGCAAATTTCTAAAAGCAGAACTTCTAAGATTCCCGATCAGAATATATACATATACACACACACACACACGAACATAAACATACGCAAAATCACACACAGAGTCAAACAAATTTATCTATCGATATATCTATATATGTCTGTGCGTGTGCGCGCGCTCGGGCGGCGGGTGTGAGCGTACTATTAACTAAATTGCTATGTAATCTGTATGCTCAAAAAATCAGTTAAAAATGTCTAAATACTATTTTCCACTTTCCGCTAAAGGAAAAGTATTCTGTTCAAGCAATTTTTTTTCTGATAGATTTTTAGGTCTCTTTTCAAATATCCGATGTCCTGCAGGTGATATTTGGATTTAAAATACCAAAAAATACTTGTATTGTTTTGTGTTTATTTTCACAATAGCAAAAATCATTTGACGTCATTTAAACCAAATATTGAATGTATTGTTTGTAGTTATTTGCTTATGTGAAGATGTGGAAACAAAATGAAAGATTTTTTATTTATAACGCGTTTCGTCGCAGATATGCACGCTCTCTTTTGCGTCTTCAGGTTAAAATCAATGACAGCACGATTTGCAAGGAAACTCCCTTGTGATATCTGAGAATAAGTGGTTATCCTAAATCACATTTATTTTCCTAGATTATCACATCCTGATGTACTGACAGTCTGTTGGTTTCTCTATATCTATATTACGATCGTTTGTTATTGCATCATTTAAAAACAGTTATATAAGTTATATATATATATATATATATATATATATATATACATATATATATAATTATTTTTATAAAAAAATTTATAACATAAGTATGTTATAAAATCACTACAAAAATAGCCATTTTGTTTCAACACACTCTGTGTCTTATATGTTTTACATATATATATATATATATATGTGTGTGTATACATATAATTATTTATTCGAAAATTAAAACATATAAAATGTATTTGCTCTACTCTGTATTGAGCACACTTTTAAGAATAATATTTGTTGGTTATTGGAATTTATACCGTATACCCCAATTCTATACTTGCACACACAGACACACACAGACACACACAGACACACACATATATATATATATATATATATATATATATATATATATTTATATATATATATATATATATATATATATATATATATATATATATATACGCTGCGTGCCAAATTATTATCGAGATAACTTTTTTCTAATATTTCAAAATCCGTCCAATTAATTCACACAAGATTTTCACACAATGTTGGCAACATTGACCTGCACAATTACTGGAATTTTCGTATTGATCTGCGCAATATAAACAAACTGACGCCATATTTTTTATCAGCACGGTGATTTGAGCGTGCCAAATTATTATAAAGGTTTAGTAAAATTCCCAGAATTGAGCAAACAAAACGTTTAATAATGTTGAACGTGAGTATTTATGATCAAAAGAAGGTAATAAATAAGATAATCAAACAAATAATAACAGATACAAACAAACGCACAGTTTTAAACAAATAGGGAATGTACTTTCCCTGTTTTGAAATTACTTGAAGTCGACGATCCATAGAATTTGTTAATTGTAGGATGTCATCTGCTGTAATGCCGCGAGGTATGTCAAGAATTGCTTCCCACAATTAAGCGTTGCTCCTGAATTGTCGTCCGTTGGCGTACAGTCTTCGCTTCATGATGCTCCAAAAGTTTTCGATTGAGTTCATATCCGGAGAATTTGCTGGCCACTTCATTTTTCGAGGTCCATCGAAGCCTAACTCTTTCAAATATTCAGTAGTCTTGTGAGCAGCAAGAGAGGGAGCATTATCTTGCATAAAACAATGGCCCTTCTGAAGTCAACTCTTTGCCTTTTCATCCACGGTTCAAGATGCTCATTCACAAACGCTATGTATGCATCAGCAGTCATTTTGACGCCATCTGGTACTCTCCATGGGTCTACTAATGTTTTCCCAATAATACCACCCCAGATCAATATGCCTCCACCGCCTTGATGGTGTCTCAAACACTGATGGCGACTCTGTCCGTTCATTACCCAGACTTTGTAACATCTATCGGGCCCATCAAGTGTTGCTCGAGTTTTGTCCGTGAATAAAACTTTAGAGAAGTCAATCTTTATATTGACCTTGGCCCATTTCAATCGATTTTGAATGTGATTTCTCGCCAACGGAGGCTTCGATACAGGTTTGACTGTTGTTGCTATTTCCCTCAGATACAGACACCAAGTACTTTTAGACACAGTAGGATCCAGAATGCGACTGAAAAGCTCTTGACTGGTAAGTCCAAGTTTCCTCGTGCCCTCCCGTTTAAGTCGTGACATGAGAAAACGTGAAATAACCTTCGGCTTGCCTTTATCTGCCTTTTTGCATACTTGTGTAGCGTCGGCTATGAACTTTTTCACTGTTTGATGACATCTCCCTATTATTTTAGAAATTTCTAGGGTAGATTTACCTTTTGAGTACTGAGGTGATAGTTTTCTTTTCAGCGTCGCTTAAACTGCTTTTACGGCCCATCATTTCACTAAATTTTTACACTTTTCTAATAATTTGGCACGATCAAATCACCGTGCTGATAACAAATATGGCGCCAGTTTTTTTACATTGCGCAGATCATTACGAAAATTTCAGTGATTGCGCAGATCAGTGTTGCCAACATTGTGTGAAAATTTTGATTGGACGGTTTTGAAATATTAGAAGAAAATCTCGATACTAGTTTGGCACGCAGTGTATATATATATATATATATATATATATATATATATATATATATATATATATATATATATAATAATAATAATAATAATAATAATAATAATAAATAGAAAGAACTGTATGATATATAATAATATATATGTTATTCTTATTAATATTTTATTTTTTACAAACAGTACTCAATGCAAATCTACATAACATAAATATTATAAATTTACTTATTTAAAAATATGTTTCCATTACTACACAGGAAATACCATGTTTCAATAACAGAAGATAAAAATTTAAAATTCAATTATAGAATTAAATTAAATTAAAGTTCCCAGTTCTCTTTCATTTTCATGACTTTAATTTAATTCTATAATTGAAGTTGAATTTTCTAGCTTCTGTTTTTGAAACATGTTAATTCCTGTGTAGTGATGGAAGCATATTTTTAAATAATACATTTATATATATATATATATATATATATATATATATATATATATATATATATATAGCTTCCCATACTTAATACTTCTCGTTTTCACTCTCGCGTGGTCACGTGTGGCGTCACAAACTGCTGTGCAATTTCAGATTCCTCATCACGTATACACAACTTTGTCGTTGCTTAGAAATCCTTCATGCAACAAAAACATTTTTGTTTTGTCCGTGTATTGTTTAATATATTGAAATGTAATTGTCATCGCTGATAATGGCTTATGTAAGCCGAAAGATTAGAAAGGATTAAAAATATGTATCAATAGGGTGATTTTCTTTCATCCTTCAATGATAATGTTATTAAGCTTATCAGAAAATATGAGAGAAATTCACTTAAAATAAATAGACAAAACTTGTCTATATTAATTAATGAAACATACGTCAATATAAATATATATATATATATGTGTATGTATATATATATATATATATATGTATATATATATATGTGTATGTATATATATATATATGTGTGTGTGTGTGTGGCAAAGATAATAAATCATTTGCTACAAAATCCAAATGTATCCTACTAATATAAAACATTAACACTGATCCAGAATAAGAGGTCAATGTATTTATTGCAGAGTAAAAATTAATAGACAACAAAATTCAAAATCACATCATATGGGGAATAAGCTTATATCAACCAATGAAAAAATTAATTTCGTCAGCCTTATTCTACTGTGGTTGAATAATCTATATATTAACATATATATATACATATTTTCCTCATTAATAATGAAACTTCTAGTCGTGACCTTAATGAGGAATATATATATATATATATATATATGTATGTGTGTGTGTGTGTGTGTGTGTGTGAAAATATATAGAAAATAGGAAGGAACTGGTTAGGTAAATAATCCAAAGTTCCTTAGTATTTTAGTTATTATTTTTAAAAAATATTGCTCGAAACAAAAGTAGAGCATAAATATAATTATTTATTTAAAAATATGATTCCAACTCGCGACATAAGAGATCTCATGTTTCAAAAGAAGAGCCGAAAAATTCAATATAATTATTTGAATTAAATTGAGTTAAAGTAAGCTCTGTTCCATCTTCAAGCGAAATTCATTTTGAGTCCCAAAAAATTTCGCTTGATGATGGAACAGAGCTTACTTTAACTCAATTTAATTCAAATAATTATATTGAATTTTTTGCTCATGTTTTGAAACATGAGATATCTTATGTCGCGAGTTGGAATCATATTTTTGAATAAATATTATATATATAATATATATATATATATATATATATATATATATATATATATATATATATATGGGAGGTCGACCTGTATAATTCCATCGGTATCTATACAATTATCTATCAATTTAGCGTTAGTAAAATTTTCACCGTAGATACCCATCGAAGAATTGATAATTTTAATTATTTTTCCGTTTAAAAGAAAAAAAAGTTCTTCATAATTATTTGGACCACAGTGAAAGAAATAAAATTTACATCCTAACTATTTTATTTATTCTTCGGCACTCAGCAGATAGCAAATATCGCGTTCATTTTAGAAGCAATAAATAAATTTATTTTAGAATTTACATCATCATTCACTTCGTTTAAAGCATGCAGAAATCCAAAGAGCACACAGAAGAGAAGGAAAATTAATTATATGTCCTTGAAATTCCATAAGTACTTTCCAAACGTTTTCACACACGTTTTTTTTTTGTCTCCTGAATCGCACATGAATGAAAAAAATAGTAGTATGTATAAAATCCTCATATCGAAAGAAGTTTCTAATATTTAACGTGGCTAAGAACATAAACAGATATTCAGTCAAACTGAAATCGAGCATAAGTATTATCCAGATCAAATCTGAAAGACGTTTGAAACAGATGTATAGATTTCAGCAAGCTGGAGGACGTTGAGTCGACAAGCCCGAGTGGCTGTAGGAGAAAGACTACGACTGAAGAAAAAAATGAAGAAAAAGCTCAATTAACAATCGTTATAGAGTATTTTAGTTTCTTGAATGATTATTGTATGATTATTGAATGATTATTGGAATGCAATTATTTTCTCAGACGGAATAAAATTGAACAATTGACCTTAAACTTAGTTTTGAAAAAAAAACACACAGTGAACGATGTGAAAAACAACAGAACATCGCGATGGGCACATTGTTACAGTGTTGTTTTAGTGCAATATTCATCGAGAACGTAGTGGAGTAAATAACCATACATTTAATAATGATACATTCAGATTCGTTTAAGGTGAAAGATATGTATTAGCACATTGTTCATTCTTTTATCTATTTATATTGAGTTCTTATTTGCTGGAATAACCGTTTGCCTTTTCACTACTAAATGCTGCGTAACATTTGTGGAGTGAAGTAATAGATAGCGGTTCTGATTCAGTAATCGGAGTGCCGAGTTCGAATTCCAGTCGAATCATTTCGTTCACTTACATTCTAATACCCTTGGAAAAGATATTCATCCTCTTTTCCCCCACAGTTATGCATAAATTGCGGGACGGACAGGGTTCTATAGCTTTGGATGGCAACCGGTCTACCGCAGAAAGAAATGTCAAACTACGGCGCGAAATATCTGCCTCATTAGTCCTGTATCGAAAAACACATGATCGCCTAAATCTGTGTCACGCATAGCACATAACTGATAATCGATTGAGAAGATAATAGATTTGCTAAAATATCAATATTTCCTTTGGTAAAACAAAAAAAAATCTTTTACCGTCTGCTATCCATCGTTGAGTGGGTAGGCGATTCATATTTCAACAAGAAAGCCGCCCTAAATTTACTTCGAAAAATACATCGGGAGAATTTAATCACTATAATGATCGGATAAATCAATGACCTTCTCAATTGGCTGACCTAAATCCAATCGAAAATTCGTGGCATGAACTAGAAATTCCATTTCATATACGGAAAATATTGACCCTGAAAAGGAAGAATGATCAAAAAAATAAGTCCAGAGATAGAGAAGAGTAATTGAAATCGAGAAAAATGTACGCAGAAATAAAAAGGGAAATTAATCTGAGATGTATTAGATGTTGAGGCTTGTCGAATTTCAACATAAAAAATAATATTGTACATTAATGAATGAATACTTTAACAATCAGTATCTTAACATGACTTTGTCAAGGTTGTACATATCTACTGCAATTTCCTTGGTTGTAAGACACAAATGAGAGTTTCTTGATTTTCTATTATTGAATGAAGGAGAAGGTCTGTTTGCTATTGAAATCATTGAAATTTCAAATCTGCCTATTTTGTTCTGCACTTTTTGTGAATTGATTCTGGTTGCCTGATATATTCTGTACCTCATTTCAACAATCTTGCTCTGTGTTTTATATATTGTATTCAATATTAGACTATACATCTCTTATTTACATACAACATGCTAACAAAATTTCATTCTCTACCTGTCTGTAACTGATCCATTTTGGTGTCAAATCATTTTCTACTCACAGTAAATATGACTTTCAATACTAGTTACATAAATATTTCCCTTTGCCAGTATTTAGACATGTACAATTTATTTTGATCATTTTAAAAAAGATAAATTTTTTAAATGGTAATTATACATTGATTAATGGCTTACTAATCGGGCCGCGTGAATAAATGTAACCAAATGAAATTTCCAGTTATCCTTTAGAAAAAAAAAACAAAAAACCCTGTACGTCGAATTCTTTCTCATATAATTGTACACATTTAAAAGGCGGTTATTGTTCATGGTGATGAAACATTTTTTATGTCTTATATACAGAAACTCGTAAGTATAAACAATGTGTCTTGAGCTAGTCTCACGTAAATCCGGAGTTTATATACCAGACACAAATCTGGAATTCTCTACATTTTACCTATTGGCCTTTGCTGGAATTGCAACGTTTTTTTCTCTTTTATACAAGCCTCTAAATATTGCAACCTTTAGTTGGCATTCTCCTATCTAATGTAGTTTACATCCGACGACATTTTTATAGCTTTTATTGTTTTTCATGACCAAATAACTCTTTAATCAACACCGTCACCTGGTTTTAAATCAAGACCTCCCCACGAAACATTTATTTTCACGTCGCCAAATGTTTGTCTGCATAGAACCAAACATACAACGCGAAATTACCAGTAATTATTAATACTTTCCGACATTTATCCACGTGTGTGTGTGTGTAGATTAAAGGATGTGAGAAATGAAAATCAAACAAAATATATTTTCCCGTGAAAGATAAAAAATGACACCCTTCAAACGAAAATACTATAAAATATTTTTATAGACTGCCTACACTATAACTGCAGCAATTATTGGTCACACCAATTGCAAAGGATCTGCGTATGTAAATGTCATTTACTGTCATTATTCAACAGAGCAAACACTTTTAAACAGTAACCATAAAAATCTATGAATACCCAAACAAGTTTGCTGCGCTAATCTCGACCAATCTCTTTAAACATTAAATGTGTTTATATACCAGACACAAATCTAGTAACAATTCACTTTACTGGGAACTTAAAGTAAATCAAACATACCTTAACAGTAGTGGGCATGACCTGATCATTAAATTAAAAAAAGAAAAATCGTCGGCATTATTTCTATGGCTTCATTAATTTGTAAGTAAATCCAAAGGAACATTTTTATCTGTTGAATGTATAAAGTCTCTATTTTGAATATGATTCAGTGAGAATATAATTTGAAAATTTGAAACGAGATTCCATTAGTTAATTATGGTACATTTTAGTAGAATCTTTAATGAGATGATATTTATTCCATTTTGTAAACATAACATTCCTGGAGTGTCTATGGCCATCATTAACATTCGGAGAAATATTTGTCTCTACACACAATATCCAAAACCATTTAGAATATCTGAAAACATAATATTTAATGATACTTCCTCTCCAAATCTACATTAAAAATTCTAATTTCATTTTCTTGACAAGTGTGTAAAATGCGATTTTAGATAAATTATAACTTTAGTAAATATAATTCTGATACAAACATATTCACCGATGTGATAACCAATCAAAATTTGTCCAGATAGATAGTAACTTAAAATTTGAGACAAGCTGCTCATCATACGCTCAATAATGGCGTTCTATGATCCTTTATAATATATAAGTATTGTAAGGTTAAAAAGCTTACATTATTTTAAAATATTGTATTTTGAAGAAGCTTAAAAGATCGGATTGTGCTTAATACGGTGGAGGCATTGGTCCGAATATATACGTATTACAATTTCAAACATAATTTGTAAATGAAAGAGAAAGATTCGAAAGAAAAGAAAATGATTATATTTTTCTAGCGTCGAAATGTGTTGGTTTGTAACACCAGATATATTGACCGATATATCGAATCATAAATAAAGAATCGTAACAATTTATAGCCATGTTTATTCTAAAATTCATTAATAAGCAGCAATGAAATAAAACAAGCAACACAATAAATAAATATAATATATCAATCTTTTTTTTTCACCTTATTAAACACGATGTGCGAGATAGATTAAAACTTGGTTGCTTATTGGTAAAAAAATGAAACTCACATATTATTATATAAGCAAAGCAAATTCAGTGAGGCTTTTTGATGTGATTGTAACTGGCCAGGTTATAAGCTCGTGATGAATTGGCGAAGGTTTTAAATGATTAGACTTTTGAGTGGAAAAGCGGTTCCATGAGTAAAGAATAAGGCAAACAATTCACTTAGAAGATGGTTTTATGTACAAGAAAGCAACATTTATTTCAGCGAGGAAAATTAAAACTATCTGAATATATGGCATTGATCGAATAAAAAAACATAGCGAACATTCTGAAGGAGAGGGTTTATATTGCACGAATCCATTTGTTAGCTTTCTAAATATTAAGTAAACATTAAAGTTCCTAATAATATCAGACGCATTGTATAATTTTAATTACATTCCAAAGAAAATCTATAATATTGAATATTTAATTACATGTAATCATTACATATAAAATAAAGGTAGCATTTGCATAGATATATAAATCTATTCTTATTTACTGCATTAAATATCTGTTGACGGCATTGATATTGTATATGAATGTGAGGGATTGTTTTGCTGATGAGATTTCATAAGTGTGCTAATGTCATCGTTGTTAAAAATCCCAAACCGAATGTCCTGAAGTTAATTTCGTCGATATCTGTCTTAGGAAATGGACAGTGACAAATCTCATGTTCATTGCTAAGGAATCGAAATAAAGGCGACGAAAACAAAATGGTAAAGAGCAAAATTAGGAATGAAGTTTTGTATTTCGGTATGTCTCCTATCTCTCAAGTATAGACGACAAACATATCAAATTAAACTGACAAAACCCATCTCAAATAAGAGATTATCTCTTCGTAATGTTATGGATTTATAAAATCTCACAGTAATATCCAATTAATTATTCCCGCTATTTCTAACCAGACAGACCTTTTAGATTTTCCCAAATATAGATTTTAATAAAGAAAACAAATGTCATGAAGAGGACAAAGGTTATTATATCAATTTGTTAGGATTCTGTGTTATACATTATGAAACAACCATTGAAGTAGAAACAATATTATATTAAATACAAGTTACTTATGTATTGAGAGATTACTGCATAATTACCGAATAAGATATTCGTGTCATAGACACTCAGTTCCATTCAGTTTAATGATATTGGCATAATATATATATATATATATATATATATATATATATATATATATATTGCATATCAATAATTATTTTACAAAGTTCGTAAACCCATCTTTCTAATTCTTTCAAAAAAGTTTACAGTAGATGGTGCTGTGCTGCCATGTAGACAAGCCTACATTTGTCATCCGTTCACATTTGTGACTAGAGTGTCTTCAACGTTTAAAGTGTGTAGTATTGAGATACCTCAGAAGTGTGTAGTATTGAGATATCTGATTACTTTTCCAGATCAAATGCAACCAAGTCTATTTATCGTTGTGTACCTGAGACAAGAACCGTGGCACCAAAAACTACGGATCGAGAAATACCGAGATCCGCTCGTTCGCTTGACCACGGAGGACACATTCTACAGGCTATAATATATCATAACACCGCATCTAGGGTGCTTGAAGAGCAGCTCTTGTATCCGCATCTTTTGCATCTTTCGCCCTCTGTTCACTCACTACCGGAGAAATGTTCCCGATGGTTTATTGCACAAACTGCCAATGCGTTGTTTGTCTCTTCACTCTTGTTTTCAAATGAGGCAACAATTGGAATAGATGGAACATTTGTGTCCGGGTCGGAACCTCCAGGGTGCAATACAGACATTAGCATCAGTTTAACACTTTCACTGCTACTCATTTGCCCAGTACTACCCCATCCGGCCAGCCATTTTTAAAGAAAATGCCAAATTTCAACCTACATATTTTATTACACACAAAATTGGCACCAGTATCTTTTACAGCATTCCATTTTCATGGATATACCTAGGAATGACTTACCAAATCAGCAATGGGTATACACATGATATCTTTTGAAGCATTGTCCTTTGTGATTTTACGATAGATGGCGCAACGGGACACTCATACCAGCGGTATGCAAAAAAACGTAGGTTTCCGTACTTAGCCAGCTGGAGCAAGATCAGAAAAACGAACATTTCCGTAGTTAGCAACGGAAGTGTTAAGTATAATGTGTGGGCTGGAATTTTAGTTAACTGCCTAGTAGGTCCATATGTTCGTCTAGCACGTCTCTCAGGTGCAGTTTACAAGGACTTTAATTCGAAAACACTTCTATACCTACTCGTTGATGTACCCCTGGAAATACGAAGAGGCATATATTTCACTCATGATGTGGATCCTGCACATATTTGTCACACTTTTCATGATGAACCTAGTGATATCTACCATGAAGAATAACCAGGGGAGAACCGGTTCTATGGACTTCTTGTTCTTGTTCCTTTGGATTTATCTCTATGAGGCCACTTCAAATATTTGGTTTATGCAGCAGACATTAATAATCCAGAGACGCTACATCAACGTTTCATGGGGGCCTTCGAAATCATTCTACATCGTGTAGAAATATTTGAAAGGGTCCACCAGTCAATGATCAGACGGGAGCATGCCTGTGTTAAAACAAACGAGGACATTTTAATTTTTTGTTATGGATTGCTGTATAGAGGTATAACGATCGCCTTTTGGACATATGTTTTCATGGACATTTTAACTTTTTTTGCTGTCAGAAACCCACCCACAAATTTTGTAAAAATATTTTAGAATTGTATCTTGGATTGTGCATTTAAGTGCGTCTGCTGTAATCTTTAAACTTAATAACTAAAAAGGACGGATTTGCGGAAATATGTTTATATCGACTTTTGTCCTTGTTTTGATGTGAAGAACCCGCTCCCAAAATTTGTAAACTATTTTTGGTACAACTTCTAGATTTTCGCGAGGTGCATTTAATTTGATATATTAAACTTAATATTTCTGTGACTTACTTATTGGTTTTAATTCCTCATATTCGATGTTTATTTTAGAACTTTTATTTTTACTTTTCTTTTATCAATTCACCTCCAAGCAAAGCAATATGAAGTCGCAAGGGGTTAATGAGTTTGAAAGAATGAGAAAGAGATCATATTATTAAGGAACAATAACAAAAGAAGGACGGTAATTAATACAGGAGATAACGATTAACATGGTATTTCAACTTTTGAGATCAATGTTGATTGGAAAGCAATAAACCGGAAGACCGTTCCACATTGAAGAAGTTCGAGAGAAGACACATTTAGCATAGAACTTATGGATATATTCAAACCTTTCAACTGTAAAATGATGAAACTTAAGTGCCAATCTTGTACTGATATTAAATTCATAAAGTGTGGATACTACCAGAACAATTATCATGAAAATATTTATAAAAAAAGTCACAGGGAATCTACTGAAACCTGATTGCCAGATCAGGATCAATAAAAGTGAAGATTTTTCTTTGTATTTTACCAACAATTTCTAATTACATAGCAGATGAATGAAACTTAATACGACAGAAATATCCAATGCATAGACGAATGTTATACTAGCAAATACGTATAACAGATTCTGGTGAGAATACTGTTTAGCGCGATACAGTGAACTAATATTCCTGCCAGCTGACTTTGAATCAATATATTCGTTCCACTTCATGTCAGGAGAAAACGTTAGCCTGAGAAGGCACAATGAATCCCTTAACTGGAGATTACTGTCTTTCTAACGATTAAAAGAAAGCACTTTCGTTTTAAAGGAGTGTTTTTTTTCTTAGATCAACTACCAGTTTGACCTTTACATATTCCGTAAATGTAACCATCGAAAATGATGATATTTTAATTTTATAAAGTTAACTGAAATAAAAAATAGTTTCGTACAAGTACAAAATTGAAGTATTGAAATAAAAGTAGACATATTAACAAGCATTTCATCAAACAATAGATAATTCATAAGAAAAAAGTGAACTAACATTATTATATAGTATTATATATGTATATAGACATATATTTATAATTATTACTTTAAAATAGTTACGTCCAAATATAATAACGATTAAAAATATTAAGATGGTCTATCTTTCCTTTTCCTTTACAGATGAAATCGATAAGACATATGTGTTCAGTTACTAAAAATGATCTTATCAGCCTAGACTAACAAATGATCTAAAACGATTGAAGGCTGATTACCATAAGTTTAACTCATGGGCACGTGGCCGAGATGCTAGGACAGTAGATTTCCAAGCGTAAGACATGGTCCTCATCTTTGTCGCCATGCTTAGCACAACGTTTCGGCTGTGGTACACTCCGGCCTTCTTCAGGTGGTTGGAATGTCGATCTGAACGCTTTATTTCGCTCACTGGGGTAGACTGTTCTAGTTCCATGTGCCATGTCTAATGGAAGTTAGTTATCTCCTGTTAATTCCCCTCTGAAAGTTCTCCACTGCATTAACCAGGTATTGAACTCACACTCAAGGACACATGACACACTGGATAAAGGCCTTAGTTAGATCCAGTGACAGGACCCCAAAGAGTGTGAGTTCAATACATGGGTAAGACAGTGGAGAACTTTCAGAGGGGAATTAACAGGAGATAATTGACATCCATTAGACATAACACGTGGAACTAGAACAGTCTATCCCAGTGAACGAAATAAAGGGTTAATTTCGACATTCCAACCACCTGAAGAATGCGTACAGCGGCCGAAACGTTGTGATAGACATGGCGACTAAGACGAGAACAATAGTCCGATTAATGTAAATAGTGTACATAATACCTCATCTCAGAAATATAGACAGATACGTAAGACAAGTGTTCGAATTTCGACATCGATGTGTCAGGAATGTTATCAGTTTGTGATCAAAGCGTGACGCTTGTAAGGTGACTGACAAAATACCAACGGCTGCCTTACGAGTGACATTAGGTACAGACGGCAGCTGTTGTTTTTTGTTGCAGCACAAATCACGTGACGGATCGTACTAGCCATATTCAGAATGTTGATCGCTCCAGATAATGCGATTTTCTCCAGAAACTTTAACTAGCATAGTATTCAGGTGGGCTTAGTTTCAGGTGTGCATTGTGGATATTGAAAAAATAAAACTGTCACTGATAAAGCATCATCAACAGTACTCTCGCCCTACTAGACAGGTATACTCGGATAAGAGTTGCCAGCCATTATTTACCAAAACATTCAAGTCATAATCGTTATTAGATGTACTCAGATGTTCAAGATATGGGGAACAAGTGATTTTTAACCATATGTTCTGCTGTCGCTGAATCTGACACGTTTGAAATTTGCAAAATCTTTCTCTTAAACCATATTTTGCAAGAAAATAAGTTTCGCAAGCCCAGGAATGATAAGGGTTTACTTCCTAAACTTTTGTTTGAAGTATTGTGGAAGGCTAAAATCTTGTTTATGTCAAAGTTTTCTCTTTGAGTTACATGTGATAGTTGTTGCTGTTGTTAAAAGTACACAAGTTATGTGGCTTATGTAAACTGGTACAGTTCATTGTTTGTGATCCTATAGCGCCAATCAACAGTGCCGTTTTTGCTCAAAATAATGTTTAATCATTGATCTGAGAGAGTGGTTGCTGGGTGAAACTACATCGAGCAAATAAGTGCCATTTTAATTGTGAGAAACTAAAGCCGATATTTACCGTTTTAATAATATTTTTTAAAATAGGAAACTCAATCTTCTTAGTCGACTAAATATAATTTTTAGAATAACAGGAATTAAAATATTTCTTTACATATAAATGTGATGAAATACTGCAAATTCACTACACCATCAAACGTATGTATGTGTAAATATAGGGATTTTCTAAGCACAGCTTTCATGAAACACAAGACGGAAAGTAAGTTCCACCCAGTAAGGATCGAACTCACTATTCCTTCGTAATTGTTCTAACGTTACAAGCTTGCTAGCCATGACACCACCTTGAGTTGTCCCTCTACGTGTAAATATATGGGTGCGTATGCGTGTTTGTGTGTATGTGAGCGTTCACTATGTGTAATACAAAATAAATAGCTATAAGTATTGTGGTTAGAAATCATCAATACATGGATATTGACCCTACCTTGCTTTAAACGAGCACACACACACACATATATATACGAGTGTGCGTGTGTTTGTGTATATATATATATATATATATATATATGTGTGTGTGTGTGTGTGTGTGTGTGTGTGTGTGTGTTTGCGCGTGTCTGCGTGTGTATGTTTATGTCTGTAGTCGCATTCACACACCTATGTATGGCTCTGAAATTTAGTTCACCCTTCCCAACCTGTCTCTTCGTTTCATGTGCTTCATATCATCAGATAAACTGCCATTCCTCTTTGTTGGCCATAATTCTCCAGCACGTGCTCTAATTCTGGCAAGATATTTCAGGTCACCTTGCCAACGAAGATGGAGTTATTGATACGTATGTCTGTAGGTAAATTGGCACTTTTCGATTATCATGATTTTAACCTTCAAATCCTACTCTTTTAAGCCATTCTCTTCGCGTATTCCTTCCATTCCATATTTTCTGTTTCTTTGTCTTCAGTTTTCTTCCTCTTTTCTTCAAGATGAGTTTCCTTCTTTTCATCTTCATTTTATTTGTGTCATTCGTTGTGCCAGTCAATATTTTTCTTCCAGCAGTTTCCGTTCTTTCTCTGTAAAATTGCATCAACATGCTTATATTTTTTATTTCCTGAATTTTACAATTTCTTTTTTCTCAATTTTTTCTTTCACAAAGTTTTTCTTCACTTTGGTCTTTACTTCTTTTTAGGTTAGGTTTTTTTTTTTAATATTTTTTTTCCTTTCTTTGTTCTTTGCGTTGCACTTACCTTTCATCCAAATGTTTTATCTTTGTCTTTTCATCCGTTTTCCTTCACTTAATCTCATACGTTTTTTGCTTTTCTTTCCTCGATTCTTTTTTCCCTTTTAGTGCCTGATTATTTTATTTTATTTCCGCTCACGTTTTCTTACCCTTCACTATTTTCTCCCCTCCATTTTTCTGCTTTAATACTTATATTTCTTTTTCCTTTTTTTATTTCATATCTAATTCCTAATTATTTATAATTTTTTCATTTCTTTTTTTTTTATCTTCTCTTAATCAAATTTCTGTTGATTTCTTTCAATTCGCTCCATTTTTATTATCCTTTCATTTTCCCCTCCAATTTTTCTCGCCCTTTTCAGGGATACATCTTTATTCTTTCTCTATTTTTCATCTCCTATGTTTTCTCTATTTTCCTTCATAGATCGCCATTTGCCTCACTATATATTTGCTCACTTCTGTTTTACCTTCATTCCGATCATTTTTGTTTCAAATTTTATTAATGATCGATGACTGAAAGAATGGATATATTTTGACTGACACATTTCTTTAGTATTACAACTATCGGTAATTTTCCTTTTAATCAACTCTAAGAAAAGGAAGGCATTGTCTTAAAATTCAAATTTTAAATTGCATTTCAACATTGTACCCAAAAAACGAAATGCATTACTGTAAAGAAAACTCAATTCCTACTCTTTCGTGCCTCTGCTGATAATTGTGTCGATTCTTATAAATGTGATGGTGTTCGGGATTTAGACTTGTATCCGCAAATGCTTCATTGAATAGAGTAATTAACTGGAGAAAAATCCATTTTGAAGGTGTTGAATTTGCGTTCACTTGTTTAAAAGAGCAAACACTGATTTGAATTAGAAATTTCTCCATCACTGACACGTTTGATGATATCCACTTATTGATTGTAATAAGATAAATGAAGAAAATACAGAGTTCATTTTTTATTTATAAATTTTACAAATATTTTGTGCTTTTAATACTTTCCATTGAAAGTAATGAATTTGGGTGATAGTTGTAATTTAAAAGTTTGTTATATTTGTTTTGTTTATAAATAGAGGGAAAGAAGTAAAACCAAATTTTATGTCCTCCAGAAAGTAAGAGGAAATGTGCACCCAATGCAAGAGTTTAGATTCCAAGTCAACAACTAGCAACAAAATTCGACACATATTTGACATTTTACATTGTACGGGTTTTAGAATTAGATTTTGCCTTCACAATATTTGTTGTTTCTACTAAATATTCATCCAATAACAGCCTTAAATCCCACGTAAGTTAGAAGGCTACTAATGACATTTGTTGTCTGTGTGGTAAGAGAAAGACTTACTTTATGAGGAATATATAACGGTTAACTGTAAATTGAAGAGTTTAAAACTTTAGTGGTTCCTAAAGCATCCTCTTGAGATTTTGATCCAATGCGAGTGAGGGTAGTTCGTCTCAATGTAAAAGGAAGATTATAGGTGGGAGAACTAACTAATGTAGCTCGTTTGAAGATTTTCCATGTAAATAGCGGTAGAATATGGAGAAGCTTACAACTTTTCTTATGTGGGAAAAGAGTTGCAATGTGACGTCCCCCGCTCGTTCGTTCGGGTGTCGCCGCTCCAAACGTGACGTCCGCCTGTCTGCGTCAGTCGTGCTATCCCGTCCTGTGACGACCAACTGGCTTGGTATTGGTCCCGGCACCCAAATGTGACGTTCTAACCTTTTGGGGATTCGGATGGGAATCTGGTTAGATTCGGTATCAGCCTCGTCGTTCCCAGCTCGCTTCCAACGTCAGGTTACCGAAGTAAGTGCTTTGATTTCTAGTCTAACCTACCCACGTTGTGAATTGATCTAGGCAGACGAAATCAATCAGTCGCTGGGCCGTACTTCAAGCTGAGTTCGAATAAGGGTGAATAAGGGTGATATCGCACAAGTATGTGGAAAAGAAAAGAAAATAATAACTCGAAATGTTCAAATGCGTTAAAAAGGATAACAATATTTAATATCTGGTTGCTGAATATAGGACTACGTCTATCTCCCGACCCGCTATATGGATTCGTGACACGTTGTTTTTGTTAGGCGAGTCTTAAGTTGTCTGTTCATTAAGAAACTGTTTCTTGGTGTGTCTTCAAGCGATATTCGTAAAACTTGTTTTGGTGGTATGAGTCTAAGTCGCTCTTCAAAAATAAATTGTTCTTGGATTGAAGATGAGTTCGGAATTGCGTGAATCTTAGTCAGCTAATGCGTGGTGGGTCTTCAGAGCTCTCAAATTAAACTCGAAGTCACTGGAACTGGAAACTCTGGAAAACTGGAAACTGAACTGATTTTCGCTCGCTGCGACTTTGCTTATATGGACGCCGACCAAAACCGGGGTGGGCTTTGTCGGGGCTTGAGGTTCCTTGATAATTCCAAATCCACAATCCCCTTCTTTTGTTTTCGGTCAGGAAAATTTATTTCCTTTTTTGGAAGTCTTCTCTTACCCCCAACTTCTTTCGTTCTCATATGGGTCTCTTACCATACCCCCAGAGGGCGTAAACGGTTTTCCTACTCCTTCGCAGTAACATCTCATACCTATCCCCTTAATGGGGGGTAGCAGGCCTCTCCCCCTGCATCACTTGATCAGCTCCGCCTGGTTCTCGTTAAACTTCATCCAATTGGCGTTCGACAGTGTGGGTGTGACCAGACTAGCCTTGTTATTTTTAAAGAAATATCTTGCTCAAAGAAAATAAAATTATCTCCTCTTTTTCTTTTTTTTCTATTTCCTTTCTTTCTTTCTTTTCTTTTCTCTCTTCTTCTCTGGCCGCCCACAGGACAATACGACCCGGAGTGTGATAATCTCAATTCTTATCCGAAAGTCACTTTCATATGGACTTCGTCAATCAGATTTTCGCCAGCACCAAGTGGCTGGCCAAACAGACGCATTCACTCTCCGGCGCCAACCACTGATACGATGGAACGACTTCGCCATTTTTCTGATAATATTGTTTCGCTGTTATAGTCAAATTTCAAAACAAAACAGACCCCTTGTCTAACGATATCTTTCCATCGACAAAGACTTAACCTATTTTCTTTGTTTGTTTTTTTTTCAACTCGTGTGTGGTCAGGGCATTCCTATTTCCCGGTCACGGAAAATCTTTTCCCGATAATATAAGTTCGCCACCATGACACAGTTAATTTTTTATCTATTCAAAACTCTGTATCTGGTTATTTGCCCCACCTGGAATTTGTCAAATAGCCATAAAAATTTTCACCATTCTTCATTATCAAAATAACATCGCTAAATGCCCCTTCTGTGATGGCTTTCCTTTATCGTCTAAGTTTCAACTCTCGCCTCTCTTTTTCTTTCTTTTTTTTTCTTCCTTTTTCCTTGCAGCCCTAAATAGTGTCACAACAAAGTGGAAAACTATTGATATCCTATATGGTCACGTAGACGCTTTTGTACTATATCAAAAGAGGTTTGGGAAATGTCTTTATGGGGGGAGAATTTATCTTTTCACCAGTAGCTTTTGAAGGTTTGGTTTGCGCTTTTCTCTATATAAAGCAGTGAATCTAGGAGAACAACCTTGCTGATGTCAAAATTAGTACATAAAATATTGATAAATATAATCTTCAAGACATACCCATTTCTGCTACGCTAACAAAACATGTGGCACCTCTCGATGTTAATGTGTTACCAGTATCGTGCTCGTTCTGTTTCTGATCAACCAATTGACGAGGTGTTTGATCTTCTCCCAAAATGTAGGGGTAGGAATTTGTACTACAAATTATGATGAAATCGGAAAACATACTAAAAGCGATTTATTCTAGCTGATATAAAATCTACATTTCTGCTGACCCAGTTCCAGACATTTCTGAGAATGATCACTACTACTTAAGATAAGCAAACATTTTATTTTGAGCATGAGTAGTCAGCTTTCGTAACAACAAATTCATGTTTAAAAAATGGAAATATTTTTTCAAACACGCACACACATATAGTGTGTCTATATGCGTTCTTCTGTGCCATAGCGGCAGAGAGAATTGTATGATCGAATATAGTGATCAAAAAGAAGGAGTATTTCATTCATTTATTTTTCGTTCATTTATCTCATTTTACGCCGCTATGGTCAGCGCTCCCCTCAAATTGAAAATTTTGGTGCTTGGAAGATATTCACGGCTGATAACTGCAATGGCTTGCAGGTTCCTTTTGCACCGGGGGATGTTGGAGTTAAAGAAGAAAAAACCTACAAAGGCATAAGGTGGTTTGAATTCAGCGCTTTTCATTCTCTTAAACTGTCGATGGTATGTAAAGCCCTGGCGTTGCCCAGATTACATCCCACACTATCGACCGTACCAGCAAAATACAAATGAACACATAGCATTACATTTGGATACGGCTTGGTTGCAGGAGTTGCCGGAGACAATGTACATTTTATATCAACTGTTCGCAACAAAAAAAAAAACCTTCGCTGTTCCACTGTGGATTATCTGTCTGAACTTAATTCCATAGCTTTTCTGCGATTTGTCTACCACTAGATGCTGCGATCCTGGCCTGTCGAACAACATCTACCCAAAGTAGCTGATTAGGAGGCGTCAGTTTCCTCTCGCAGGCTTCTCCGGCTTGGAACCTACTTATTTGATAGAGGCTAAATAATGTACGGAAGCATTTTATAGACAGTGGGAGATTGCCCCCAACTATTTCCCAGGCTATAAAAATCTGTGGAACATACTGTACGTTATTTATATATATTTCCTGTTCATGAAGCTCAAAAAACAACCGCATTTTAAATATATAAAACGTTAGGTAAATAAAAAATATCCAGACAAATTATGAAATAGTAGATGAATAAACAAACAAAAATATCGAAATTTTGTTAATTTTAGAAAAAAAGATAGCAAAAACAAAAAAAAAGATATACATAGGGATTTAAGCTTAAAATACTCTAAAGCATAAAGAGATAATGAAATATGTATTTAACATAAAATAAAATAATTTATACTCCCTATTTAAAATTACTAACATATAAACGTTCAATTGGTACAAAATAAACGAGATTAGAAAATGCAAAATAGATAAATATTACTTTAAGTAAGGAGAAACAGAATGTAAAAATAAGACAAATGATATTCTGGTTAGTTGAATAAAACTAAATAAATACAAATACAGAGAAACCCGGTTACTGTTGAAAAAAATGAAAGAAATAAAAATAAACAATACATATATAAATTCAAATAAATATAATATTCATATTATGTTTAACAAATGAAATAAAATAAATAATAATTACAAATTATATTAAATCAAATTATTGTATTCATTTAAAAAAAAGGAATATATACATTTTTCAGTTAAACTTAAGATCTGTTACTTGTTTGGTGCTTCGAGAAAACGTGTCAACATTCCTTGAGTTAACAAAGCAGAAGAAAGTATGTGTGACTTGTTTTGTCCTTTAGGATAAGTTCTAAATGATGTAACGGTTCACGGAGAATTTCTTCATACTTTTTCACTACATTATTTAGCAATTATATTCTCTCATAAATATATACACACACACACACACCAACGCAAAGAAGCAGACATAAGCATATATATATATGTATATCGATGTTTCCATGGGGCCATTAAGAAACATCTATTGTTACCATAGTGAAAGCTTCAATTTAAGCGGCTGGGTAAGTTTGGCCTACGTTATTGTTAAATAGCACCATCTGGTGCCAGATGAAGAAAAACCCTTGGGGTCAAGTATTGATACTGAGGAAGGCGTCACCTGAAATTTTGCGGGTCATCACCAGGGCATTCCGTTCGAACAGATTAAATAGTTCATGGTGAGCGCAGAAGAAATCTGCTAAGTCGTTTCTAAATACCATATTTTGTCATTGCATTTTCTATTATTTTTCTATCCACCATATTTGTTTTGTCTCTGTTTTTGCTTTGAAATTTTCTTTTGATTTATATTCAGACTAAGTTCTTATTGACACACTTACAAATATCATCAAAATGGCTAAGAAAATTATCTATCTATCTCTCTATCTCTCTATCTCTCTATCTATCTATCTATCTATCTATCTATTTGTATGTCTATCAACACGGAGTGATGGGTAAATTGAAGCCATTTATTTTTTTTTAATTTTAGTGAACTCGCGTTGTTTATTTATTTTTGACGACTGCACAGTATAATAAGGTCAGTTGGGTAACGCCTGTGCAAAAAAAAAAAAAAAAAAAAACTCACCATAACGCAATTCACTCCGCCAGAAATTTGGAAATAACATGCTGCACTCTTTGGCATTCGCGCCGGAAGCTCCAATACGAACATTTCAGAGTGTTTGAGTGTCAATCTGATGACAGCGTAGATAATGCGGAAAGACTTGGATGAGTCTAATGGTGATTACGAAGGTGTTCGGAGTGATCATTAGTGATTGCGACGTTATGCCTCCTTTACTATCGATTTTATTGAATAAATTTACTCTATAGTATTTCAATATATTTTTGTGTAATTTTGGTAAATATATCCGTTAAAATGCGATGTCAGCATTATTTTCATTTTTGCGCAAATTAGACGATAATATATCCATCGGAGACAGTATCAATATTCATAACTATCTTTCAAACTGTCTCAGTCTATTCATATCTATCTCAACCTATTCATTTCTATCTATCTATCTATCTATCTATCTATCTATCAAAAAATATATATATATATATATATATATATATATATATATATATATATATATGTATAATTATTTATTTAAAAATATGATTCCAACTCACGACATAAGAGGCCTCATGTTTCAAAACAAGAGCCGAAAACTTCAATATATTTATTTGAATTAAACTGACTTAAAGAAAGCTCTGTTCCATCTTCAAGCGAATTTTTTTTTTTGAATAACTTATTTCAGAAATTTACGTGTTTTAATAACTGAAATCAAATTTTCCATGGTAACAGCTAGGGCGAATTGTTTAAATTGGGTAGGCGTGTGTTGGGTGTTAATAATAAGTATCAGTATAGAGTTACTTTCATAGATGTCAAGTCAAGGTAACGTGGGGGTGTCTAAATTTGAAACGGAAGATGTTTTAGCCTAGTCTAGCTTACGTGTCTATGGAGATTTATTTATTTTTTTTATTTTATTTCTTTATGAAAAGGATTGGTGCATATAAAAACTGCCGTAACTTTTGTTTTTTGACGACTTTATAAAGGGTTATCTTTTTGTAGGTTATTTAAACTATTTATTTTGGCTATGGGTTATAAAAGTTATTATATTGTATGCTTGTTCTTAGCTAATCCTTCAAACCATAGATTTGATGATGTCGACAGAAAATCGTTAACTCATGTCTATTGTTTAATAGATTATTATTATTTAGAAACTTAATAATATGCAGCTTCTCATGGAGGCACAAAGGGCATGGGTCATCCCAAGTTTTACATGTTCTAGTCCTGTTTATAATTTTCCATTTTACTTTAGGTGTCCTATTTATTTCCTTCAGATGCCAAAAATATTTAGATAAGGAAGTCTGGTTTCTTTTATTTATATTGTTGAAGGAGCACTTATGCTGCCTCCATCTAGCTTTAAAATCATTCTTCATGGACCCAATGTATATCATATCAGTACTAGGACTCTCAGTGGATGATATAGTACATTGGTATACCACAGAATTGATGCAGCATTTAATTTCTAATGGGCAGTCTTCTGGGTTTCTACAATTACATAATTTTTCCCTGTTATTGTCTGATTTATGTGCAGGGTTATTATTAATACTATTCAGGCATGGGGGTTTGTTCAAGATTTTATTATTGTGTTTTTTTTATTATACCTTCTAGATTTTCGGTGCAGCTGTAACTCAATTTTAGGGTGTTCTTGTTAAATATATTACTAAGCTTACTATTGGTGGGGAAGTGTTTATCAATTAGAGCTAAGAATTTCTGTCTTAGTTTAATACTAACAATTTGGTTGAACGGAGGGGTATACCAAATGATTTTTCTTTTCCTGTTTTTTCTTTTCTTTTGGCCAGTGCAATTGTCTCTTGAGCACATGCACCTTATTATTTACAAACGGTAAATTATCCTCCAACAGTCGACATGTTGTTAAAGCAAATATAATTCTACAAAATGTTTCTATTTTCAAAATTGGTTATTTTATATCGAACGATGAGTTTATGTATCTTTTTTTTTTTCTACTCAATTATACTCCCCGTTTTATACATTAAAATTATAAAAATAAAACATTAAATAATTAAGTTAACCACATAAACACCACATTAACTTAAAGGTTAACTTATAACTAATTGAAACGTAGTAGGCATATTACTAAACACATCGGAAACAACGTAAAGCTTTGGTATACAACAAATATTAGATAAAATGAAAACAATAAAAATACACGGAACAAATGCGTAAGACCAGAAGATATCTAAATCAAGCAACACGCGTTAAAATGCTTCTCTACACTAGTCAGTATGAAAAAATGTAGAATATATGGCTTCGTAATAATACTACTATTACTAATAATAATAATTATTTTTTCTTAGTTTTAACTTGTATTTCAATTTTCCTGCCCACCCCCACCCGACCTTAAGCGGACATCCGTGTCCATTTTTCTGTTTTTTTCTTATTTTTTTCTCTTACACTAGGCATCCCATATCTCTGTCAGTGCGTGTATGTGTACATGTTTACTAATCTCTCTCTCTCTCTCTCTCTCTCTCTCTCTCTCTCCTCCCTCTCCCTCCCTTGTGGGTATATATATATATATATATATATATATATATATATATATATATATATATATAATGTACATGTGTATGTATCCGCATTGGCAGGGATCATATTGTATTATTTTTTAATTATTTTTTTTTATTTTGTTTTCATGGCTACAAGTATAATTTTCCTACAATGCTTTTACCCTTTGACTATCATGTCTTTGAGTGAAAATTTAAAAATATATCTTTTAGCGGCTAGTAGGTTGAGAGATGACCGGAAAAGTATAACTTTTATTCCCTTGCTTCTACCCCTTTGTTTAATGAATTCTTTGATATCCCCCCTACCATTCTGTAGTATAAGTCCAGCCTACCCCATAAAATTTGATAAGTATCTGCCGTTGGCGAGGGAAAATTGAATATTTGTGGAAAGTCACTTGTGCCATGCTCCGAAGTTGTAAGAAATGGTAAATGTAGCATCTTTGAATGATATTTTTCCTGTAGTTTGATACGATTCTAAATCCTTTTGACTCAAATTAATTCATTCCTTTTCAGTTCCCGTTTCACGTTCCTCTTTTTTTAATTTTTTTTTCTTTTTTTTTTAAGTCTATATACTTAAATCTCTTTATCCCTCTTGGAGTGGTCACTCCGACTTATACTAAGTTAAAACTTAGTATTGTCTATCCCACTGAATACCATACACTATTATGAACTATTCTACCTTCGATATATTAATAAATCCAGAATCTCAATTTTTGGGCGTGCTCTTGGATCTTCTTCGAGACTCGTCCTAAAGTTGGTAACCTGAACATAATTACCCCTTGGCGGTCAAGGTTAAAACGCATCTCTACCAATTTCAATGAATACGAATAATATTTCATAACAGATCGGCCGTCAACCGGGACAACAAAGGCCGCGTCCCTCAGAGAGGAACCAGTCTGAGGACGAAAAGTCATTCACTGGAACAAACTCTTCCACACACGAAGAGACACTTTGTCACCAAACACGGATTATTGCCAACCTTGGACCAAGTGACTCAATACCAAATCGACTAATAAAAGTAAACGAACGAAATCGAGCCGCGAAGAGTATCGAAAAGTCATGACATCCTTCTTCACTGCACTCGAAAACCCAGCAAAGAACACCACCAATCAAAAATACCAAATATGGAGAAGTACGGTGGGAAATGATATAAGAACTAATCTCAATCCAAACATGCTTGCCAATGTCTGTAGGGACATCATGCGAACAGACTCTCAAAGGCAGAAATAGATAAGATAATATTAGATATAAGACAAAATACTATGACCCGTCATTCAAACTCTATTGAGACGAATGTAGAAATAAGGAATGCGACAGAAGATGAGGTGGACGCTAAAGCGAATGAAATACGAAATAATCTCCCAGGAAATGAAACACAAGACTCTTCCTTAGACACAACCTGCAGTTCTCCAGAAAATGTACCTGGAGTCATCTTCAGTGGCAATAAGTTAAAATTCCTTGAAAACCACGAAGCTGAAAAGTGACGTCATCCAAGTACTCAGCAGAGTAACTTTCATACAATTGTCAGACAGAGACCAGTTCCGAAAATCCATATGACGAATTCCAACAAGCACATCGTGAAAATATACAATGCTGCTCTGGAAACACTGTTAACAGATAAACCACCGGGAAACATCACAGAAGTTAACAACGTCATATACGCAACAGCTTTAGCAGCGACTCGGAAGCTTGGAGTCAAGACAATAAATAAAATTAACAGACACAGAGAACCAGCTTGGAAAACCAAACTGATACGAGGAATAAAACAAATTAGATGTGAGCTTTCTATATTAGATTAGCTCACCAGAAACCCTAATATTTCCACACGTAAATGCAAAAAGATCAAGCGGAAATATAACATTGAATTCCTAATTGATATTCCATCAATCAAGGAAATGCTGAAGCAGAAACTTCAGCTAAAGGCGCAGAGAACGAGACGATACGATAAACGTTGTAGGTTCTATCGCCAAAATAAAATATTCCGAACAGATCTTAAGAAATTTTACAGGGAAATTGGAAAAACACCTATACATGTCGAAAGGTCACCATCGATTGATAATGTACAGACATTTTGGGAAAATATTTGGAGCAGCCCAAAGGAATATAACCCAAATGCTGAATGGATACGGCGTGAAGAAGAACGAATGCTGGATACACCTCTGCAAGAATGGGAAAATATATCCACAGAGGATGTTAGGTAAGCTCTAACAAAATCCCAAAAATGGAAATCCCCAGGAAATGACAAATTGCCCAATTTCTGGTTGTATCATCTCTCATCTATCCATGAAATTCTTGCAAAAACATTATCAACGCTTGTAAGTAATCCCAATAAAATCCCGGAATGGATTACTGAAGGTATGACATACCTCATACCAAAAACAACTGAAACAGACGACCCGAAAAATTATAGACCGATAACATGTCTCTCCACAACGTATAAGTTGATCACGTCTGTACTGACGAACCGTACTTATTCCTTTTTCGAAACAAACAGCATTCTCCCGCTGGAACAGAAGGGATGCAGAAGAGGTTCATATGGCTACAAAGATCAACTTCTGATAAATAAGATGATCCTGGAAAATTGCAGGAGACGACGCAGACATCTTAGTGCAGCGTGGATTGATTATCGTATAGCCTTTGATAGTGTTCCACATTCTTGGATCATTAAGACTTTGGAAATGTACAAAGTCTCCCCTGTGGTATTAAATTTCCTTAAGCACAACATGGGAATGTGGAACACGAAACTATACCTTAGTCACACCAGGGGCACTGCCATATCCAACCGTCTGAATATCCGACGTGGAATCTTTCAAGGAGACTCTCTGTCACCACTTCTGCTTTGTTTATCCTTAATCCCTCTTACACATGAACTGAACAACAGTAGCTATGGTTACAAAATAAATAAGAAAATATTCAGTCACCTGGAAAATCTGCAACTTCTACGGGAAGGAAACTGAAAGAAACTGGTATGAACACCACCCAGACCCGGTTACGGATATAGGACCTGTTACAATTCTATAGGACTACACAATACACACTGACAAAACAATCAAGACCAACCGCCCAGATATTGTTATTAAAGACCACAAACAAAAACGGTGCCTCCTTATTGACATGGCCGTCCCTGCTGACTGCAATGTATCTTTGAAGATATTCAAAAAGTTGTCAAAATACAATGACCTTGAAATAGAAATCTCGAAAATGTGGCATATGGGAACATCAACAATCCCTGTTGTCGTTGGAGCCCTAGGACTGGTTGGAAAAGATTGCAGTAGACTAATTGAGGGGATTCCTGGAAGTCCATGTCTAAAGGAGATACAAAATATTGTTTTGACAAGTACAGCCCACACCTTACGAAGGGCTTTATCTATGTAATTTTTTTTTTTGTCAGTGGAAAGTGTCATGATGCCATTTCTAACCTTAGGTCCCTGGGCGGGACCCGGAAAGAAATGTTTAATCGCCAGAAATCAATGAAAATAAAAATAATAATAATAATAACAGCCCACTCTTTACGATGGGCTTTATGTAAAATATTTTCGATTGTTTTTTTCAAAACTGCTCAGTGGAAAATGTCATGCCTTTTCTGACTTTAGGTCTATGGTTGGGAACCGGCAAGACATGAGTATACACCAGAATCCAAAGAAAACTATGTAGTAATAATAATAATAATAATAATAATAATAATAATAATAATTATTATTATTATTATTATTAACGGCACAGAGAACAAGACGATATGAAACGCATTGTAGTTTCTATCGGCAAATAAGTTATTTCAAATAGACCACATCTAGATTTACAGGGTAAATGAAAAATTAGTTATAGAAGTCAAAAAGGCGCCATCTTTTGAAGAAGTGAAAACATTTTTTTGTGGGGAGTATTTGGGGTAATCAGATGAAATATAAGCCCAATACAGAGTTTATTAAACGAGAACAAGAAAGAATGAATGATGAAACTTGAACATGAATGGAAACATATAACCAAGAATAATGTTAGGCAAGCTTTAAAAAAAAATCCCCCAAATTTAAATCCCCTGGAAATGACAGAGTAGCCAACTTTTGGTTATATCGTCTGTCATTAATCCATAAAAAATTTATGCAAAATGTGTCAATTTCAATTAATAATCCGAATGAAGTCTCAGAACGGATCACTGAATATATTACATATCTCCTATGAAAAACGTGTGTAACAGCTTATATAGGAAATTATAGTGTTTGTCCAACACTTTGACCACGTCTGTCCTGCCGAATTATAATTACTCTTTTCTCAATGAAAACAACATTATTCCCCGGAAACAGAAAGGATGTTGGAGATCAAACATTGATAAACAAAATGATCCTTGAAAAATGCAGAATAAAAGATAGATTAATTAACGTAAAACTTTTGATATTATACCCCACTCTTGGATCCTTATGGCTTTGGAAATATACAAAGTCTATTCGGTGATTGTAAATGTCCTTAAATCTAACATGGGACCGTGGAAAACCATATTATACCTAAACTCAAACGAACGCTAATGACACTTTTAATGGACGGAATATTCGAAGAAGAATCTTTAAAGGAGACACCCTATCACCCCCACTTCTGTTCTGTCCTTTTTTAATCCTCCTTTCGCTATATAAAATTAGGAATGAGCGAAGGAAATGGAATACCCCATAATCAAATAAAGACGAAAGTAAGAAAAGAATACTACAGAAATTTGCTCCTGGTGTTAAATACGGAGTTGAATTCAATACAGAGAATATCAGCCATAAACAATGTGGCTCTACCTATGGTGAAGTACCACAGTCTCTTTACCTATGGTGAAGTACCACTGTGGCCGTACCTATGGTGAAGTACCACTGTGACTGTACCTATGGTGAAGTACCACTGTGATTGTACCTATGGTGAAGTACCACTGTGGCTGTACCTATGGTGAAGTACCACTGTGATTGTACCTATGGTGAAGTACCACTGTGGCTGTACCTATCGTGAAGTGCCACTGTGGCCGTACCTATGGTGAAGTACAATTTCACTAGATCCTAGCTGATATTAAGCAAATAGTTGTCAAAACGAGAAAGTGTCTCACTTATGATCAGATGTCTCATCCCAAATTATACTGATTGTCTGTATGAGCCGAAGCGGACAGGGGATTATTTCTACTAGAACTGTGATACAAAACCACACCTATCGGTTTTCCAACATACCTGGAAACTGCAAAAGACAGGATGTTGATCTCTGACAAAGAGGATGAATGAAGAAAATTTATTCAAAATAAAGAGAGCAAAAATATTCAAGATAATATTTCAAGAGAGTTGGGAAATGAAAGTAAAATCGAATAAACCTAAAGATCCTAAATCGAAAGCAAAAGCACAAACATAAATATAAACCGTGACAGATATCTCAAAGAAAGATCCCCCCTTCTTATTGGCATGCCACTAACTTCATACAGTAATGTATCTTTGAAAATCTTCTAAATCTATCAAAATACAAAGATCTTGAAAAGAAACCCTAATACGTGTCACATGAGAACATCAATAATTCCAGTTGCAGTTGGAGACCTCGGATAGATTGGAAAATGTTCCGATAAACTCCTTAAATGGATTACTGGTAGCCCAAAACCTTAAAGAAATATAAATAATTGTGCTCACAAGTAGATCTTACATTTTACGAAGGGCTTTATGTATGCAAAATGTGTGTCATGTTCGGATATTGTTTACACAAATGCTCTGTGGAAAATGTCCTTATGCCATTTCTCATTGGGACCCAGAAGTAAATGATTATACAACAGAAATCAAAGGAAATAATAATAATAATAATAATAATAATAATAATAATAATAGGAACAACCCATATACTAAGAAATGTGTTGTAAAGTAAATGACAATTCTCCTATAGGGCCTGAAGTCTATATTTTGGATACGGTTCTACATGATACAAAGCAGGAAACATAACATACATAAATAATAATAATAATAATAATAATAATAATAATAATACGACCTAAGCGGAATACCATAAAAAATATTGGGAAAAAGTTCAAATACAAGGACCTGGAGATCGGGATTAACAAGGGGAATGAAAACTCAGACTGTACTAATAGTAATAAGAGCTCTGGTCCTCGTGAGAAAAGGAATAGAAAATTTTACTAACAGTGTCTTAGTTAACATCAAGATATAAATTGACCAGATCGACCTACAAGGAACATCGCATATACTAAGAAAAGTGCTATCAATTAAATGGGGCTAAGCATCATAGCTGGACACGACTCTACGGGATACAAACAGGAAAATAACATACTCAAATAATAATAATAATAATAATATACATAAAATATAAGACATATGCTTTTCAGTGAGGTCGAGCTTAGTGAAAGCCTCATGACATCACTTACAAGCTGCTTCAATATTTGAATTAAATTTGAATTGTAGCGTTACAAACATATGAAAATGTAAATCTTACTATGAATCTATTAGCATGCTTTTCTTGACAATGCGCAGTACGTTCGCAATAGCATGAAAATAAAATGAACCATTGAAAACATCTATAATTTCTTTCGATGTTGAACTTTACATATTTAGTAGAGGCAAATATGAAATTTTAAACAGACAAAGACTGTATGTTGAATTTGACAAAACATGTCACACACAAACACATACACCCATATATATATATATATATATATATATATATATATATATATATGTGTGTGTGTGTGTGTGTGTGTGTGTGTGTGTGTGTGTGTGTGTGATTATTCTTCCTGCTACAAGGATTTCATGCATTCCATATCGCCAGATAAATTGAATTATCTATCTTAAGCTAATTGTGTGTGTGTATATATATATATATATATATATATATATATATATATATATATATATATATATATACAGCTGGTGAAGGAGAGAAGGAAAAAGGATATTTATTAATGCAAAGCCCTCCGAAATTTACCACATATGCACGTGTCTTCGTCGCAACATCTCATTTCACAGTAGGATTCATAATTATTTTCATTTCCCATGCATAATTAGCAAGTCTTGTACTGTTTTTTATACTCTACTAGTTTGAAGGATGATTTATGGTTGTAATACCTTGCTTTAAATATTCTTTCCCTTGGCCCAATATACCTTTTCTCTTGGTTTCTTTCTTCATGAAAAAGTCAGTTACGGTTTAGCGGACAATTTAAAGCTTTTCCGCAGTTAGATTTTCTTGATTGCTTCCCTTACTCACCGTTGATCTTCCATAAATATTTAGCCCTTTAATTCATTTTCTTCATGTTTTTCATGAAACTGTAATTAATTTTTGGGGGTTTTTTATCAAAAGTCTTGTTTGACATGGAGCGTTTGGCTACTCTTTTCAGAAGTTACAGCTGGTTATAACATCATTTTGGCTTTGTGCCATTTTGTATATATAACCTTCTAGAAGCCCATTTTGGCCTCTTCAAATATTGTCATATTTGAGGTATTACTAGTTAATCTATGGTCATTACGGGAGGTATATGAGTAATTACTGCATCAGGGTAGTTAAATATTCTGTTTACATACATCAACTGACTATTTAATTTAAAGGGTGACACATCAATCGGCAAGGTTTTCTTCGATATTCAGTTATTAAACAACTTTTATGTGCATTTCTACCTCAATATCAGAACGAGGCTCCTTACAAATCTTGAATGCGCCTTTACTTATTGTCATTTACATTTATTTTGTTCAACACAACTAGTAAACATTTAAACCCAAACTGTATAATTTTATGTAATTCTGCGAATATAGGGAGAATCAAGAGCACTTATGTATCTGCCCTAACGAATGATCATTTTGAAACGTCAAACCTACTATTTATACATCTGTATGTAATATACAATTGTTATGAGAAAGTAATGGATTTCTAAATTGCTTAATTAGGACCATCTGATTATTTTTACATTGATAAATTATCTCTCTCTCTCTCTCTCTCTCTCTCTCTATATATATATATATATATATATATATATATATATATATATATCAGTGGCGACTCTAGCCTATTTTTGCTACTCGTGCCCCCCCTCTGTCAACTTCAGTTCCCAACCCGTGGTCCGTGGACCCAAAGTAAGTCATCATAGTTGCTATTGCGTGATTCTCCATTGTATAGCACAGATTGACTAACGTACCTTGCATGGTGGTTTTTTGTAAACAATCAAGATACTATATAATTTGCAGTCTTGTTAATACAGTAGATAAGTTTTTTTTCCTTTCAAAAGTATAGAAGAAAAGAGAAGATGTTCATTACTATGACGAGAAAAATATCTTTATTAGAAAAAAAAAATTGATGACAATGACAACTAACCAGGTTAGCAATTAAGTCCACAACTCTCAGGTCATTTGTCTCATGGAATTATAAAATAATTAAATGATTGATTTTTTATTAGCACTTCACAATCGTTTTTTTTTATTAAGGAATGGTTTATTCGTGAATTTTGAATCATAGAAATCTACGAAAAATACGGTTTGTATGTCATTTTTATATTAATATTATTATTTTATATTAATAGTATTTTTCGTAGATTTCTATGATTCAAAATTCACGAAAAAAAACATTCCTCGATAAAAAAAAAAACAAATTCCTCTTATTCAAAACCTGTTCTTTATTAATTAATTAATGAAACAATAACTTCATCACTGATATTTACAATATAAATAAACGTGGTTATGTTTACAAACATCTATTCGTACTACTACTACTACTACTACTCTATCTCTCTTTCTCTCTCGGTCTCTCTCTCTTTCCAAGACAATCATCAGCAGTCACAATGTGCTAATTGTTCTGAGCACGGTATTTCGACTTGATTTTGCCACCATTGGCTACAGCCAAAAGCGAGATTTCTCTAACATTACTTGTTATTATAAGCTTTTCTTGTGCTTGGCAATGGATTGCGCGTGTTCAACATTATAGCCGATATTATGGGATGTTCAATAGATCTGACGGTGGCCATCCGTTCAAAACAGCATCGTTGTATTATTCCCAGATATATTTATGAACTTTTGGCTACTTAGTTATCGAAACTTGAATAGATACGTAATTTAATTGAGATCAGCCTAAGTATGTTTGCTTGAAATTAATGGATGATTTTTAATCCATTTTGAATAACATTGACCGAGTTATTGGTCGTGCCGGGCACGAGTAGCACTAGTCCCATATCCGAAAGTTCATAAATATATCTGGGAATAATACAACGATGCTGTTTTGAACGGATGGCCACCGTCAGATCTATTGAACATCCCATAATATCGGCTATAATGTTGAACACGCGCAATCCGTGCCAAGCACAAGAAAAGCTTATAATAACAAGTAATGTTAGAGAAATCTCGCTTTTGGCTGTAGCCAATGGTGGCAAAATCAAGTCGAAATACCGTGCTCAGAACAATTAGCACATTGTGACTGCTGATGATTGTCTTGGAAAGAGAGAGAGAGACCGAGAGAGAAAGAGAGATAGATTAGTAGTAGTAGTAGTAGTACGAATAGATGTTTGTAAACATAACCACGTTTATTTATATTGTAAATATCAGTGATGAAGTTATTGTTTCATTAATTAATTAATAAAGAACAGGTTTTGAATAAGAGTGAATTTGTTTTTTTTTTTAGGAGGAATGTTTTTTCGTGAATTTTGAATCATAGAAATCTACGAAAAATACTATTAATATAAAATAATAATATTAATATAAAATGACATACAAACCGTATTTTTCGTAGATTTCTATGATTCAAAATTCACGAATAAACCATTCTTTAATAAAAAAACGATTGTGAAGTGCTAATAAAAAATCAATCATTTAATTATTTTATAATTCCATGAGACAAATGACCTGGAGAGTTGTGGACTTAATTGCTAACCTGGTTAGTTGTCATTGTCATCAATTTCTTTTTTTCTAATAAAGATATTTTTCTCGTCATAGTAATGAACATCTTCTCTTTTTCTTCTATACTTTTTGAAAGGAAAAAAACTTATCTACTGTATTAACAAGACTGCAAATTATATAGTATCTTGATTGTTTAAGTAAAAAACCACTATGCAAGGTACGTTAGTCAATCTGTGCTATACAATGGAGAATCACGCAATAGCAACTATGATGACTTACTTTGGGTCCACGGACCACGGGTTGGGAAACTGAAGTTGACAGAGGGGGCAATGAGTAGCAAAAATAGGCTAGAGTCGCCACTGATATATATATATATATATATATATATATATATATATATATATATGCCAGATACAAAATCCTTTCTTTTGAACGCATAAATAAGAGATAAATGTAATTGGAACAAAGAAATTTGATCATACTCTGAAAAGATTAATCACATAGTCACCAGATTCTCACCATCTCCATCAGCCGGCCTTTCTTAATAAGTATGTTTCATGTGTCCTAACATTGCCAGACGTTGATTTACGTGCCTCACTAAACAGTCACGATTTAGAATACTCTGATTGAAGTCAGCTATTTCCTTCATAGACGATTGGTACAACAAAATATTCTTAACCCAATTTTGCAAATTTTGATTTCGTGCCAGATTAACCCAGACATGTAAATATTTAGAAATTCATGAACTGACAAAATAATTCTCTATTTGTACAGTTTTTATTTATTCCATTTGTAATAAATAATTGCAATTGTTTCGAAGTGATAAATAGGTTACTCATGTTGCTGTCGTATGTTTCTTATATCTGTGGCTTATAATTTTTTTAATTTGTACAAAATAATAGAAGGTCTATTAAAGATCGCTGCCTAAATATTGTTCTCTTTAATATAAAGTACACACAGAAACATGCATAGACGAACCCATCAAATGCAAATTATATAATATCATATATATATATATATATATATATATATATATATATATATATATATATATATATATATATATATATATATATATATAGTGTGTCCATAAAGGTCGTGTGCACTTTAAAAGGTTTATAACTTTATTTGTATTTACGACAGAAATAATTTGTAAAAAGTATTAGAAAGAAGCAAATCTATCTTTTTTAAGGTTTTATTGAAATTTTATTTAAGTTTCCACATGTCCTCTATCATTAGCAATACAAAGGGTAATACGATTTTGCAGTTCACGTAAAACATTTGCCAACGGATTTACATTAATGCCTGAAATCACATTAATCATTTTTGCTATATTTAAAAGTGGGTACATTAAACTTTATAATATTTTTTTACAGATTATTTCCATCACAAATGCAAATAAAGTTATAATGCACACGGACTTTATGGGCACACGATATATATATATATATATATATATATATATATAGATAGATAGATAGATAGATAGATAGATAGTTTTCGATCCCGGCTTGAAGCAATTGAACGTCTAGCCACGCTGTTTGGCAGTGATGCATATATATATATATATATATATATATATATATATATATATCTGTGTGTGTGTGCGTGTGTGTGTGTGCGTGAGGTCAAAGAACACTTGTTGCCACTTTTCTGATGCCAACACATACTCCTTATCACTGTAACGCTCGTTGTAGTAGATACTTTGTAATCTCAGAAACAATTCTAGTAACGCCGATGAACAATACTCGTGTCAGACACGTTTGTATATCACTCACACTAACAGTACTTGCTCGATAATACTGACTTGAATATTAATCCGTATTGTGATTTGAATAGAACAATAATAAAGTGAATGGAGTTGAGAATATCGGTCCGTATAGTACTGATAGACAAGAAATGGAAATCCGAATAGTAATAGAGGATAGAATAAAAATGTAATCCTTTAAAAATAAACCCAACCGCATCCCTCTAGTAACCATTTTCAACCTCACTCAGCCTCCACTATCCCAAATAATCAAATGTCGCTGGGAAATACTACATCTCAAACCAGATGTAAAAAAAATGTTTGAGGAACCCGGCCTTCTAGCATATCGTAGACCTAAGAACCTAAAAGAAATTATAGGTAGTAACGGCATTTCAGGGTCAAGTTAATCTGTAATAAACCAAAGATAAAAACAACAGGATTTTCCCAACAATGTTACAATAAAAGGAGCTTATGCTGAAACCACATTAGACACACGAATTCATTCACGAGCTCAGTCACTAAATCTAATTTCAAAATCTATCACGACTCTAACTGTAGAAGTCATAACATAATTTACCTCCTGGAATGCACACTCACTCACACTCTTTGGGTCCTGTCACTGGATCTAACCAACGCCTTTATCCACTGTGCCATGTGTTCTAGTTCAATACCCGGTTAAGGCAGTGGAGAACTTTCAGAGGGAAAATTAACAGGAGATAACTGATAACTGACATCCATTAGACATGGCACGTGGAACTAGAACAGTCTACCCCAGTGATCGAAATAAAGGGTTCAGTTCGAAATTCCAACCAACTAAAGAAGGCCGGAGCGTACAACGGCCGAAACGTTGTGATAAAAATGGCGAAAAAGATGAGGACAATAGTCCGAATAATGTAAATAATGTACATAATACCTCATCTCAAAAATATAGACAGAGGTAGATACATACGTACCTACGCACATACATACGTACATATATACATACTTACCTACTAACATACATACGTACCTAATGAAATGCATACATGTATACACACTTATATACGTACATACATGCATACATAATTATGTATCAACATACATACATACGTAGATACATACCTACTTACAAACGTACATACATACCTATATACGCACATGCATACATACATATATACATAAATATATACTTACACGTGCATATATACTCACATACATACATTCATACTTACATACGAAAATACATACGTACATATATAAGTACTTACATATGTACATACATATAAACTTACATACGTAGATATATGCATACATAATTATATAAGAACATACATACATACGTAGAGACATACCTACTTACATATGTACATATATACTCACATACGCACATACATACATACGTACATACATACTTACTTAAGAACATACATGCGTACATACATACATACATTCATATTTACATGCGTACATGTATACACACTTATATACGTACATAAATACTTACTTATATACTCAAATACATACATACATACATACATACACGTACATACATACTGACATACATACATAGTGGACTACGATATGCATAGGTATACAAGTGGAGATTTTTCTTGAAATTTAATGGCAGAATAAATTATTTTCATAAATGTTTAATTGTATGAAAGTGACAAAAATGAGTGCAATCTATAGAATTCTCCGTAGTGTTTTGAAAGGACTGCTTGCAAGAAAATAAAGAATAAGCTCGTATTTTGAAGATACAATTTCATAAGAGTGAAATCTTCTTTCTTAACGGATCGTCTTTATAAGAAGATTTCTAGAGATGATTTATTATGGCCGGAAGTAGAAGCCAAATGAAAGAAGGAAGCAGTAAACAATTGGTAATGATTGATATGCATGCAGGAATTAACATATTTCAAATTAGCCGAACGTATTCCAAGAAAATCGGATCAGTTAAACATTGTAATTATTAAACAACAATTCAACTTTGGAATCAATGTTGAAGGGATAAAACAAAATGACAAAAGATATTTCAGTGGTTCAATTAAATTAATCGAATGCAATTTTAATATTCTATAAAAATTATCGTGAATAATTTTCCATATCTTAAGAATAAATTTTAATTTAAGAAATACTAGGTTTTCTTTTTCAAAGAAAGATAAATCTAATTTATTCTCCAAGGTTCAAATTTTCTATGTATGTCTTGAATGATGGTTTTATTTTTGTTCTTTTACTAAGAAATTAAACATAATTCATTTTTCCTGTGTATTATCTGTTAGAACATGTAAAATTATTCCTTACGGTACTATTTAATAATTTAACAAATTAGTAGAAGCACTTTATTAGCTACAATTTATACAAATATTTAATAAAAATTGAATCTAAACAGGAATGAAGTTAGTAAAAAAATGATATTGGAATGCAATAAACAAATATCTGTGGATTTATTTTTCAGCGGAAATCGATGGATAAATTCATATAAATAATTCGGATTGGTATATTTCTAAATATCAGACTATAATTTTTGAGAATGCTTTCACTTTCCTTTATGCATACACACATACATGCGAACATACTTACGTATGTACATACATACTTACGTAAATACATGCATACATACAGATTTACATACGTACATAAATACAGAAATGTATACATACTCACCTACACACATACATACATACCCAGATACATTCATACAAACATACATAAATACACACATAATTACATACGAACATACATAATCACATACATACATATACACCGACATACGTATATACTTACTCACATATATACTCACATACATGCTCACCTACATAATAGTTACATACATACATATATATAGAGATACATTCATACAAACATGTATTTCGTTAAAAATAGCATACACAGAAGATTTAATTAATTCTTTTATTTGTATTTTTTCAGCGTCCTTGCACTTTTTCGTAATAAGCGCTTCTTTTCAAATCAAAACGCAAATAAAATACAATTCAAAGAATCAACACATAGGTAATACTAACAACACCAAAAAAAAAAAAGAAAAAAAGAAAAAAAATACTCCTTTAAAATGTCTAAACAAATATCGGAAATAGACAATTAAAATTATGGAAAATGTTTACACTCCCGTATTTCTATAAAACGGAAAAATGTAAGCACGCCATAAAATTAAATAAAAATTAATTAAATCTTCCTTGTTTGCCATATTTAACGAAAAAATGTTGCTATATATATATATATATATATATATATATATATATATATATATATATATATATATATATATGTATATATATATATATATATATATATATATATATATATATATATATATATATATATATATATATATATATATATATATATATATATATATATATATATATCCAAATAAGTTTTTATTAAATTCAAGTAACAGTCTGTCGAATATTCTTTTCAAATATCGAATATTTATAAAAATTGTTGCTAACTTGTTCAAAATTCCCGTTTTTGTCTGTTTTCTATAATGTGTATTACCTGTCTTCAGAAATGAATATTCGTATATGCAAACATTAATCGTTAATTGTAAACAAAGCATTAAAATAAATCAACAGTAGAGTCGTGTTGTTTGAATTTAATAAAACCTATTTAAATTAAGCCTTGTTTCATATTCTTATGGTCCAAGTTCCTTGTACCACGGTGATTGTCCAAGGTTAGAACCAATGAAAGAATAACACGAACACAGGTATCGGATACAAAGATATATTACAACAGAAATATAATACAAAGAAGTAGAAGTATTAGTAATGGCTATCAGATTTGGTTAGAGTGAACTATGTTCTCTCGACAAATATCACTATTCCAATGTCCTTACAATATGCTCTCAATTATCTCTCCTCGTCATACAATTATCCTCATACATCTTGAGAGGCGCAGTATTTATAAAGTCAGGAAAAGTCCATTATTATTATGGGTAAATTCCCATAACACCTATATAAACATTACACTATTTTGATATATGCTTTTAAACTGGTTCAAAAAAGCAGTAAGTAAAGAACGAGACAAACGCGTTAACAAAATACAAAATCACACAGAGAAAACCCTAACAATAAAAATCCTTATCTATAAATACGTTATAACACCAATAACTAAACAACTATTCATACATAGACTAAATCGTAAGTGTTATTTACATTGCTAAAAATAGGAAGCGATGTAAATGCGATTTCATCGATAATTTGTCTAAGCAGCGTTCCCTCAATATTAAGGACACTTTGAAGATCCCCATAGTGGACAAGATAGCCAAGATTATCCAAAACAACGTGATGTATGCTTGCAATCTCCTCTGAAGCCGCAGTAAGTCAGAGGACTTTTTATTGAATTATATTTTACTGTTTATCTATGTCAAATATTAATACAAATCTTTTCGAAAATGAATGATTTTTTCTATTGAACCACAACGTCTTTTATATTGATTTTCGTTCTTAATGGCTTGACTCATATTTACACATAATAGCAGTGCTTGATGTGCTTGTACGTGCAGTAAATTTTCTCTTATATTTATACAAAAAATAAAAAAACAAAAACTTTTCTCATTCTTTACAATATCTAATTACAGTGTGTGAATTACACAAGATACAGAAATCACTTTCATTCCATACTGCTGTTTTGTGTTTGCGTCTCAGTCTTAGTTATCAATTCTGTATCACATGTATAAATTGCTCCTAATATACTTTTTATGGGACCTTACCCATAATAACATAATGGACTATCCCATACGTAATAAATACTGCGCCTCAAGAGGAAGCTTCAGTCTGAAGTTTAGAGTGAAGTCCGTCAGGAGTCTGTCAGTCAGTCAGAGTGAGTCGAGTCAGAGGCAGTCTGAAACAGAGTCGCGTTCAGACAATTACTACTAAACCTGATTGTTCGTACTAACACTTTTCGACCTCTCTGTATATATTCCTGTTTGTAATATATCTGTGTTATTCCATATCCGCCTTCGAGTTCTTCTTTATTGGTTCTAACTAGGACTATCACCGTGCTACAAGGAACCGGACCATAACAATACTGTTTTCCTAAGAGTCAGAAAAGCCACAGAAAACGAACAACCCTATCTAGAGAGCATTTACAAACCAGAGAATATCCCGAGGGCTATGAAGTAAAAGAAAATTGAATCAGGCATTTATGTTCTCTGTGGACAGCATAAATTTTTTGACCAAGAATGGGATGAAAAAAAAAACAGCTTTATTTGACCTTCTTGAAATTGTTCTTCTCTATACCAAAAGATTTTCGATGTTCCAAACGCAAGTAACAGAAATTTGCAAAAATAAATCTGAAATCGCCAGTATTAATTTATAACTTTTCCTTTTAATTTGTGATAACTAACGAGACATAATAGTTTCAGTTATCAAGTACGTATTTATCCTAGTAATACCCTATAAAAAAGTTAAGGTTTTTCTCTTTTGACATAGCCTTCATTGCACGATGACACATCCTTCGATATATCTACGGCGAAATATTTGTTTTAAAAGATCCTCTCTCAAAGACCTACAACAGAACAAAATCTACAGCGATCAATCACTTATCAAATACACTCAATTATATGATTTCCACATATACGCCTGGCAATTATGAAATCGCATCGGCAAGGTGAATGTCTACAACTATAACAGATACCAGTTATTACGAACATTCTTAATCGAACGCAGTGTTGTATCATTCATATTTTCAGTCTCACACACACAATACACACACATATATATATATATATATATATATATATATATATATATATATACACAACCCAGATCCACCTGTAATTGCAGAGCATAAAATGTTTTCCTTTAAATGGAAACTGCTTGCAAAACAATATAATATACGAAGCCGCTGTAAAATCAGGAGGTGAGGAAGAAAAAAAATATATAGGAGTAACTCAGGGCACCCTAGAAATAGAGAATTTACGCATGGAATACATCCTTTACAAATATCAAGTGCGATAACTGTGCAATGATTTCTACACATACAGGGGAAATCAAAATTCAAAACCAAATTACACCAAAAATATGATGGAAAATAAGGAAAATTTTATCACCTTACAACAATAAATTAAAAACTTTAAAATTTGCCTGAAGGAGAAACTAGGCTATAATCACCTTTCCATACAAAAACACAAAAACAAAAACACCAAAAATTACATTGTAATATACCACCATGAACCATGCAACTATGTGCAGTATAATCAAATGAGATAATGTAAAAGAACATGAATGAACACAAGTAAAAGTAATAATAATAATAAAGAAAAAGTAGTTAAGCAATCAATTAGAAATATTGAGTAAATGTTAAGAAATCATTGCATTCTGATCCACAATTATTTCTACACAATAATCTCTAGAATATTTTAAAACATAACCGTCAACCAGCAACAGTCAGGATAATACAATATGCCTTACTACCCATAATGCAACACTGTCCAGCATATATAAATAGTTGAGCCAAAACACAACACACATGGCCTGAACATTGCACTAAGTCATGAAACAGACGGTCGTCACTTGCTTTTGGCCTCAGTGTCCACTTTTATGTTCACATAAGCTCTATTACCGATATCGAGCATTTTAAACCATAAATATAGCATAAATTAAAACTATATTTTATTACGCACACACACGAAAAACACACCCACATATATGTGTGTGCGTGTGCGTGCGTGTGTTTGTGCGTGCGCGTGTGTGTGTGTGTCTGTATGTATTGGTCTTTGCATTCAGTTATGTTCCTTTGAAAGGCAAGTTTTCCTATTTCCTATTATTCTTCTGCCTCTGCCTTGTGTTAATTGGCAGAAGTTGGACTCTTTAGTCTTGGGAATGTAGACAGTGAAACAGAAGGATAGGCGTATATTCAAATCCATTGCAATGTTCCCACGGTTTAGCATGTTAGCGTTAGGTTCATTATCCAACAAAGCCTGATAACAATGTAGCGTTCCTTGGTCATACTGTAAAGAGAAAATGGCTTATATGGAAATACATATAAATATATTCGCAGGAGCAATTCGTAACTAATAAAAATAATTTTGAAAAATGAACACATGTAATTATTTTAATATCTTTATATTGGCTTATATTTCTAATATTTTTTCTCGTGGCATTTAAATATATTTCTCCTTTAGATTCTTGCTTTTTTATATAGATTCGTTGGCTTCATATTAACCGAGTTCTGTTCCCAACGTCGAGACAAAAAATATAATTCAATTTCTCAGATTTTTTCTATAGAGAAATTCTTATAAAGGATACAAGTTGTATTTAGTAATCACATCTTTTAGATTAAAACAATACTATTCTTGGTAATGTATTTCTAATTCTAATTGTAAAAAAAACATCATGAAAAGTCCAAAATCTTAGAAAGCAATTACCTTTGAATAATACTTTATTATTTTCATTGTACTTAACGTCTTTTTCCAGAATTGTTAAGTACGTGCTAATATTTTGAATTTGTTTTAATCAGAATCACTTTTAATCGATATCTCTTTACTGGTAAAGAAGTAAAGGATCCTGAGAGCAGAGTTGAGGAAGATCCATGGAAGGATAAAACAGGAAATCTGCGTGTTCCTCAAAGATGAAGAGACTCTTTAGTAAATGTGAATAAAAAAAAAATGTCCCGTGCTCTTGTCTTGAATTGATTCCACCTTCGGCAACTTCTGTAACTGGAATTTTTTTCTCTTATTTTGTTGATTGGTTTACTGCATCAGTTAAAGAAACGGAAGGGACAATGCGGAAGACTTGCGAGGCAAAAACGAAAGATCGAAGGCAAGACTCAAAGAAAACAATGTGTGAATCAAGTATAAAATAAAGTAAAGAACGAAGACTAACGATTCTGTTGTGTAGAATGCAGGGGTTGGTAGGAGAAAAAGGAGAAAAAAACACGGAAATGTATTGAAAGAAGAAAGAGCAAATCATAGAAGAGGAATGAGTCATTGAAAAAGGGGAGAATGTTTTAAAAAATAAACGGAATAAAGACTAATGATGAAGAATAATTAAGAATGAAATGAAAAAAAATAAGTTAAAGTAAACATAGAATGTTGATAAATAATGAAAGTCTGAGGCCATTCGCTACACGTGAAACACAATTTTAATAATAATAATAATAATCATGACAACAGCAATAATAATAATAATTGGTGCTAGCTTAGCGTGAGGTCTACAATATAGCATGAAGTCTACCTTCCGTGTCTTCTATAGCGTGAGATCTACCTCAATATAGCGTGAGATTTAACTCCTGTTTCGTCTATAGTGTGAGGTATACCTCAATATAGCATTAGTTCTACCTTTCGATTCATCTTTAGCGTGAGGTCTACCGTAGCATCGAACTATAATATAATATTGCATGTGTATACATATTTATTTAAACCTTATATTTCATTTGGATATTTATATACTATTTAAATTAAAGGCAGACAGATAACAATAAACACGCTATCAAATACAATACATACATATATTTTAGCGATAAACAATTTGTATATCTTCTAGGAATGACACGAATAGATCATTGCAATTTTTTCTCATCATCTTCCAGCAAAAATGATCAAGATGTGACTGGAACAGCTGAATACCAATACCTTGCATTTCGATGATTGCCACATGGGGAGGAGGATAGTAGACCCTGCGCTGCACCTGGATAGACGACATATTGAGGTAGACATCATGCTATAGTAGTACCTAATAATTATCATTTTTTGTACAGAGAATGAGATGTAGACGATATCCCAGCTGAAAGCAACGGGCTTGATGACAATGTTTATTAAATAGACACATACACAGAGCATTCTCATTGAAAAAAAAAAAAACTTTCACGAGAGAATGTGTTAATACCAAAATTGAAGTATAATTTTCAAATCATTTGGTTATGCTTATAATTATTTTTTACTAAAATACTTGTGATGCTAAATGTCTTCTTAATGTCATAATAACTTTTCTTGGAGACAAACCTCTCAACCATAATTCTTATGTCAATATTCGCTCTGTCAATATTTCAGCTATAATTACTAAATATATCAGACTTTTAAAAACTTCGTCCGAATTATTGCGCGTACATCTATAGAAAGACTGTATTATTCATTACATGAAATTGTTATTGGTTCTTTTTTTATAACTAACATTATGGTTTATTTTCATTTAATATCATGAACCAAAATTTTTGAAGACTTATAATTCGAGAGGGATAAAAAAATAGTGAAGTTGAAATTTTGCAGTCAAAATTCGTTTATTCTTCCTCTTCATGTCTACTTTGATAAAAGTTTCATTGCATTGGCTTGAAAGAACGTGATGCCTTTGTGAAAGTCGATCAATGATTTGCTTTGCCGTTGATTAAATGTCAAGTTTTAAAAAGACAAAGCAAATCTAAAAAGTAAAAAAAAACATATATATATATCGGTACCTGTCGAAAATTTTGAAATAATGTAACTTTAGTGATCAGCAAGTAAGGAAATGGCAACCATTTTATCAATCAGACAGTTATAAATATTGTAGACATCTTTCTGTGAGTCTGAGACTCGAAAACGCAGATAGAAAATAGAATGCCGTTCAGATTACAGTTCCTCTGTGTAAGAAATTAATGTAATATCTGTTTGAAAGCATTTTTAACAGTCACCTCTTCGTATATATTGTCTGTTTTTAGCTTCTCTTCGTATAGCCATACTGTATATGCTTAACTCGGAGATAAGGAACAGCGATTTCGATCCTGACATCGCAGAGTTAATATTTCAAACTTTTGGATGAAATGAAGCTTAATAGAAAACAAACAAACGCGACTAATTTTGAAAATTTTTGAAATATAGAGGAAAAATTATTCTTAGCATTTAACAAGATCGATTTCTCTTAAGTTATAGGCATCCACAAAAAATGAAAGACGGACTAGGAGAAAGAACGTATAATGCTAAATATAGAAATTGATAGCAATTGGAAAGATGTTAGTCATGTGAAGACAAATGAAATATTTTTTTTTAGTTTTATGATGGGAAGTAAGGTTTTTATTATAAATTCTAAAATCATATTCATTAAACTAAATAATATTGTTCTCTATTCAGTATAACATGAAATATAATCTGTTATGACCAGATGAAAAGTCAACGAATAGGATTCCAATGTAGAATGAATGCATGGAATTTTCCCACTAATTATAGTAATTATTTAAGCTGTTACCCTCTTTCTTTATCGTTATTGTTTTAAACATATTTCACCTGATATATTCTATAGCTTGTCATAATATATAAGTGTTGTGGATTCCGGGTTGAAATCCGCTACCAATAAATAACAAACGCCAGGAATGAATATAGGTAAATAATGTATTAACGTAATAATACAAACTAGTAATGCAGGTTAATAGTTCCAGGAATACGGGTTAGTAGAAAAAAATATATATACAGTCTTTGGTATTGAAGTATTGCTGTATGACTTCCTACTGAGTCGACGTGCTCGCTCACTGGTACTCCTACAACGCTGTTACCTCACTCTCACTCATCCGGTTACCTACAACGTTTTACTCACTCATTCTCGACTCGATTGGACTCTTCGGTCTTGCACTGGCAGTAGTATAAGTATACACTGGGTGAGTCCATTTGTATAAAAGGGGGTGAACCTTCAACACCCCCCTCCTTAGATCCCTTTTTGGGGAAGTTAATATATTTTTCTCTTATGGTCGATAATCAGAGGTTCGGTAAATTTTCTCTTCCTGTTAGACCTTCTAGTTTCTGTTTCTTCCTTTCATCTTTAAATCTCAAAAGCTGGAAAAATTGCATCCATTGAATCGTCATTTTCAGCGGGTGACGAGCTTGGTTCTTCTGCCCGTCTTTCTTGTATTTGGTCAATATGTCTTCTGGGGGTAAACTTTTCGCCTTGTACTGTGTACATCACATTTCCTAGTCTGTTAATTCCTGTGCCAGGCTACCAGTAAGCCATATTGTTCCTGAACATCCTAAAGTAAACCCGTTCTCCTTGTTTAAATGATCTCTTGGGTACTATAGGTGTATGCTGGTGTTTCTTCTTGTTAGGCAATAACTTATCAAATGGCACATTTCGCATCTTTTTACATACTAGTTGGACATTTTCATTTAATTCAATTCTCGCTGCACCCTTACAAAACGAACTGATAGGTAAATCCTATACGTCGAACTTTTGCATCCAGTCCGTTCCCACCAGATTTTCGGTACCTTTCAATACGAATATTTTAAGATTTCTTGTTTTCCCGTGATATTTTACATTTAGGATTACTTCTCCTTCGAATTTTATAGGCTTTCCTTCAACAGACTCAGCAATTTTTTGTGTATGTAACATGGTTGGTCTATTAAGCTTTCGCCATGCCTGTAGGTGAATTATCGTTATATCCCAACATGAGTCAAGTTGCAATTTTATCTTTTTATTTAAGATTTCCGGTACCACATATTCCCTTATGTTAGTATTGTCTTCGTCATGCATTCAAGTAGCTCTTATCCTATGAGTAAATTTTCTCTTCCTCCATTGGGATGCCTTGTGGCCCATTTTTCCACATGTAAGACAGTTCTTTTTTTATATTTAAAACGACAATCCTTATTCCAGTGTAGTCCTCCAACAATAAATAACAAACGCCAGGAATGAATATAGGTAAATAATGTATTAACGTAATAATACAAACTGGTAAAGCAGGTTAGTAGTTCCAAGAATACGTATTAGTAGAAATATATATATACAGTCTTTGGTATTGAAGTATCGCTGTATGACTTCTTACTGAGTCTACGTGCTCGCTCACTGTGACTCCTACAACGCTGTTACCTCACCCCTCACTCTTCCGGTTACCTCACCCCTCACTCTTCCGGTTACCTACAACCTTTTACTCTGTCACTCTCGATTCGACTGGACTCTTCGGTCTTGCTCTCGGGTATTCACTGGCAGTAGTATAAGTATACACTGGGTGAGTCCATTTACATAAAAAGGGGTGGACCCCTCAACAATAAGATTATGAGAATAATAAAAAAAAAATATTCGTATATTTCTTATAATATATCTTCATCATAGATTTGAATCGACAAATGTCAGTGTAACATGTTAAAAAATCGCATTGCCACAATACATTTTTCGTTCGACAGTTTTCAATATTTTTTTGGGGGGGTTGCGCCATATTTCAGTCGATATATTCCTTGTCCATCCACATCAATTACTTTTGAGAAATAATATTATAAGGAAAATGCAATTTTTGTACCGAATAAAAGACAAATGATGCAATTGTTCGTATTTTCTTCAATGTGATTTTGATTATGTTCAACATAACTCTTCTGACTGCAATTCGATACAAAAGAAATTATAAAATGTATGAAAGGAAAATATGTAAGAACTTGTCTAGAATCTAAATCTAATCCGTTTTTTTTCTCATGGAATAAGTCTTGCTGTTAAAGCAACACTAGAGTTTGTATTACAAAAAGATACTGCAATATTTTAAATGGAACTGAAAAGATATAAAACCAAGAATTCTTAAATTCAGCAAAGCTGAAGACGATAACTACTAAAACATTTGCGATGAGAAACGAAGAATTTCAAAGAATTTCATTTGGAAAACAAAAGAAACGTAGTATAAATTGTATATGTATGTTATGTTTCTTTTACTCTACTGACAACATTTGGCACAGTCTCGATAAAATTATTCGTGGTTTAGCTTTTATTCTGTAGGTAAAGATGGAAATATCTCCAGATTCCCGACCATGGTAGATAGACAAAGAATGTTTTCTCCAGAAAAACATCTTCTTCAGTATCTGTCTATATTGCTGAGATGAAGTATTATGTACACTATTTAAATTATTAAGACTTTTGTCCTCATCTTTGTCGCAATGATTATCACAACGATTTGGCCGTTGTAGGCTCCGGCCTTTTTCAAATGGTTGGAATGTCGAATTGAACCCTTTATTCCGTTCACGTGCTGTGTCTAATGGATGTCAGTTATCTCCTTTTAATTCCCCTCTCAAAGTTCTCCACCGCCTTAACCAGGTATTGAACTCACACTCTCTCTGGGCCCTGTCACTGGATCTAATTAACGTCTTTATCCACTGTGCCATTTGTCCTTCGAGTTAATTTATTAATATTTCACGACCGTTATTCGAAATAGAAAATGATTCCCTCTGGCTTGATACACTCTTCCCCGGTAACTAATTTAGCATAGTTTTCCTCATACATCATCGATTAAATATTTCCCAAGTTCGAATGGGAATTATGAATTTCCGCCTTGCTTTATGGCCTGGATATTACTGTAAATCCGACCGATAAGAAGTACACAGAAAACTTAAGAAATTACGGATGGATTAATAGTGTAAATAAGTGAAGTTCAAAAAGGTCAATTAAACTTGGGACAATTTCTCTTTCGAGAAGCCAATTACGAGACTGATAGAACTAATTTATCAACCATCAACAAGTACTCTGTTTGCATATCGGATAAGATGCAGTCACTGAACCGTAAACTTGACTACGTCATTCCATTTTTAGTCATCCATAAAACAAGATATTTTACTATTCATTAGACTCCAAGTCTTTGATGTGGTTACTTTTGATTAATCTAAAAAGCAAATCAGAAAATTGATCTCATCATGCAAATCAAAGATATGACAAAATTGCAATAAATTCATGAATGCCAATGAATGATAATCTTTCTAATAATTTTAAACCCTGAATATATTCGGAATTTTTATGATATAAATAAAGGCAAAAATAGATGGCGAAAATAAAGGCTCAGGAAGTGTATGGAAATGATTAATCCAATATAGGAGTTTCTTTATGGGAGATGTAATTTTTCGTAAATATTTGGCCCCATTAAAATCAGTTTTTAAATGCTGATATTAATGTGTGCATATATCATTATTCGTAAGACATGTTCTATATACTCTTCCATATTTTCACATGTATCGTAATACAAAGATAATTTTATTAATCAGTTATGATTTTTCTGCAAACAATAATCAACGGAAGATGACATCCGTATTTATTAAGTTCAGCCATCTTCTGTCCCAACAAACTAGAATCAATACAGTATCAATTGTTATCAGTTAATTTCAACCTACGTAATTTGTGATTGACATTTTGGCGAAAGATATTACATAGAATCAAATTATAATTACTGCCAGCAACGAGCGATGCACACATTGACATCTTTAGGACATATAACCTAGAGTAAATTCCAGCTGTAATATTTCTGTTGAATTATGAATTGTGTTTTTCAGAAAATATTAATCTGACAAATATACATAACACCAAAAATAAGGGACGATAAAATAACTGTACCCAGTTTATTTGTTTCAATTTAACGCCTATGTAAAGAAAGATGATTGTAAATGATCAAACACACAGACCCATACGTACCCAGTTCTAAAATATGTGGTTTATTTTCAGTACGCAAATCCCTCATAATATTATACGATAATTTTTCTTTTGATATACTAATAGCGTAACTGTTTTTTTTAGCGGAAAGCTGTTAAATGTGAATTATTCAAATTCCGGCCCACTCTATTCCTTTCAGTTTCACACTAAAGACTTAGCATAGAGCCTTCTTTTCTCGCCCCACCCCAGTTCTGCTTAAGAGGAGATTGATTCTTACAGCGTACACTGGACAGGAGTGATTAGACTATAGACTTCGATTTCATCCAATCTAAGAATAATGGCTCAGAATTCAAAACAGAGAAGAGTGAAATAAGAATAATCTTTAAATTCATTAAATTAAATTCCTCAAGACCTCACAGTTAATGAAACATAATCATAGTCCTGTATATGACCTAAAAAGTTATCTTTCGTGATCGATAACAGAGATTTGTATATTTTCATTTTTAAAATCACACAAATGCTCTGATATGTCACTAGACACTTTATGTCACATGACAGACCTTGTACATATTGACGTTATATGATCAGATCTCTATTTGCATGCACGGTCTGTTATTTGTGGCATCCAATAAATTTACCACTCATTTTGCATAGCATTTTGTTAGGACCACATCCAATGCGGTGGGGCATTATCACGCTGAAACAAGTCGCCTCCTAATTGCCGGATTAGTAGCAGAACAGTTGAACATTGTTCTAGGGTTACATGGAATTGTTTAGCAATGACCACCCCCAACCCAGCATACGTAGTAGTTGATTACAGTTATCGTTAGAGGAAACACGCATCCTGATTATATATTTCCGCTCTTTATCTTATTTCAATACGCTCTGGATATTGTCGCTACTCAACTCATCTTCTTTTACGCACATTGTAAACGACCATCATTTGTATAAAGACAGAATCAAGACAACCCTGAATTACAGTCCAACCTGCAATGACATAGCTGATTCTCTTATAACTCCACTTGTAACCTGCAAGGTGTTTGTGTGGTGTAAGTGACATTGCACCTACTTGCAATGTCCTCTTTGAAAATGCTGATCTTCATCTCAGAATCTCTAAAAGTCTAATTCTCAGAAGTGACTATGTTTTGATATGAAATATGATCTTGCTGAAAATTTGAAAATATTATAAAATCATTTATTACTATCTCGCCCTAAATCTAAAATATGTAAGAAATTTCCTCATAAATTAAGTGAAATCATCCGTCAACAATGATGTAATTCTAGAGAAGATGCAGAGCGTAACATGGACGGGGAAGATGAATCAGAAGAAAATTTAAAAGAAAGTACAAATAAAAAGGACACTTACTTTTACAAAGGAACAGCCAAAGTTTTTTGACGAAAGAAGGAGCAAAAGGATCTTAAAATACTTGACAATCATGAGGGAAACAGTGAATAACCAAGTAACTTGTGTAAATGTATGTCAGAATAAACAATGAAAGAGACAGTAAAATTTTTTACAAATATTACAAATAACTACAAATGATAGGAAGCTGTGAAATACCTATGATCGCCCACTTCCTGAAGGTACACCAAATTAGAATATAATCACACATTCATAATCATGATCATTATCTATATGAAGAGGTTTATTCGTAGGGTCGTTGCGCTTGAAGCAACTGACCAACCCCCTCAATATGTCACCCCTGTGTGTCAATATCGGGATATCTTCGAAATACCTTCAGGCCCAATGAATGAGTTTTTTTGCATATTTTTAAAGACGTGTTCATTCATGTGCAGAGAGTCTTGGAAAGCACAAAAAAAAAAAGAAAATAAAAGAAAAACTAACAGGCACCATCTCTCTTCAAATCAACCAAGATCGATATCCTTCATCTTTAAGATTCAATTGGATTACTAACCGATGAAAGTTCATTTGTTCGGGGAAACCAACCGACTTGAACATTGATTCCAGTATAGAAATCTCTCTACCCTGCGATGTTGTCTTATCATCATCATGGATATTATGACAGCATGTAAAAATTTAGCCTGCGGTCGAAAAGTGATACAGTTAACGTCACTCGAGGGAAATCCTCGCAAGAATTAATACCCATAGATTGGCAGGCGTAGTTTTTGCTTGAATCTATGAACTAACGTGTATGTACGCTACTCAGATCAAAGTCGATATTGTCCTTTATGATATGGTAATCTTGTTTCCGTCGATATATATTTTTAATTTAAAATTTGTTGAATTTTTAACCTGTTACAGAAAACAATGTTACTGTATGGCCAAAATCAACCAATTATTGTGGTCATCTTATTTAACGTGAGTGTATGACCCTTGACACTGTTCAAGTGAACCGTCGGATTTTTGATTTCATCCCCCATCACGTCAGAGTTCGATATTTCAAATATAACACTCAAATTGATAATATATTCTAACCAATAACTTCTAAGAGATTTGCTTTTACCGACAAAACATAAACAAACCAAAAAAAGAGCTGAGAAACTACGACATTAGTTTTGAGTTACTTTGTTTCACGGGTGAACACTTTCCACCATTGATATGCATTAACGCTTGCTGGACATTTGTGTAAATGAAAAAGTTGATATAACTACAGGCATTAGGTAATGAGCTTCAGCAATGACGATATGCCACTTGCTGAACTTGCGCAACTGGATAAGAAGAAATGAAAATTAACCTCGCCAAATGATTCGCACAAAACCAGCGCTTTACAACACATGAAATGTGTAATGTGTTGAAGAAATACTGTTAACAACTTGAAGTACAGGGAAACATTTTGTCAGGTGGAGCCTATAGTTGCTGACACAGC
>CAHIKZ030002666.1:3630000-3660000 GCA_903632075.3 Acanthosepion pharaonis
CTATATTACCAATAATATAAAATTTTATCATAGAATTCGTCAATTCATCAAAGGGTTTTATTATTATTTTTGTTTTGGATATTCATTTTAAAGCAACTCATTATTCTGGTATTAAGGCAAACATTACTAAAACAGTGAATAATAATAATAATAATAGTAATAATAATAATAATATATATATATATATATATATATATATATGTGTGTGTGTGTGTAAGCTGTTTAATAAAAGAAGGGAAAACGAAAGTATGCTAATGTGATCAGTGCGAAAAAAACATGATTATATATTAATTATTAAACACAATACAGAAATGAAGCAAGGGGATTAAAGTTATTAGTCCGGAATTTTCGGGCACGCCTGTGTCCTTCATCAGCGGTGCGAGAAATAAACAGTGAAACGGGAAAAACTCAGCAACAGTGGTTCTTGTGGTTGGTGCGATTTCCTTGTAGATGGTGTTATTTGTAAAAATCCGATCTCTGCTTGATTCCTTGTGTGCAATTTTTTTTTTTTTTTTTTGAAAATGATCGGGTTGAACGCATCTGTTTGTTTTGTTTTAATCGCTGTGGAAGGTAAAGTATGCTTTTTAACTAAGAAGTAAAGGGTTGCATGATTTGGGATGGAGAGGACGTCCGGTATGTGTTTAGTGTTGATAGAGTTGACAATATTGGTAAAGAATGAAAAAGTAAAAACGTAATAAAATAAAATGGAAAAGGAGAAAGAGGATAGGAATTGCAAAAAAAGATAAAATATTTTGATAAAAATTCTTTTGGAGAAAAACTGTCAGAAAATGTGGATGCAGAAAAAATAAACCAATAAAAACATAATTATAATAATAAAAATGAAGGAACAAAATGGGAGAGTCGTTTTCAAAAATAGATATTTTGTGTGTTTAAGTGCAATAATTGTAAATATACTTTAGCTATCTCATAAACTTTCGAAATCTTAGGTGTCAGAGCAGAAAAATACAGTAGGTGAGAAATAGTTGTTAAAATTTTGATTTAAAATGTTTATCTGTTTATTTCTCTCAGCGCTGCTAACGGACACAGGCGTGCCCGAAAATTCCGGACTAATAACAATAATCTCTGTGCTTCATTTCTCTCTTCTGGTTAATAATATTGTAAATTCTTTTCGCACTGATCTCATTGGTACTTCTTCCGTTTACCCTTGTTTTATTAAACAACGGGTATATTTTAAATACTACAAGAAGCATACATGGACTCTTTCTCAATTATATATATATATATATATATATATATATATATATATATATATATATGTGTGTGTGTGTGTGTGTGAGTGTGTGTGTGTGTGTGTGTGTATGTTTTTATACTGGGAAAAAAAAACTTTCAAAATATGAATATTAAGCAATACAAAATACTTTTTAATTCTACATTCCGGGATTTTTTATTCTTATTCTGTCTTGGTGTTTACATACACACAGACACCCAGTCCCACACACTCAAAAAAACACTGCTCCCACACACAGACACATATACACAAACACACACAGGTATCTATACGTATACCTATATCCATAATTCATTAGCTCTCTCTTCATATATATATATATATATATATATATATATATATATATATTAGGGTGTTTTTATCTAGATATATCACTGTTGACAAAAATACAGCCCCGCTATCTTATACAAGTGACAAGATTTGGAGAAAATAATCGAGGAATTATCTTTGACGCGATATATATTTCATAGTTGAGCGCTATTTCCCGCTCATAACAAATGAGAAAAGGAGGGAAATCTACAATAAACTGGTGACAACTCTACGAATTTTCCTCCATATGTGATCGAGTGTGGAAAAGAATCTCTCCACTGGTATGTGTGACATACGTTTTCTCCAAGCAACGCTTCATAACCTAACTCTTCAATTTATTCTGATGATTCACAGGTAAATTCCTCTCGTATACGTTTTTATATTTTCTGTGTATATATGCATATGCAATTTTAAATAATATTTTCCATCTTTAAATTCACTTGCTGAAAATAAAAAAAATCACCTTTCTTGTGTTTCTATTAAGTAATCGTTGCTGTTTATTGAACATGAATTATGTTTAACTGTTCAATATTGAAAACAATATGTCTGCCACAACGATAGGTCCATAATGAATGATAATTAATTTAATAGAAGGTGCCATGACAATGTCAAATACTTTACAATACGGTATTGAGATACGGTATCCTTTGAGAGTTTTGTCCTGGAAAATTTTTCATTAAAAAATATAGGGAGATAATTAAAATGTGAGTGGTATAATTATATTCATATAGATGTACGTTTTTCTTTAACAATCACAGTATCTGTGTCTATTAATATTCACAGTTATACCAGCACGTGTTTCCTTATATGTAATGAATCATATTTAATAAGGCCTATTTATTTCACAGTACGAACACAGATAAATTGAAACCATTTAAATATTTTAAATGATTTTCCTTACTTATATTAATCCTACACTCATCGATTACGTTTATCTGATATCTTTTCCGCTGAAGGATTTGACATGCAAGAAACAGCTTCAAGTAGTAAAAGGCGATATTTTTTAATATCAGAAATCTTTCAATTACGGTAACAATAGCGATATCTAAATTACACGATAGAACATTTTACTACTTTTGAGGATACGAAATAAAAAACTAAAAGAAACGATCTGTCAACTCAATTGAGAGAAGCTTAATAAAAGCTAACTGTTCTTTGATTTTATCAACATTCCTTGACGGTCTTCGTTGCTCTAAGCTCCTTTGTATTTATAAGCATCTATTAATGCCAAGGTGTCTTCATAGAAAGATAATTGGCATATGAGCTGAGCGATTTTTCGATTGCTGCCAGGTCTCTTAACTTCTTGAATACTACGGTCAGCCAAGTAGCCTAATGACTCGGCCAAAACAATAGTAAGAGTAAATTGCCCAAGAGACTACGGTTTAGCAGGCATTTTGGCGCTAAGTACAGTTTAGCTAGTCATACGAAACACAAGCATTCACCTAAATATAATAAGGTGAATTTAATGAAAAAAAAAAAAATATTATACAACTTTTACAATTCTGTCATGTTTACGACTGCTTGCATATCTATCTATCTGTCTATCTATCTATCTATCTACTAGCTAGCATTTTTAAAAGTCGAGTTTACATAATACATTGGATGAAAATATTTTAGGCTCATGTGACTATATATATATATATATATATATATATATATATATATATGTGAAAAGTGAATATAAATATAAATAAATATATATATATGTATAATTATTTATATATTATATGCGTGGTACTTATTAGAAAGCGCTCAATATCAGAGATAGCTAACATATTTTGGTTGGATAGATGTGAGTTTGTGACCCTGGGTTTCACACACTTTTAGCGATCGTCAGACAAACTGATTACTCAGTACTCAGTAATCAGTTTGTCTGACGATCGCTAAAGCGTGAAACCCAGGGTCACAAACTCACATCTATCCAACAAATATATATATATATATATATATATATATATATATATATATATATATATATATATATATATATATATATATTCATATATATATATATATATATATATATATATATATATATATTACAAACATGTTGACATCGCTATTACTATTTCTTATACAATATTTATGAGCATATCGGTCCACCCTCTACGGCTAAGTACATTCTTTTGTTTATTCAACTTTAATGTTGCGGTATATTGCCGTCCAGTTAATATTATTAATATCTTATATAGATGTTCCACATTTTTTATTTATCAAGCCGACACATTTAGAAGCTTCCTGAATCTAATTTTTTTTAAATTCCTGTTAAAATTAACTTAACGATTGATTATTCTCCTACCCCCTCTCTCCAATGCCCTTTCCAATTATTGAACATAACATATTTGTCTACAATTACAATACAATCATATTTTGACATATTTTCGGCAATTGTCAACGTTGGCCTGAAGAGGTTTCGCTTTTCCTCTGATTGGCGTAGATATGACATTTAATTGGTTAGTCAAGATACACCAACAAGTCTATTTTTAATTGTGACCTTATGACTTCTCACCCCCGCTTTAAATTTGTGAAAAGACGTAACACTTTGTTTTTACATTTATTTAAAAATCATATAATCACCAGTTAATTGCCATTGCTTGAAGAAGTAAAATGAATATATTGATATATGAAATATTTTGTGTAGCGATTTCAACATGGTTTTATTATAATCACTTTTAATAAACATAATAATAATATATTGCTGTAAATTCTATTGAGCACTTTTTGGAAAGTAAATACTACGAACAGTGTAATTTTACTCCATCTGTCCTTTCTCTCATATATATATATATATATATATATATATAGTGCTGTTTGATAAAAGTGACTCACCTGATTTTTTCACTAAATGTTCTCTTCTCCGATGAAACAAAAGTTGAGCTAAATTCAAAGCATAATCGATCTAAAATCCGAAGAAGGTTTGAAAGCTCTTTGAATTTAACAGTACGTATTGTTAAGTATCCGTTCAGTATAAGGTTTAGGGATATTTTTCTTTTCACGGAACTGGTTTCTTAAAACCTATTGAAAAGACCTTCAGGAGCGAACTGTACAAGAGAATTTTAGTGTCTTGTCTGCTCACTTCTGCCGAAAGGGAGCAAATCGATCCCACTAAGCTCATTTTTATGCAGGATGGAGCATTATAAAGTACAGGTCCACGAGAAAGCAGTTGAGCAACATGCTCCATAAGTTTTCTATTAGATTGAGGTCAGGACATTCGGGCGTCCATGTCATAACACTCACCTGCTTCTCATCAAAATATTCCTTCATCAATTTTGATTTGTGACAGGGAGCATTATCCTGCATAAAAATGAGCTTGGTGAGGTCGATTTGAACCCTTTCCGCAGAAGGGAGAATACAAAACTATAAAATTATCTTGTACTGCTCGCTCCTGAGGGTCTTTTCAATAGGTTTTAAGAAACCAGTTCCTTGAAAAGAAAAGCATCCCCAGAACATTATACTGAACGTAACTCGTAAGAACAATGTTTTTTTATTTATTTAAGACATAGGTTTCTATCTTCCCTACAGCGAGTCAATTGGAATCTTTGCCAAGCTCCAACTACAACAGCCATTGTTGATGCTCCATGTTCATGGTCATTGTATTTTGATAGCGTTTTGAAGATTTCAAAGATATATTGCAGTCTGCAGGGACTGCAATCTCAATAAGGAGGCATTTTTTATTTTATTGGGGAGGTGGTCTTTAAAAACAATATCTGGGAGGTTAGCCTTGATTGTTTCTGTTTTTTGTGTATTGTGTAACTCCGTAACCATGTCTGGGTGGTATTCATAACAATTTCCTTCAGTTTCCTTCCTGTAGATTATGCAGATTTTCCAGTATATATATTGGCCCACACTGGTATGCTTGAATTTAGATTCAGAGGAGCCAATACCGTCCAACACGATTCAATATGTTCAATTGCTTCTGGATATTTATTGCAAAATCTGCGTTTTGTTGTAACGCAACATTTTCGTATGTGTACTTGATAATCTCTAGTTAACAAGCATTGTTTTAGTGCAGCAAGGATAAAAACTTCAGTTTCAGCTTTCAACCCTGCACTACGTAGCCACTAGTGTGTACGGGGTTTGCCTACAGCAGCTTGTTTGGTTCGGGCAGTGTAATCGCCATAACGCGGTTTATGTTGCCATTGTTTCTGTATCTGGTCGGTTGCATCTGCTTTCTTTTTTAAGTATGTTGCTGCTTCAGTCAGTTTATTGTGCTTTACTTGCATTTCTGCACCCATTTGAAACTCCATTTTGAACTTGTTGGCTTCATTTATTATGGAATAAAGACGTTTATTACTTTCATGTTCTTTGGCACAAAGCATCATCGAGTCTTCTGCATTTTCCAGATATGTTTGAAGACCAATTATTGTGGTTTTGTAGGGCAGCTCTAGTTGAACTAATCCTCTGCCTTTTTCGGATCTGGGCACATATATCAGTTTTGGTATGATACATACGGTAGCCAGGGAGAAGCATTCTCGTTTTAGCGCCCATTCGCTTAATGTCAGCTATGGCCCAGTTAAGGATGTTAAAGCTGTATTGCACCAAAGGGAAAGCCAAGGTGTTTATGGCAGACATTCTGTTTTTTTGAATATCAGCTCATATTCAGTACCAGACGCACACGCCGGTAGTTCTCAATTCTTAACTTCTCCTTCATTTGGGGGTGTTGTATACCATCTCTTTTGTTAATTCCTCAGTACTTATAGGCTTCACTTGTTCCAGTTCCCTAATCTTTGTGACAAAGTCTAAATCTATTGACTGTGTTGCTGCAATACTTCCTTTCTTGAATGCTACTTTTGCAATTTATCTAATCCGAACTCCATATCTGTATCGTTACTGAAGCATTTTACAAAAATGATGAGGCCCTTCAACTCATTGTCATTTTCGGTAAAGGGTTTCTGATCATCCATGCAGAGTAGGTGATTGAATGCTTTTTTTTTAGTTCGTAACCATAGATATTGATGTTTAGTTCCGTAAGGGGGATTAAGAACAAACAAAACAAAAGCAGGTAACAGGGAATTTCCTTGAAAGATTCCACGTTGGATATTCAGATGGATGGAGATGGCAGTGTCTATGGTGTGATTTAGGTATAGTGGGGTGTTCCACATTCCCATGATTACTTAAGGAAATTTACTACCACGGGGAAGATTTTGTACATTTCCAAAGTTTTAATGATCCAAGAGTGTGGCACACAACCAAAGGTTTTACGATAAACAATCCGCGCTGAGCTAAGATTTCTACATCGTCTCATGCAGTTTTCCAGGATCATTTGATTTATCATTAGTTGATCTTTTCAACTATATGAACCTCTCCTTCACCCCTTCTCTTTTAATGGAAGAATGTTGTTTGCTTCGAAAAATATTATTATTATTATTAAAAATTATTATTATTGTATTACTTATTTTTTAGCATTATTATTATTATTTTATTATTGTATTATCTATTTTTGTATTTATTACACTTTTAATTATTTTATTTTTCCTTATTATTTTTTTAATTATTACTGTTATATATTTTTTATCATACTTTTTATTATTTTTATTATAATTTTAAAATTTGCCGTTTTGCATACATTTCTTTCAAATTTTAAAAATCTTAAATTTTAAATATTTTAAAGAAAATTTTTCTTTATATATACGATTTATTTTTATTATATTTTTTGTTAGCATAGATTTGGAAATATTTTTTTAAAAGTACAAAATATTTTTTGTTCAATTGTTTGAACTCGTATGTTTTAATTTTGTGACTCATTTTCAACATGACTTGGGATATTAATATTTTAAAATATAGGTCAAGGTTCTATTAACTGTCTCTATTTTAATCCAGACACTTCCCCCTCCCCGTCCCATGATATTGGGCGTTGGGTTACCTCAATGTCTATATTTTTTCATCAGTTCCTACTGCTTCCTTTCTTTTCTTCTTTCTCTCTTTTTAATTTTTCCTTTTTTTCCTTTTCTCAATGTTTTTTATATTTTTAAATGCCTAACTTTTACCTTCCTATTTCATTCCTTCACACTTCTGACTTGACAATGTCAACAGCATAGGTCTTGTAGGTTGAAATAGCTACTTGAATGAGGTAAATTTGGATTTCTATTCTATGTAATCTATATGCTCTGTTATAATAAATACATTGAGCGCATTTTGTGGATTAGTTTAATATTTCATATTATGAGGATTCACTTGATATTATATACCAACGGATTATTACCTATATATATATATATATATATATATATATATATATATAAATATGTATGTACGTATGTATGTATGTGTGTAGAGAGTTGAGAATGTTCAACATTATTTTTCTTAAAAAAGAATATTAAAAATATATATCAGCCAATAAGCTTGCGATTTAAAAAAAATCTAATTTTTATTTTCAAGGGCGACCTCTTATATAATTATAAATCTGATTAATCCTTTTTCACTAAGCACACTTAAAAATGAACAGATTTCACTGCTCCCTCGTTTACCACAAAAACGAAACTGAAATTCTCACAGTCACTTGCTTAATTATCCTATTATACAACATTACAAAAATTACGTTTAGAAAATGCTTCTTTACATACTGCAAAAGTCCTGCTTGCTGCCATGCTGCTCACTACTTCATAAAGGATTTTTCTATCTTATGATTGGGTTAAGCTTTTAAAACTTTTTTTAGACTATGAATTTTTTTTTTACTAATTATTTAATGCGACAATTTGTTGATGTCGGCAAAAAACCGTTAACTCATGTCTATGGTTTAATAAATTTTCATTATTTAAAAATTTAATAATGTATGTATGTATACTGCATTACAGGATCTCCTATGTTTGTATTACAAAACATTTAATATCTTGGAGATAATCGTATTTTATTACAGAGATAAAAAAAAACAAGATTTGTAACATCGAATTGATCTCATGCCTGTACTTTGTTATTGTTCATTTCTAAGGCACTTTATCTAAATACAGTTTTATCACTCAATTAGAATTGACGTCGAATTCTGCCTTTCTAACAGAGGAGGTACGGTGGAGTAATGGATAGCGGCTAAGTTTGAGGAATCGGAGAGCGGATTTCGAATTCCAGTCGAATCTATGACATTTGCTTACGTGCTAATTCGCTTGAGAAAGGTATGAATCCTCCTCCCCCTCCCCCAGCTATAGGTAAGTAGCAAGACAAACCGGGTTCTATAGCCTTGGATGGCAACTGGTCTACTGCAGTTAGAAATGAAAACCTACTTCGGGTAAAAATCTGCCTCGTCAGTCATTTATCGAAAGAAACATGATCGCATAAGCGTGTATCAAGCATGGCACGTAACTGAAGCTATTCTTATTTCTTCATATTTCTGTTCTATGTATACCCATCCCATATAATTTAAAATTATTTTTATAACTTTTACGGATATGTATTTAAAAAAAAAATATGTATTTTTATTGACCAAATCTCTGAGGAATATTAACCGCAAGAAATGCTTTGAGAATCGAATTATTTTTGCCATCGAATTCCGCTGTTGTATAGCAGTTCCAACGCAACCGAATTGATAATCTATGAATGTCAAGAAAACGATAACACAAAGAGGATCTGCGGTCATAAGTGACCTCATCTACATGTACTTGTCATTCTTACACTATAAAGAAAAAAACTCTTGTTGATATCTTGAGGCACTTTTGGATTCCCCTCTGTTACTATTAATGTTGTTTCAGTCCGAAATCATGCCGGCCACATAGATATGCTGACACCTTTGCTTGAGATTCAGTTTCCGCAAAAGTTGTTTGAATCATCTATTTCTATCATTAGAAATACAAATACGATATTTATAATTATTGCATATAACTGTATAATGTTTATTAACGATTGAAAAATCATGCGATTCTAGATTCTCTTATTCCTTTATTAACATAATTATTTCTTTTTATTTATTTCTTTTTAGCATTTTTATTTTATTTATTTTCTTTTTGGAGTAATTCAATTCCATTTTTCTTTCAGAGATGTTGCTAAATGTATCAAAATATTAAATAAATCATCCGACACCTTTGTCTGCTCATCAAATATTTATTAACAAAGCATTCAACTTCCCCCATTATTCCATTATTGAATATTCATATTGGCCCGTTTTCTACTTCGTGGATGATGTAAATGAACTTCTGCATACCTGTAAAATCTCAAAATCCAAATGCTGACATTTATACTATTTAGGTAGTCAAACATTTAAAGAACTTGTGTACGGACACAAGATTGGGAATCTTTATGAAATTCGACGCCTGAATGATACGTGTTACTTGACGTCAAAGTATGGTTTTAGGCAAAGTGTTTATTTGGCAGCTAGTCAGAAATTCAAATGAACACAATTCAGTTCAAAATAGTTTTAGACGATTTGAAATGTGAGAAACATTATTCACTCTATTTGATTCATTCAAAGTACAAATGGTCAACAATATCATTTGTTAGGTTTTCTGTCGGTAGAATTTAGAGAAGGATTCTGATGCGAAATCAATCAAAATTATTGATAGTATTTTAATTTGGTCATTCTTAAAAAAAAATACCAGTTTTAATATTAGTCATTCGTAATTGTTGGTCCATCGGAAGGTGGAGCTATTAAACTTCAAATCGTTTTCCTCTGATTAGTAATGGCAAAAAGATTTGGCAGATTGCACTGAATTAAATCGTAAATGACTGGATAATTCCTTAATCATATTAATCATTTTGCTGTGGTAGCCATAAAAATCTCCATTTTAATAAAAGCAACATTTAATGTAGAAAACTGGCAAAATCCTTGGAGTTTTAGAAAGCTTTTTCTCTTTGAAAATGATGATCCATTCGAGAAATTTCAAAAGGGGGGGGGTGAAGATTTTTCCTATAAGAATTTTGTTTTTCTACTGTCTAGTATCAAACGTTGCTTTTCAAGTTATGTTGTAGGGAAGAATTTTGAGTGGAAAGATCTAATCACATCTTAAATACTGACTTTAAATAGAAATAAATTTACTTATTCTACAGTTATTCCTTATATATTCCTACATTATTTTGCTACAATAAAACATAGACTGACGAAAATAAGTTTAAGTTTGATGGTTAATATTTTATTCATTTCAAAAGATGTTTCTAATAAAACAATATAAATCAGTTTTATTGATCACGCTTTAGGCAGAATTTATTTCTCTTTCGAATGATATGTTTTCGAAATTATATATTTTTGTACAACTTGAAAAATTTTAATGTTGGATTAATTTGATTTATCCAAATTTGCCGGTAAAATATGTTTAAGTCCGCGAATTATTTGCTAAATGGGTGGTCACATGGCTCGTAAATAATGCTTTATATAGTTTAATGACTGAGCATTTTTATACAATTAATCCGCTATTTGAAAGCGTCTTAGTCTTCTTAAGCCAGTGACAAGAAAAATACTCTTAATTCATCAACAAAATGTTTCCTTTATGAAAACTGTTAAAGTGCAGAAAAACGGCTTGTGTTCCGGCTTGGAAGGTTTATCAGAATACTAAACAATATAAGGATAGTCACTCGGTAGCCCCAAGAAAAAACAACAGTGCAACTGGATAGACGATTTCCTAATCTTTCCCAAGCTGAAGGAATGCTGACGGCTGTCGACCTTTGCAGCCAATTATCTGGTAAAAATGGCGTTATTTTTACGCCGCAAACTCTCCGAAATCGTCTACGAGAATTTGGATTATTCGGGCGCATTGCTAGAAAAAAAAGCCAATTATTTTGGATAGGAATCGACTCAAGAGACTGAATTTCGCAAAAAAGTCACATTCAATGGACGGCCGACGCCTGGTATAGAGTTCTTTGGAGTGATGGGTCGCGCTATGGAATCTTTGGATCGGATGGAAAAGCCTTTGTCAGACGCCGCCCAACCGAGGAAATCTTTCCTAAATTTGTCAAAAAGACGGCGCAATCGGGAGGCGAGCGTGTAATGGAGAGTTGATAGAAAATTCAACATTGTAGGCCATATGAAACTATTTAAAAGAACATGTTCTGCCATAGTTCACTGCCAAATGCAAATGGACCTATTTATCAACAAGCCAAAAAAGTAATGCAGTTATTAATCACCATAATATGGATGACATTAAGTGGCCTCCACAGAGTCCGGATCTTAATACGATTGAAAATTTATGGAATTATATTTCTAAAAGTGTTCACTCTAAAACAAGGACAAATTTAGCCCAATTATACGATTACCTTAAACAGATATGGCAGAACATTCCAAATGATTTTTGTGCTCACTTATTAAACTTGATGCCCAGGCCATGAGAAGCCGTAATTAATAACAAAAATTACGGCACTAAATATTGATAATTATTTTTGGCTCATATTTACTATAATATTTTGCTTTAAATTTAATTATACCCATGCGCTGTTACAATTATTTTGCCGCAAATTTGGATAATTTAAATCTATCCAGCATTAATTTTTTTTCAAATTGTAGAAAAATATATAATTTTTGCATCATTCGAAAGAAAAAAAAATCTACATAAAGCGTACACAATAAAACAAATTTGTATTGTTTTATTAGAAACATATTCCGAATAAAACATTAAAAGTATTTTCGCCAAGTAATCAGTAGGTATGCTAGACCTAATACAATATAGGAAATTTAACGGTAAGAATCTAATGTCTTAGAAACTAAGTTTACTGTCATAAAGAAATACAAAAGTGAGTAAAGCTTTTTAGATTACCAAATTAAAGATATTATCATTTACAAAATTATGAACCGTTCTTTCAATAAAATCTAGGTGAATATTTCAAATGAGAAAACGTAATTTCTGATAACTTTTAATTCAGACCAATTTTAATATGCACTACGAAATATTTATAAATTGTTTGAGAATAACTTGGAGAATTATTGTTACATTTATTTACATCCGTGTAATGATGTCGATTCTCACATGTATGCTTATGATATAGGTCGAAAACTTGTGGGTTTGAACCGAGTATTTAGAAGAACTAGTTTTAAGGAAATATCATCTTTGCATGGAAATACAAATCAACCAAAAATCAATGTTCCTTTAACGCCTTTTAAATCTTTATGAACTACGTTTATTAAAGATGATCATTAAAATTTCTCATTGAGATCGATTTTAATTTCAAAATATGTTTTTCGTTTAAATTAATAATTGGGAAAAATAAATCTTATGCAATGAAAAATATTCAGTTTTATATATCTTATGTAATTACTGGAAATCTAAAAACAGATCTCTATCGTTTTATTGAAAATACGTAAGTAATGCAAATATTGCGCAAATTTAATCAGCAAGATACATTTCTACATATTATGGAAAGTTTCTTTTCTAAAATCCTGCGATATTTGAAACAGATCACTTTGGCAGCATCTTGATATCTCTCCATCTTTTGTTCTTTTCAATTCCATTGATACAATAGAATGATGCCATTTCAGGAATTTTATTTACTTAGCGATGGCTAAAACTGGACAACAAGAATATGCTTTTTTTTTTCATCTCCAATAGTGTTTGATTTGCTTGTGTCGTCTTTTACTCACTTCCTATTGAATGAACAATCCGAATATATTATTATTATTATTATCATCATCATTCGATTTCTGCTATGGACACACTACCTACCAAGTCTGCGGAAAGACCTAAGGCAGGTCGTGGTGTGTTGTTATGGCCACATTTCATGTTAATTTTTTTTTTTTTTTTTTATCTCCGATGAAGTTGCTAGCGTTACATAGACAAAGTTCTCCTTAGTGTGTGTGCTGTACTTAATAAGACAATTTTCTGTATGTCTCTTAAGCTGGGGTTTCAGGGATTCTTTCAATGTGTTGTTTTGTTCCATTTTTTATAATTCCAAGTGCACCTATTACCACTGGTATTATTCTTGTTTTCAATTTCCACATTTTTTCTATTTCAATTTCCAGGTCTTTGTATTTTGATAGTTTTTCAAATTCCTTGGTTGCTATGTTACAATCCGCTGGACAAGCCATATCAATTAGTAGGCAAGTTTTTTTCTTTCTGGTTTTGACAATAATGTCCGGCCTATTTGCTTCAATTTTTCTGTCTGTGTGGATGGTATAATCCCATAGAATGGTGACATCTTCTATTTCTGTAACCGGCGCTGGCCGATGTTCATACCAGTGTTTGCTTACACATTTTCCAAAGTGTTTGCACATTGTCCAGTGTAAGTATTGCCCCACTCTATCGTGACGATTTTTATATTCATTTGGGGCAAGTATAGAACATCCTGAGATTAGATGGTCTATTGTTTCTTGGTATTTGTCACAGAACCTGCATTTTGGATCCACATTATTATGTATGATATTTGCCTGAAAATTCCTAGTGAAAAGACTCTGGTCTTGCGCTGCAAGAATAAAGCCTTCAGTTTCAGACTTTAATCCAGATGCTCGTAACCATCGATGAGTATTAACTTTATCAACATTGGGTTTATTTGCACGTTCTGGATATTGGCCATGCAGAGGTTTGTCTTGCCAGCGTTGTTTCATCTGTTCAAGGGCTTTATCCTTGGCTTTCTTTTTCATATCTTTTGCTGCAATATTATTATTATTATTATTATTATTATTATTATTATTATTATTATTATTATTATTAACCAAGTACCTAAAATCATAAATGGCTTCATGATATGTCCTACTGATAATTTTTAGTAAAAAAAAGAATTATTATTATTATTATTATTATTATTATTATTATTATTATTAACCAAGTACCTAAAATCATAAATGGCTTCATGATATGTCCTACTGATAATTTTTAGTAAAAAAAAGAATTATTATTATTATTATTATTATTATTATTATTATTAACCAAGTACCTAAAATCATAAATGGCTTCATGATATGTCCTACTGATAATTTTTAGTAAAAAAAAGAATTATTATTATTATTATTATTATTATTATTATTATTATTATTATTATTATTAACAACATGTCTTCCCAGTAGGAAATGGTGCCTTATAACGGGGTAAAGTAAGAGCAAGACACTTAAATTCGTTAGCAATTCCCTATGTCGCTGCTTTTCGTAGTGCCAGTGTTTTTATACCACTTTTGTTTCCAGTTGATTTTTACCGAGGGTTTTACCCAGTCTATTACGTCTGGCATAAAGATGCTTAATACTACTGTCTATGGTCCATAAATTTCCAGAAACGCTTCAGGTTTCAGTAAATTTATTCCTATCATCCTAGGATTTGAGAAACACGCGAATTGAAAAGGTTTTATTGTTCTTTCCAGATTACTATATCATGGATTGGTTAATCCGCTTGAACCTCAAAACTCTACAAGTTTTTTTTTTTATTATTATGCTTCGTCCATATATTTTGGCAAGCATTTTTGGATCCCGCATCTTTGGGCAGTTGGGTTTGAATCTCCCTTCTTAATCTGTCTTACCTGTTTTTGTATATTTCTATTATTGCGTACACACACCGATATTAAATGACGGCTTGCACGAAACTTTTCTGAACCATGCTCAACGTCCTGGAAATTAATGCTACTATTGTGGTGTTTTTTTCCCAAATTCCTCAACGAACTATCAAGTACGAGACGCCTACATATATCGTTATATATCTTTTCCTGATAAATACTATGATCATATGTATTATTATTGTTATTATTATTATTATTATTATTATTATTATTATTAGAAGAGGTAAACTTTATTATTATCATTATTGTTATTTTTATTTTTGTTAAGGCGTAATAATTCTGGCAAGTAATAAAGCATATTGAGTGAATCCCAATCTTCTGGGGGCTATAAAAGATTTCTGCTAAGAGTCATTATTTTAAGTACATATATCAATATTGTTTTTTCTATTGAGGAATCATGGAAGAGTAAGTACTTTATTTTATTCATATAATTATAGACATTTGAGAGTCCTCTGCAATAAGCATATTACTTCTTTTTTCTTGCTGAATATCAAGTGAAATGAGTGTTTCCAAAATCACTCAAAGATTAATGGATAAAAAAGAATATACGTCAAAAATAAAAATGAGGTGAGAACAAGACGATAAAAATAAGATGGAACATTGAAAGATGTAAAGGGATAAAGAGCTAGGTATAAACAGAAGTAACTAGTGATATAAACAAAGAGAAAAGATGGAAGAAATGTACTAAAAGAAAGATTTAAGGTTCAGAAAGAAAACGTCATATAAGTTAGAAGCAGATGGAGAGTTGGCAGCGGAGCTGCAAAGAACAGGAAAGAGGAACGAAGAAAACGACTTGGAATTGCGACAGGCGAAATGCTGAGATGCCTGAGGAGATAGATTTCTTTAAACTGAACAACGACGGAGAAGGAAGTAAAGAGATAAACTCTAGAAACACATTTACCAGCGCCATGACTGGCTATAAAGAAAACAAAAACAGTAGAATAAAAGCGGCCATTAAAAAAAAAAGACTTGCCAAAATCAGCTACAAAAACAATTACAAGGAGAGATGATGAAAGAAAAGGAAAATAAGAAAGAAGATGGCGGTTTGCTCACATCTGATAGCGTCACGCGTTAATTATTTTTTGTTTGGTTTTTAATATTAATGCATTTTGTATATGTTGGAAAACCTAGAATTCTAAGATGATTTGTAGAAAATGCATATATTCTTCAGGGAACATTATCATAAAGGTTCTTACACTGATAAGAAATTATCTATCTATCTATCTACATATATATGTGTGTGCTCGCGCGCGTGAATGTGTGTGTGCTCGCGCGCGTGAATGTGTGTGTGCGTGTTTGTGAGAGTGTGTACGCTTGCTGCGCGTGTGTTAGTGTGTGTGTGTGTGTAAGAGTGAATATTTTGGCCAACACCTGGCGGTGAGACTCTGTTTCTTATTTAAATACAATCTTCAGTCCATATGGATTCAGTTTTGACTAGACTATTCTTATATACTAGTCAATGATGCATTGTGGGTATGATAAGGGTTATAACTGAAATTATTCTGGACGATATTGAGTAGAAATAGTTGTGGATCCGAATGCAGTTTTGTGGTTATTTTATAGTATTCTTTGTTAACAAAATATCGATATATATTGCCAAATTCGTACATATTTTATAAAATAACCATAAAAAATAAATATATATATAAACCCCAGACAATATATTGTTCATAAATATATATTGAAAATATTACAATGATCATTCGCAGAAACCTAATTGTTTTCTTCAAACGTTGACTTGCATAATACATTCGGTATCTTTCAGACTGTTTCATGCTGAAACACAAATTTCAGATGGCCTGATTATTATGAAACAATCGCCGCTGGGTTCAATACAGGGAAAATATACATGGATATGAACGGATTATGCTAAATATAAACAGACGTATTATATGTAATTTATTTAATCAGACATGCCTAAAAGAGAATTTGCTGCCTAAATACACACACACACGCATACACAAACACACATACACATATATATGTGTGTGTGTGCATGTTGGGTTTATTTGGGTAGTAATTTATTCCGATTTTCTTTTTGAAAAAGAACGAATAGTTTATTATTGAATTTTTCTACGGTTCGAACCATTTTATGGTTTCATTATAATTTAAAAAGCTTTCACAAGCCTTTGTTAACTAGATTTATTTTAAATTGATAGTATTTTGCTTATGTGTGCAGTTTCTTTCTTTGGTCATTTCTCTATGGCGTCTTTATACTTCGGGGTATGTTGGGTTAGAATTTATTCAGATATCGCGTCGTCACTTTTTAGTTCGTGGTATCGTATCGTAATTTTATTATTAGATGCTAAAGGTTTTTACAGTTAGAAATGTGTGTATGTTTAAGTGTGGGTGTACGTTGCGCGTTTGTGTGAGATAAAAATATAGTTTTAATGTTATGTTATATTTATGCGTTAGAGTTTTCACTATCAAGGACAAATCGTATCTAAATATTAAAGAAGCCATTAAAGTCAACACCGAATGACGACAGTCTGTTTCATGCTTAAACGCAACCTTCAGGCCACCTGCATTTACTGATTGTATTATGCATGTCAACATTTAAACAAGACAGTTATGTTTAGGCAAATGATATATTTTCAATATTTACTTATGTACTGTATATTTTTGAGTTTATAATAAATTTTATTAAATTTGAAAATGAAATCATTCAGAAACTGTCATATATTACGACGCTAATTAATTATTTTGCTGATAGATATAGGATATGGAAATATATTCTTCATTAACACAATATCCCATAATATTATTTTATTTTTCTCCATATTAATATAGACTTATTGGATCTATATAACATTTCTTAGTTTGACATCCATTGATTTTTATTAATTTTTCTGTTGTTTCAAATTAAAATTACTCGCAGCAGTTTTCTTGCTTCACAGATATTTTAATGATGGGCCATGAATATATTTCGTTAGAATTTGTATATGTTGATGTTATTCCATTGATTTGGAATCCTTGAATTCTTTCTGGCAAATTTACCAATTGTCAGCAATTCAGAATATGAAGGAGAATTCCATGTATATGCCTTTGAGGCCAAAAACAATTTTCTTGTGATTTGTACCGTTCAATAAACGTTTTAGCAAATAACTTCTATGCGCTTATCTTGGCACAAACTTAGAAGAATCTTTGATTTCGTCTACCACCAATACAACCCAAAAGTATAATTCCATTCTTAATGAGTTTTATTCTAATTATGTCGGTTGTGTATTTTATAAAAGAATTAATATTATGGATGTAAAATAAATTTTCATGAAACACTTGGTACACATTCTGTTAGACATTTACTTAATTGTATGAGTTTGATTGTTTAAAGTCTCGTTAATATTCTTATTCTTCATCTTTTCTCTCTGTATATTTGCAAAACGAGCGCCTTCAAATAATTTCATGGATGTCGACCTGCATTTCTTTCTTGTTAAATATTTTCATTATTCTCAGATCACTTTTTTCTGATTCTTCAAGCAAGCTTTTTTTTCTTTTCCATTCATTTGTGTTGCTTTCTCATCTGCTCAACTGTTTCTTAATTTCTAAGGCTGCTTTGTTTTCACACAGTAACTGGATAATATCTTGTTTCTCTTTTTAGTTGCCATGTTTTTTTACAACAATAATTATGTTTAGCTCTCAGAAGCGAAAAACAATTTCAATAACCACACAATTATAGATCTTATATACTTTCATATGGCTTGAAAGTGATTAAGTAAGTGACAAGTAGGAAAACCATTTATGAATGTGACATATTTCGTTATTAATTTTTGTATCTTCTTTCTTTTCATTATCCAGATAGATGACCCATATTAGTTACTATGTATGTGTGTATGCATGTTTGTCATAAATCTATTTGATTTACTGTGATTATCACAAGGACAGCTTGAGAATGGAACAATGCTGGTATTCAAATGAGTTCAAGGCGTGTAAGCGCCCTTGTAGGTGATTGATTGTTTTCCACCTGACTCCCCCTTTCTCAAAGATGAAAGGTTGCTAGCTTCTCACTAATGTATCGCTATATTCATGGCAGATTTTTGATGAGCTACATTTCTTGGTTCCACTGGTCAAGGCATTCTTCACAGCTAGGTCACGCCATACCACATTTTATCTTTCGATTATCTGCTATACATATAGAGATTTTCCGCAAAATCTTTAGATAATTAAAAAAAAAAATTATAAGAATTGGTAACTAAATCTTTTCTGCATATTAATGTTATTATTAACGTTCTTTTAATGTTATTAACAGTTTCATTAGTGATATATTTTTATGCTTCAGACTGATATTATTTTTCGTTTCAGTCCGCAATTAAAGATTTACTAGTAGTTACACTTAAAATTAGAGGAAAATGACTATTCCAGAAGGAAAGGTACAATGTGTGTCTTGTTTTTATCAAAGAAAATATTATCGGATATTCAAAGAGGAAAAAATTACACAGCTTAATATGGTTACGTCAGTCGCAACAAACAAAGAATACAGGTAGCAGCAAAACGTATCAATGCTTTTTCATGTATGTCTTAAGCACCAAAAAAACGTGGTGCTATGTGACATGAATAAACTTTTCAGGCTTTTATCGGTTATCTTAGGAAGGGAGTTAAATTTTTAGACTTCTGAATATATTATTCTTTATAACGTCGTCCATTTCTATTCCAGTGACTACCAAAAATACTTAGAAAATCTTGCCATACAGTAATTGTGTCATTCTCTGAAATGTATTAACAGGACACACATTACTTTTATACATTTTCCGGCCGTTTTAGTCTATAACGTTTGATATACATGAGCAGCATACTAGAGAGGTTTTGTTCAATCTATCTTCTTGCTAAAACTACGATAAACGCTACTTTGGTCTGTCTCTAACCTCCTAATTACTCAGCCATCATGCTATTTTCCCATAGGAAAAATAACTAGTGAATTAAATCTTGGGTTCCTGGATTTAGTGATATAATAATATCTAGTTCAAACAATGGGTCAGTTTATCCAGTCTAGGACTTAGGGTAAATAGGCGATCGATATCAGTGTTGGACTAAATAAGAACAAACGAGATAACACTTGATATTGTCTGTGGATAGAGAAGAAGGAACTCTCGTCGATTAAATAAGTTGTCCAGTTGAAAATTTCTAGGAGGTTAGCCGGAACCACAAAAGAATGAAAAAGCCCGGCGGGAAGTAAGTTTTGATAAAAGCAAGACATCCTGATATGTGTCTGTTTGTAAATAATGATAATTCCTCATTTCGGAAATTCAAGCAGAATGCTAATCAATTATTTGGAAATGGTTATGCTTAACAACTCCGTCTACATTTGTTAAATTCACTGATTGATATGTTTTTTTTCACGGTTTATCAACCTTTTCCAGGTTATGGAAAATCAGAATATATTTTAGATTGTAAGAATATTTGGAAAATGTTAATTATTGACTGATATAGTATCTACTTATTAACCCATAGGACACAAAAAGAAGAAATGGATTCATAGCTTAGGCAAGTTTATTTGCGCCGAAGTAAGTAGAATGAACGCGGTGGGAATCCGAACTTGGTTGTCCGATTTTCAATTTCGAGCCATTTTCCATTAAACCACACACACACACACAAACACACACACACGCGCGCGCGCACACATACACACAATCTGACCACACTTGGAATTCACAAGAATCATCCATCTAAGCACTGACCAGGCTTGAGATTATTTTACTTCGATGACCGTACGAGACCGGTATTAACCATTTGAGCCCTGCGTTCGGGATATTTTGGCACCATTTACGAGGCAGAAAAGAAAAGAAAGAAAAGAAGGCAGAAAGAAAGCCGAGCCGAATCGTGGGTGATAAGCAGACACACACACGGCTAAGAGACAATGAATATATTGATAAGCAACAAATGGCGAAAGGGTGTCATTACAATGACAGGGAAATTCTGAGTAAAAAGAAAGTGAAAGAAAGAAAGAATCAGATGTGTTTTGATAACGGCTGTGTTATCTAGGAGTACGTAAACAAACTGCTGGTCGACTGGCCAAAGAAAAATTCAAGTGAAAATGTTATTTCGATAAGTGACGAAAAACAGGGACTTTGGTATAGATATGGAAAAATTAATCGCGAAACACACGAAGTAACCATACTGACCGATTTTCTTGCCGCAGAACATCTTTATGCCTGCGATAATAAAATTATGTTATCAAGAAATGTTCGCCAAAGAAAAGTCCAATTGAAAACGTTAATTTTGATAATTGACAAAACACAGGTGTAACTACAGGGCTTTGGGTAGATATGAAAAAATTAATCGCGACACACGAAGTAACTACACTGACCGATTTTTCTTGCCGCAGAACATCTTTGGCCTACGATAATAAAAATTATGTTGTCACAAATATGTACCGAAAGAAATGAATGGGGACCCAGAAGTGTTTTTTCTTCTTTCTTCGAAGCGACAGACTGACTGAAACTTTGGAGATGTTTTTTTTTTTGAGGCCGTGTTAAGAAGACCACCCATTCTGATAATTGGCGATAAAAATACCTGACGAAAACCACGTGTAGAACAAGAGTTATATTGTCCCGTTTGCGGCTAGGGAAATGATAACGGCGATTAAGAGGAAGAAAAGGGAAAGAGAAGAGATAATTTTTTTTAGTTAAGCAAGATATTTTTTTTTCTTCCTGAAACAAAGCCGCGGATTCGTCCACGCCGACTAAGACATCATTGGTCAAGTGGTGATCACGTGACGCACGAAGGAGGCTGTCGACGCCTCATCCAGAGTATAGGTATGAGAAGCTGCTACGAAGAAGTGGGGAGGGCAGTTCACGCCCTCTGAAGTATGGTGAGAAGGTGGGAGTGAGAAAAGGTTCCCAAAAATGGAAAAGAGTGGAAAATCCCTAACCAGAAATAAAAGAGGTGGATATGTATTTAGAATTATCGAGGAACCCCCGACGCCGACAGACCCACCCCGGTTTTGGTCGGCGTCCATAAAAGCGAAGCCCCTACGAGCAGAAATCAGTTCGGGCTCCAGCAGTTTCCAGAGTTGAGTTCCAGCAGTTCCAGTGAGTTCATCTGACCAAGATTCACGCAAATTCCGGACTCCTCTTCAACCCAAGAACAATTATTTTGAAGAGCAACTTAGATCCAGACTGATTGATCTCGTCTGCCTAAGATCAATTCACAACGTGGGTAGGCAGACTGGAGACCAATGCAGTTACCTTGGTAACCAGGCGTTGGAAGCGAGTTGGAAACAACGAGGTTGATATCAAATCTAACCAGATTCCCACCCGAATCACCAAAAGGTTAGAACGTCACATTTGGGTGCCGCGACCGATACCAAGCCAGTTGGTCGTCACAGGACGAGACAACACGACTGACGCGACAGGCGGACGTCACGTTTGGAGCAGCGACACCCGAACGGAGCAGCGAGGAGCGAACAGCTGGCGCCGCAGTGAGGACGTCACAATTGGTGCTGTTTCGGGACGTCACAACTGGTGCCGTGGTAGATCAGTATAGAACGTCACAGTTGGCGCTGCGACCAGGGGACGACGTCACAATATCTTTTAACCTTTGTGCCTGAGCTCCTGAGTCAAAATTCACTAATAATTGGCATGGAATATTTCACGGTAGATGATACTTAGCAGGGAGAAAGTATAATTACATGATTTGTCCCTGCACGCTTCATGTTAAAAACGATCTTTATTTATCCAAAACACATGAACAAAACAAAATGAAAATGAGCGGACATGTTGGTATAACGTTCGATGACATCTGAATATTACGACTTTTCTGATTGGCTCTTTAAATGAAGAAAACAAATAACAAAACATGACGCACGATTTTACCCACCGTTCAACCGGTGGATGGGTAATAAGTCATGTTTCTCTGCCAATGTTCAACCGGTGGCTGTGCTTTAAGTCATTTTTCTCTACCACCGGTAAAGCGGTGGTCAGTGCTCAAAAAGTTAAACCTGAGAATGGATAACGAAAGATAAATGATGGAATTGGCTTCAAACTATTTTTTCTATTGAAACATTTATCTTTCCACGCAGTATTCATCATTCTTAGTCCTTCCTTTATTTTTTTGGCTTGACTTGTTTAATTCTTCCTATTTTATATTTACTTTTAATGTAAAATTTTATCTTCATCTTTCTCCTCTTCCATCATTTTTATTTTTAACTTTGGTTGTGTCCATTATATTTGCCTATTATATCTGCTAATTTAAATTGTCGTATTGCTATTCACATCTATAATCATATATTTGTTATTCAAAAATACTGGTAACGCACACATACATAGACGCATACACATACACACATAAATATTTATATATAGGTAATGGCTAAACGATTCCAGATGTACCTTCTAGGGAAGCTAGATAATCCCTGTTGCACATATATTTTATTGAATTTTTTTAATATCAAACCTATGGTTCATACTGCAAATATTTGATAGAGCTGTAATTATCTATGCATTTTATATATAAATATATATTATTTTATTTCAGTTTACTTTATATTATATATCCGTTAAATCTATTGTAATTTTTCTAAGAGTATTTCCACTCATCCACATATATTTCTTCTATCTTGTCATTTTGCTAGTGTGTAAAAGATTTTAAAGAGAGCAATTTTCCATGTGCTTTCTGTATTTAATTTTTTATTTATATTCATTAATATATATTTATTAGCTTTCTTATATAATATTGAGCGCTTTTTTATAACACCTTAGAATAATATATGAATGTTCAACAATATGTGTGTATACATATGTTTTTTATCATATCTGTATCTATCTATCTGTCTCTCTCTCTCCATATATATATATATATATATATATATATATATATATATATATATATATATATTTCTCCTAATTTATTTTATTGAGTTTGTCTTCATTTATATTCTTAATCGCCAAGGAATAACTTCGAAAAAGTGTTGGCCGAAAGGTACCTTATGTATGACGTTCGTGTTTTGTAGGTCTCTCTCTCTCTCTCTCTCTCCCTCCTTCTATATATATATAGAAATATAGTCTTAAGGTGTGCTATATTTATGGGATAAAGTGCTCAATATCAGAGATAGAGCGTGTGTAAATATAAAAGTGAACATAGAAGTCAACACTTACAGGCGACAGTCTGTTTCATGCTATATGCAATCGTCAGGCCACATATGCTGTTATTTTTCTCGGCTATTTATATATATACGGGTTAGTGGTGCGTTGTGGGTATTCTATTATGGCGGTTATTTTTTTACCGGAAGTCGCTTTGTTTATTTATTTGGGTCAAATTATATTGCTCGTTTTTATTTTTTTGTTTCTTATCTTATTTATTTATTTATTAACGTAGTAAAAATTTGTTTATATCACGTATTTAACAGTTTTGTTTTGGTTTGAGAATTTAATTAAAGCTATTTGTTCAATTTTGTGGTTGGTTGTTGTAGTTCATTCTAACTATTATTTTTTGGCGGGAACAGTTTTTAATTTGGGATTGGTTTGTCTATTTATTTACTTGGATGAATTTAGGTCAATTTATTTGTATATTTTCTCTTTTCGGTTTTCGGGTTTTAAGCAACATAGTATTTATTTATTTATTTATTTTTATTAGTGTATTTGTTTGTTTTTATTTTATTTTTTCCGTTTTTCATTTTTTAGGTTACATAGTAAAAATTTATTTTTATGCCTGCATTTTGAGATGAGCTCGGATCTTTTATTTAATAATTTATTTTGGTCGGGGAAAATAATGATAGCTATTTTTTCCTCCAAGCAAAGTTTGCAAGTTTTTGATTGGTTGTTGTAGGCTGATGACTTTTTCCTTATCTTCCAAGATATTTTTGGTGTGATGTGCGTTTTGTTTTTTATTTCCCAGATATACTTAGAAAGCATAGTACTGTTCGCATATTTACTATTTGTGAACGATGTTTTGTGTGTATAATTTCTTTGCTTCCAGGGTCCTTCAGTTACTCCTATGTATACTTTTTCTTCATTATCTGGTGATTTTATCGTGGCTTGGTATATTACGTTGTCTTGTAAACAATTTCCGTTTAAGGGACATTCGTTCTTTATTCTGCAGTTGCACGTGGGTTTAATTTGTTCGTGTGGTTTGTTGATAATTTTCCTATTGTGTTTTTATATATATATATATATATATATATATATATTACTGTAAATGTTAATTTTTTTTAAATTCTTCAATATTTCTCACTTAAGGGTGACTTGACAGACCTTGAACCACAGTACTTTATGTTCTACACGTGTTTTGACTAACCTTTCAGCTAACTTATGAATATTCATGAAACTTTTTCAAATTTTATAAGTCTTGACAAACCAATACCATCCTTAATCCTATACGTAAATACGTGCAACAAAATGCCCTCTGAAGATGGAAGACGTCGTATAAGAACATCAGTGGAAAATACGAAAACTTAAGGAATCACTGCATATGCCAGTCTACAAAGATCTCCTTAGGCGGCCAAGTAATGATATGAATACAATAGGGCAACCAATAATACGGATTGCAATAGAAAAACAATAATAAGAAAAAATTGTAATATGAGGCCTGGCAAAAAATTGTACTGAGAAATAAGATTTATGAATACAACAAAATTCATACACTGAATAGTTCAGTGGATAAGACGTTGGTTATGACTTCAAATGTGACTTAATCCAAAGAGTTATGTCTTCAATACCTGGCCTCAAAAGAGGTGAACAAAAAATTGTCTGGCAGGACATATTATTGTATTTTGCATTGCAGTACTCGTAGCAGTTGATTTGATATAACCAATCCCCTTTATGTTAGTGGAGAAATGGGACTAAGACATTTCAATGAATGTCTCTCATGTATGATATCAGCTATGTTGATGAAAGGAAAAATTGTTTCTCTATAATAATAAAAACATAGATTTTTCGGTTTGGAGGTGTTAAATATAATAGCCATTCTTTCCCTAGGTAACATCTAATTACACTTCCTTTTCGAGATAAATTCTCAGTTCTACACAATCAGAGCTATCTTACTTACTAAGAGTAAGTAGTTTTGTTATCATAATAAATATAAAGCTTGGAATTGAAGATATCGAGAATATCATTTAAGAAGATAAGAAACAACGCCTGTCCAAGGATAGAACACTAAAGAATTTATGTGAAAGCATATAGAAATGTGATATCCATTACACGAGTTGATAAGAAAGATTAAATCAGGTCGAAAATTATTCAGAGACAATATAAACCCTCAGCTCCTGAAGAAGGCCATCAAGCCACACACATCAAACGCCTCCGAGATATCTAATGACGAAGATACACACACGAACACATATGTACATAAACATTTCATTTAGTCAAATGACTCATCTTTTGGTGAGTGGACGTCGCTCAGAAAAGGAATTATATTACAAATTTCATAGCCAATCCTTCTCTAGCATTGGACAGGCGGGCTCCATGGGGCAGGAGTTCAACAGGTAAAAAGGTAAGAAGATATATATTTGCGTGTTCACATACAGGCCGATGAAGTTACAAATATTCCATCAAGTTCTTCTTCTATGTGCATTATCTTTTCATATCCTTATTGGAGTTTCATGCAAACATTCAATCTTCAGATTCAAAATAATCACTGACTCGTACATATATATATATATATATATATATATATATACATATGAGGATATAAGGATATGAAAGGATATATATATATATATATATATATATATATATATATATATATATATATATATATAGTTAAATTCCCAGATGAATTCTGTGGACAAAACAGATTGGTATCAAATGACAATTGGAAAAAATCTTACATTTTGACGACGCGTTTCGTCTTCCGAATTTTTCTTGTTGTTATAGTTACATTAAAAATCCAAAGTTAAAAAGATAGACGCTTCTGTTTGTGTGTGTTTCTGTGCTTTTTTTAATAGCAAAAAAATGAAAAATCCAACACTTAATAATATTAACTACGGACACAGCCACGATGTGCTAACAGTTTTCTGAAAATAAATCATCTCTATAACACAAAAAATATACACAAAGCTCACACTGAATTATACTGAATAAATAAAATCATCCTTGATAATGGCTGAATGGTATAGCTGAAAGCACATGGAATTAAAGAACATTTAGACTGTCTCTATACTCACTGCTTTCAAAAAAGACAACAGTTGTTCGAACAAAAGAAAGTATAAATATAAAGCTTAATATTAATACTTGTGTCGTTTTTAATGAAAAAATGCATAAACGAAGGATTGTTGACTAAAAATAATATATATATATATATATATATATATATATATATATATATATATATATATATATATATAGGATGAATATAGAACTAATATAAGTTTAAAATACAGGAATAAATTTTCACCTGACTGATTGGATATATTATTCTATATTCATATATATATATATATATATATATATAGGATGAATATAGAACTTAATATATCCAATCAGTCAGGTGAAAATTTATTTCGTGTACTTCAAACGTCCATCTCTTCAGACCAGTTTTACAAAAATAAATGGTGAAAAAGGGGAGAAAGAAGAGAGAGGAAAAAGAAAATGGAAAAAGCTTTAATATTAAAAAGGTAAAGAAAAAATGGGGAAAAAAATATAAGGTTATTATGTGGAAGAGAAAGAGAAATAGATATGGGAATGGGAAAGGAAAAGAGGGTGAGAGAGGGAAAGATAGCCATTAAGCAAGTCGATAGGGTGACCTAATATATATATATATATATATATATATATATATATATAGGTTGATTGAAAATTAACTCCCTATTTTATGTATCAGTGTCCATCCAGGAGCCCTGGCCTAACACACTGAGACTTGTGTCTTTGTGTTTGGTTAAAATATCAAGTCTAATATACCAAACGAAGACAATGTAAGAAATGAAATGTGAATACGAAATGTCTTCCATACCACAAGATTACTTGGGTGACTCGAGAAGCTGGTAGCGATATCTGGTGCCAATATCGAATTTTAGATAAAGCCTCATGCTAAACACTTTCATTTTATGTCTATTTCTTGTAAAGATTATTGTCAATAAACAAATTATGAGTATTTTAAAATGATATATATACTTTTTCAATTATATATATATATATATATATATATATATATATATATATATATATATATATATATATATATATATATATATATATGCATGAACGCAATTTTATGCTGACATTTTTCTTAGGACCTAGATAAACTTTCGGCCAACGCTTCTTCAAGGACCGATCGTTTGCAAAACTGAACTAATGAAGATTGGACAAATTCTTGGAGATAATGTTGGAAGACTTCTAAAAGATTTTACGCTTAAAACAAATATGTAAACACAAGAGTATAAGTAAATTAACCAATCACAGCATAACACAAATAAAGAAACGCTCACTAACCTCCAAATAAGTTTAGATACCATAAGTGATGGTTGCTGCAAGTTAAGGAAAATGGCCTCCCAAACAAACACATCGTGTTTGAACCTGCCTATATACAAAGCAGAGAATTAATCTGTCGTGAAACATTTCGAGGTCATTTCATTCTCCAATAGGTGTTATCCTATTGCCGATTCGTGTACCGATTATTGTGTCTACTGCAACACAGAGAGTATGAATATTTGAATGCAATCTGATATATTTAGGAACGTGTTGGCCAATTTTTGTTTCTAATCTAAAACTAGTCCTTCCTATATACTCAGCTTCAAATTGACCTTTAAAATTATAGATAAATAAATTTTTACTAAACAAAGTAGCAGAAACATTCCTAGAAATTCTGTCACTCAAAATCTTACATTTTCTGCCAAGCCAAGGTAATTCTAGATAGGACACACACTAGGACCGAATTTGGGAGACATATTGAAATTATCTGTCTTCTGTTCCATTGTATGATCAATAATAATCAATAATATTAGCTGGAAAAGTATTATTGATTAGAATAGAACGAATAAATCTTGTTGAAGTGTATAAGAGGAACAAATCATTAGGGCCCGATGGACTATAATATTGAAAAGATTTCTTTTTATGGTACAAGGGACAAAACAGTTTCAGCTGTACCATATAAAAGTTACTTTACATGACACACTAGTAATGAAAGTGACGTTCTTTACTTCCTCCATTGTCAAGACCAAGGATGCGTGTAATGAATTTAAATATTCACAAAAATGAATTGCTTCAACTATCTAATCAAACATAGAAAAAGTGTCATCAACATAACGATGATAGATATGTGGTTTCCAACACTTTTTAAACAAACGGCCCTCATGGTACCCAACAAAAGCTGGCTAAGAATGGACCCAAAGTGCTACCCATAGAAACTCTGTCTACCTGGGCGTACATAATATTTTCGAAGCATAATTACCCTCTCTACTGCTAATTTCAGGAACTCTAGAAATAAAGAGTGCGTCAACACATATCTGTGTTGTCTCTTGCAAGGGGACATTAGTTTACAGACTCATGATTTCAAATGAAACCAAAATTTTGTCATTAGAATTAATTGGAGAATTTCTAATAAACTCCGAAAAGGTAAATGAGTTGATAAACAATAAGTTGACAAGTAATCGGACACAGTTTTTGATTACTCTGTCAACTATTTAGCCATCTCTCTCTCCCTCCCTCCCTCCCTCTCTCTCTCTCTCTATATATATATATATATATATATATATATATATATATATATATATAGTGTGTGTGTGTGTGTGTGTGTGTGTGTGTGTGTGTGTTTTAATTTCAAACATAGCGTTCTGTATTCAAGATAAGACGAATTGGGACTGACTCAGATGAAAACGAGAACTTAATTATTTTACTGGTTAGGAAAAACCACAGCGATGCTAATGTTGGAGATCAAATTAGGATGAAAAATATAAGAATCATGTTTTTAATGGGAAGGTTCCGATGAAAATAAAGGTTAACCAGAAGAGGTCAATAAAGTTAACCAATCTAAAAAGTACCTGAACAAAAAGGGCCAAATAAAGGTGTGGCGTCACCCCGGCCTCTCTGCCCCCGTGCTCTCCTCTGACGACCAATGTGACTTGGTATTGGTCGCGGCGCCAAATGTGACGTTCTAACTCTTGGCTGATTCGGATGGGAATCTGGTTAAAT
>CAHIKZ030002666.1:3662500-3705000 GCA_903632075.3 Acanthosepion pharaonis
GGTCTACAATTGTTAAAATTAAAAGTATCTTCCCAACTGAGCATTGACGAGAGGAAAAGATCATTCAGACCATCAATAATCCTACGAACATTCATAGTTTGGTCTCCAACTTCAAAGTTCATTCAAGACCCATCAAGAGAACTGCGAATATGTTTCAAAAAGAGGGAGCAGTAAATAGGAAAACTGGATCAGGAGGTCGAACAAGTGGAATCATCATTTCAACGTAGCGGTAAATACATTTTCTTGTTTAAGTTAGGATCCAGTAGTGTTATAAGAACCTTGGAGAATTTCAGTAAGATAGCATTAAGCATTACTAGGATACAACAGTTAAATCTTAATCTAAGACTTGGACAAATTTGCTGTTACACAATTTAGACAACTTTGCTGTTACTCCTAGTATATATATATATATATATATATATATATATATATATATATATATATAGATAGATAGATAGATAGATAGATAGATAGATAGATATATATTTGTGTTTCTCTTAATATAGTTCATAGGCATGATATAAATTTGAAAAAACCCAATGTTTCGTATAAATCGTGTGGAAAAAAACAGATAAAGCAGGCTGTCACTACTCAGTGTCCACTGATACAAAAGCAGTAAAATTTAAGCTAACACTTAAAATAAACTAAAAGCTTCACGTGCAAAATTAACTCAGAGGCTCAATGCCAAAGTCAACAGAGCTTGAATCTAATATGTAATAACAATAATATTAATGGAATAATGTCAATATCTGATACTCAGAATTTCATTAGCTTGAAACTATGAAATTATTTAATTATATCAATAATAATAATGATAATATATATATATATATATATATATATATATATATATATATATGCTTGTCTCCGTGGTGATAATCGGTTCTTTTTATGAGAGGAATTCTTTTTTTAAGTTATTGCGTTTAGATTATGCAAATCATATCACAATGTGTCATATTTTATTCCATTATTTCGAATTAGGAATTGGCCCATCTAACTGTGCCTCTTCTGCACAATAGGGGTGAAGAATACCAATGCGAATTCCCCCGATATGTGCACGCGTGACACCACCGAATGCCGAAGCCTGATTTCACATGAATCCCACTAATCTAACTCGATCCGGAAAAATAGAAAAAAAAGACGAGATAATAATGGTGAAAAACCGAAAGAAAACTCAATAACAAACATTCCTTAAGTGTTCGAAGATCGATTTCTTGTCTTTTGTTTCCATGGGTTGACGACTCTTTGCTGAAAACATCTTTTCTTTTATATTTTTAAGGAATGATTTGTTTCCATTTTTGTGATTTATATTCTTTTTTTTTTTTTGCAATTTTTTTTTTACGTATTTTCTCTAGTATTTCTGCTGTGGGCAATTTGATAGCAACTCAGATTTGATCTAACCCTCCCAAAACACTCACGTTAAAAAAAAAAATGCCGGCAAAAAAAAAAAAAAAAAAATAAATAAATAAATAAAATAATCGTAGAAACTATAAAACAACAATAATCAGAAAGGAATTGTTTTTATTTTGAGCTTCTTTTTCCTTTACACTGTTTTCTGTTTTTCTCTTTCTCTCACCTACAATCTCTTTTCCACTCGAACAGTAAATGACAAATCAAGTTAGACATCGCAAAGATAAAATCAGTGACGTTAGATACACACGCTTTAGAGTGACAAAGGAAGAGTTATGTCCCTTTGTTATAAGTACGCGTTCCTCTCTCCAGATACACGTACAACTGGACGCGCCAACACATACATACTTATTTGCAGGTTTGATTCTGAACGAGAACATTTGAGAGAGAAGGAGTAAGAGTGAGTACGAGAGAGTGAGAAAATTTTCACGTGATATGATTCTAAAGAGAGTCTAGATACTCGAGGTCGATCATTGAAGGTGAGGAGTAAGTAAGAGAAGAGGGAGTTAGGATACATAATAAAATCAAATGCAGTGATCCGATATATGTAATTCTTTGAAGACAATGGAGTGAAATATTTGTTGACTTAAATCCATGCCAGGCATTTTTGAAGAACAAAAATAAAAGACATTTAAAAAGTGTTGCATTTTGATCGTGTTCCAAAAAAATTCCTCAAACTCATATTATTATTATTATTATTATTATTATTGATTGATTGATTGATTTTCTTTACAATGTTTTCTTCTTTATCCACTGATTTGATTTATACGGTATATTCATTGACACAAAATATAATTTTTCTTTGGTAATTCTTTCTCTTTTTACTCATAGTATATTTTGCTGGATGTCTGATTTGCCAAATAACAGAAAACCTTTTCCAACTGTTTTCAATTCAATATATTTTCTCATCATTTACGCATTATTTAGAATATTATTGTTCATTTGAAATACCCTGGGATGTGAAAATGTAATTTTTACTGTGCATTTTTACATCACAATAATCTCTGGCTATTCATCGTTGTCAAGTGAAAGCAAGACATTTCAGTACTCCAACATGATATTCAGAATATTTACCCATACCAATAAACGATCTCTAAATAGAAAAAAACTTATTGATTTTCCATTCATCAATGTCTACTAAGAATGCTGAGTATAAATATCTAGATGATTGTTGATATTTTTTGAGTTCTGCTAAGATTGAGTTATTTCTTAAGATAATCGTGTAGTTCATTTCAAGATGTACTGTTGCGTATATTGTGAAGAAAGTTTTTTTTTAATCTTTATATAGGACAACTTGTTCCGTTTTAATTTCAAATCCTGGAAAGCCTCTTAAAATAATTCTGGTCGTCTAATTTGTCAAATTGAAATAATATGTACAAATTATTATTATTATTATTATTATTATTATTATTATTATTATTATTTTCTTTGATTTCTGGCTTTTACACATTTCTTTCCGGGTCCCGCCCAGGGACCTAAGGTTAGAAATGGCGTCATGACACTTTCCACTGACAAAAAAAAAAAAAAAAAATTACATAGTTAAATCCATTCGTAATGTGTGGGCTGTACTTGTCAGAACAATTTTTGTATCTCCTTGAGGCATGGACTTCCAGGAATCCCTTCAATTAGTCTACTGAAATCTTTTCCAACCAGTCCTAGGGCTCCAACTACAACAGGGATTGTTGATGTTCCCATATGCCACATTTTCGAGATTTCTATTTCAAGGTCCTTGTACTTTGACAACTTTTTGAATATCTTCAAAGATACATTGCAGTCAGCAGGGAGTGCCATATCAATAAGGAGGCACCGTTTTTTTTTGTGGTCTTTAATAACAATATCTGGCCGGTTGGCCTTGATTGTTCTGTCAGTGTGTATTGTGTAATTCCATAGAATTGTAACAGGTCCTATCTCCGTAACAGGGGCTGGGTGGTGTTCATACCAGTTTCTTTCAGTTTTCTTCCCGTAGAAGTTGCAGATTTTCCAGTGCAGATATTGGCCCACTTTTTCATGTAGGGTTTTATATTCAGTGGGTGCCAACACTGTACAACCCGATACAAGATGATCAATCGTTTCTGGATATTTATCACAGAATCTGCATTTTGGGCTGACACAATATTTTAGTATATGTGCTTGATAATTCCTAGTTAGCAAGAATTGGTCCTGCGCAGCAAGGATAAAACCTTCAGTTTCCGCTTTCAACCCTGCACTACGTAGCCACTGATGGGTACGGGTTTTGTCTACGTCAGCTTGTTTGGTACGGGCAGAGTATTGGCCATGAAGCGGTTTATCTTGCCATCGCTTCTGTAACTGGCCAGTTGCGTTCGTCTTTGCTGTCTTTTTTAGGTATTTTGCAGTTTCAGCCGGTGCATTGTGTTGTAGTTGCATCTCTACGCCTATTTGAAACTCCTTATTATTTTTATTATTATTATTATTATTATTATTATTAGTTGCTGTTGTAGTTGCTATTGTTTTTGTTGTAATATATTTTATTTTATTTAATAAATTTACAATTCATCGCACACGTCTTCTATTTTCTCAGTCTCCAATCAGTTTTCACACGTTTATAACACATTTTGTGTTCATTATCTTTAAATATATCAGAATCAGTCCTAGAATTTATAAATCAACCGTCGTCGATTCCAGCATTTATTTTTACAATTCCATGTGTGATATAAAATATAATCCCGGCTTTTATGTCCCTACTGTTTCTCATTTCTCAAGCAATATCATGAGATTCTCCATATTTTTTTTTCCTTTCGACTTCAGTCAGACTTCTTCAGACACAGCCATAGCTTTAATCTTTTACTTTCGATAATAAAAAGAAGCCATTTCTCTTGAAGTCAGTAGTCGATCTGAATGGCGATATATTTATAATAAATACTATTTTCGTTGGTCAACCATGGTCATCTTACTTGGAGGATAATCTAAATATGAATCTTATATTAAATATTTCATACCAAGATTAATGGCAAGTTTGTAAGAGGTTGAACGAGAACTTCAGTTTCTTCTCTATTGCCATTTCATATGAACACAGCACAAGTGGTGAGGCCAGAGTGAAATCTGCAAAAGTCGACACTCGATCTTTCGAAAAGGGTGTCAGGTAACTGCTCACTGTAGAGATTGTTAGAATTAGCATATGCCTGAATAGCAAAAGGCTGTACAACCAATGTAGCTAGCTTACTGCTCTTTTAAGCGTCCTAATGTCCATAACACCTAAATATACTTGGTTTTTCATTAATATACTATATTATTTGTGTTCATTATTATAAATTGAATATTGTAGCATTAAGTTAACGGTCAACTTCGTAAGTCAGTTCAAACACTTAAGTTTGTTTTATAGTTTTAGATTTTATAAGGACAATCTCTGGTTTGGGTTGATACCATGGACGGAAAATTTATTATATCTTACACTTCTTTTGTCCTGTTACTGTTCCTACGATTGTATGCTTGTATTTATATTGTTATTTAATCAGCTGGTGCGTATATATATATATATATATATATATATATATATATATATATATGTGTGTGTGTGTGTGTGAAAAGTGAATATAAATATAAATAAATATATATATATGTATAATTATTTATATATTATATGCGCGGTACTTATTAGAAAGCGCTCAATATCAGAGATAGAGCTAACATATTTGGTTGGATATATATATATATATATATATATATATATATATATATATATATATAGTAGTTCCTCAGGCGCTGTGCCTGTTGAATGTAACAAGTGTTCATGTGTGATAATAATTTTCTTTGTATGTTAGTCAATGGTCGGTTTGAATCCAAACCGGATTTTTCTTTTCCGTTCCATATTTTTTACACCGTATTTAAAAAGTAATTGTCCACTTCTCGAGCAAATATATTGTTTCCTTCCGATTCAATTCTACAGCCGACTCATCAAGAGTAACTCTGCATCGCGTTCCACGTAGAACTTTACTGTCTAATATGAATATAATCCCGTCTATGTTTCCTGCAAACATCCCTAAATATGATCCCCACAATGCATGTGAACTGCAGTCTTTGTCTTTAGGAAATGTGTCTCTAAACTGGTCTCTGTTTGCTCCAAGATCTATAATAAATGTTTTAATTTTTATAGTTTTCCAGGTTGTTGGAAATTTTTTTCTGTAGCTCCTGTACTTCCGATAGCTCGATCGATCAGACGGTTCGCCAAAGTTTTTAAAAAACTTTGGCAAACCGTCTGATCGATCGAGCTATCGTCATATTAGACTTCTACTTTTTTTTTGACAAAAAGTTACAGACTAATCAAATCCGAAGTATCTTACCTAGGAATCTTCTTACAGACAAACTTCTTACAGTTCAACCACCAATGTTTTAACTGTTAATACTGAAAGAATATGTTTAAGATTTACGAAAGAATAGAAAAAATTTGGTTGTGGCTTCAGTTATCACGAAGGCATTCGACAGAGTTTGGAATGCTAGTTTTCTTGACAAGTTGAATGGTTATAGTGTTTCTCTTTGCTTTTTTATTTGACTCACATCTTCTTATCAAATTGCATAATGAAAGTGGACTTGAATGGCGAGTCTCTTTGCATAAATGCAGGTGATATCCCAGGGTTCTCTTCTTGAACCTACTTTCTTTTATCTTTTTTTCTTGACGGTGTTATCGCTTCATGTCTCTGTATATATGCTAAATACACAACTAATTATTCTTAACTTAAGGGTAGTTCTGATACGTTTGATAAAACATTGGCAGTTGATTTCGAAAATGACCAGAATATATTTTTACCTGGGATAAGAAATGGATTGTTATTTAAAGACTCAAATACGAAATTATTTACGAAGTTGTTTAATCAATTACTAATACTGCTACGAGTAAAGTCACGATAGACATTTTCTTTCACCAGAATCTATATTGAAATTTTATAAGCCTACCATCCGTTTGGGCATCTAATATTAGTTGTCATTTGCTTCTCCTCAATATTTAGAGAGTCTTGAAAAAATCCAAAGAAGAATCAGCAATGTTGTCGGTTCTGAGCTGGCATCTGAGTTTCAGTAAATTTTATGACACTATAAGGTAGTTCCCTTTATATTTTCTATACATATTTTCATGGTTGATGTTCTGATGGGATTTTCTCTTTAGTATCTTGTCTTCGTGAATTTTCTTCGTTTATATCGCTTTATTTCTGTTCATTTTTTTCTCCTTTACCAACGTCACGCACAAGTGTAAGCCTAGTAATCATCATCATTATTATTATTATTAGCAGCAGCAGCAGCAGCAGCCGCAACATAATCAGCAGCTGAATGATCATCACTAATCTAGTTGATTGAATTTTCCTACACAATTGGGAGAATGAACATTTGTTTCATTTTTCCGATTATATGTGTCTATTTTCAGAGAATTAATCAAGATGAACTGAGAAAATTAATCGTAATAACCAGTTTTAGATAGCAAACTATCCAAAGTTTGATACAATTTTGACAGGATAACATCTTGAATGGTCAATAATTCAGTGTGTCCCATAGTTTGAAAAAGTATCAATAATAAAATAAATAGTACTATTCATATTAATACTCATGATATTAGGTTACTTTATATTCATATCTATTATTAATTATAATAAGTTTAATCTTCTAAATTAGAAAAATATTATTCGATGTTTAAAACCATTTAAAAAAAAAAAAAAAAGAAGAATAAGAAACACTGGCTGTGAGGAAATTGAGGAGGTACAATTTATATAGTTTCATTACTGTCGTGGTGACCTCCCTTTAAAGAGTCTATCTAGAACAATTCCGCATACTATATAATTAATAGGAGAGAAGGCCTTGGGGGAACATTTGAATAGATTGAACGCTGGGTCAACCGACACACACTAACTAGTCATGTAATACTCTTCTGTTGTGCTTACTGTTTAATATATGATATATCTGTAACACTTGTTTTGTTATTTCTTTAAACATTTACTTGGTCACAATAATTTAAATAATAGGGGTACGTATTATGCGTGAGTAGAAGCAGTTTCCCACATTTTCTGCTCTTATTTTGGGGGGTGTATTATGGATGAGGGCGTATTATACATGAGAAATTACGGTACTTGATATCTATTTCGACACATCAGACATGAAAATGACGGAGGAAATGTTTCGTGGGTGTCGCGTTTTGCTGTACTATTTTTCCAATCGTTTTGTTAGACAGTCAAAAGTGATCCACTTCCAAATCCTGCCTACTGCCGTTTTGTTTTCAGAAAATAAATGCTTTCGGAAAGGTTTCCATTTATCGTCCTCTAAAAATGAGTTAAAGATCAGGACACGCTTTTCTTTGTTGTATATTGGGTGTCAAGCAGTATGTGAGAAGGAAAAAAAATTTAACTGCCGTAAATAATCGAGCAGATGTTTCCCTTCCGATTTTGTTGGGCAACAAATGTAGGAAGTCGAGAAACCTGAACGCAAATCCAACCTAGACAGGAATAGGGACCCTCAAGATATTGGGTCGTAGATATACACAGTATTGTTGTCCACGCGGCGTTCCAAAAACCCTGATATATTTTAACTGTATTTGAGAAACTTTCATCGTTCATGTTGGTGTTATTGTTTGTTAACATAACTAGAATTGTGGTATCTGATATCACAATGTGTCAGTATTTACTTCAGGAAGATCGTTTTTATATATAATATTAAACAATTCACAAGAGAGAAATAATTGCAATTTCTTGGTGTAAGTTAATCAGTGATGTTTTGGCCTTCAATTTAGATTGCATTAGTCTAACAGTAAAAAACACGGAAGGAATGAATGTATGAAAAGAAGGAAGGAATAAATCTAGGAGGTAAAAATGATCGGCTGGTTGAATTTTTTAACGGCATATCAAACTCTATGCGTTATTTAATACCGTGATCTATATATTTTGAACGCAATTTTATGCCTTTAACTACATATATTTTGTACATAATTTTATACTTTCTGACTAAACGTATACTTTTTTAGATATATAACTTGTAGATGATAAAATATATTGTTGGAAATTCAAAAAAAAATATGTTGCGAGTAATTTTACTATAAGAGTGTATTCCTGCTAATCATTTTTATTAAACTATATTGCAGGTAATTTTACTATAAAATAGTATTTTAATACATTTTCAGTGTTGTATTGATTGTCATTTTTTTATAAGAATTTATTGTTGTAATTTTAAGATAAAAATGTACCGTTTATTATTGTTTGGGTGTTCACAATTTGCCGTAGATGGGACCCTAAAAGATGCTAGTAGACCTGGATAAGGTTGAAACTGGAAACAACCTCAGTTCAAAGGTGATTTATCTCTCTTCAAAAATGCCAAACTCTCGATCAGAGATTTTGTAACCGGGTGTAAGTTATCGTCATACCCAGGAGGGCTAAAAAATGAAGAAAACGTAGGAGAGAACGTAAAAGGTGAAGGAGCGAAGTACAATAGGAGAGAATAAATAGAAAGAAAGGTTTGAATAAAAATTGGGAAGGAAAAAAGTAGGAGTGAAAAAAACGAAAGGAAAACGGGAATGAATGAAGGAACTAAAGAAAAACAGAAAGAAAGAAAAAAAGAAAGAAGACAGGAAGGAAAATAAATAATTAAGCAAATGAGAAAAAGGGAATGGGGAAAAAAAGAAACAAATCAATGTAAGAGAGAATGGTGGAGGAAATAGACAGGGAATTAAAGAAGGAAAAGAAGAATGGAAGCGTTAAGTAATGTAGGAGAGAAGAGTAAGATGAAAGAAAGGAAAGAAGGACAGATTAACTGAGCGAAAAAGAAGTTAGGGGCGGTAAACCGGAAAGGAAGGAAGAATGTAAAAAAGGAAAGAAGGAAGAATACGAATTGAGATATAACAGGAATAACAAAGAATATTCTGCCAAAAGAGTAGATTTTCTATCATTAGAATATTTTTAGAACATGGATTATTATTCAGAATAATAACATATGGAAATATTTATTCCACAGCAGTTAGTATCTACAATTCATATAAGTAATTATTTAGAAGAAAAGCAAGAGGCATTGTCTATGATGTACACGACAAACTTAATGTCAGAAGATGCAAAAAAGTTAAAAGGTGACTTTAAATGCTTGTATGTGTCAATACAAAGAATTGTTCTTGTTTAAATGATCTCTATCAATGTATGCGAACCACAAAATCGAACAGACCAAATGAACTCAAGTCCTGGGTATGAAGATAAACTAACATCCGCGTCCTGGGTAAGATGGCAAATTATATCCGCCTCCTGGGTAAGACGGTAAACTAAATCAAACAGCAAGGCCTCTGATCAGGAAGTTTTGAGGAGCGTGGAACCACCTCTCAATTGCTGGTCTCCCAGTTCCAACCTGATCCGGGGTGGAAAAGCATTTTAGGGTCCCAGTTATGTGCAAATAGTTAACCCCCAAACGGAGCCAAAACCCTATGAAAGTGTAAAAATAGGTTTTAATACCAGCAATACATTTTCGTAAAAAAATATTACAAGCAATGAATTTTGGAGGAAAAAAAAATATTACCAGCGATACAGTTTTTGAAAAAATATTACAAGCAATAAAAATATTGCCGGCATTAAATAACCCATTAAAGTTGGTGTACCGTAAAACAAAACAAACCAAATCAAACCAAATGAACTCTGCTAGGTTGACTTTCCCAATACACTCTACACATGAAGGAATATATTTTCGACTTTGAAATCAATATGGAGAAGGAAACTGGTAAGTTGCTCAGCTCTGCAGAGACCATTACGACAATATTTTATCACTAGCCTGATGATGATGATGATGATGATGATGATGATCTATCAAGAATTCGCGATATCTGTCGTCGAAAAAATAAACTTATTTCCAGGAATCTGTTTGTATAATTTAAATATTGAAAATTATTGAAAATATATTGCGTGACGTGTAAGTAACGAAACTTTTATGGTGCAGCTATGTATTCAGCATTTTTTTAAAATCTAATATCCCCCCTTGTGGAATGTCCACATTTTAAATTAAAAATAAAAATAAAATATCACTTTCCAGTGACCAAGCGTCAATCATATTTAAACACGCAATCAATGCTATTAGATTGAACCATGAATTGAAAAACTAAGACCAGGAGAAAACAAACAAACGTTACAACCATCAGAGCAACAGACCGAATCAAACAACTAGCCGTAGAGAGTTATTTATCAATTGATTTAAGAGAAGAAAAAGCGAGTTTGCAGACGGCAATTATGAGACGTCAATCCAATTTATGAGCATATGGCGTCTGTCATTGGTCAGATAAGCGGCAACTATCGTTTTGGCCGGACCTTGTGCCACGGACCTTGTACTAACCCTGCCTAACGTAGAGATGGCGAAGAGTGGCTGGTGTAGAACATTGCCAGTGACTTTAATAAGCAAAGACGTCGCTTCCAATATAGGCTTCGCAATCAGGGAAATGAAGAAGCCTCCCCACTGCCTTCCTAGCCGAAGATGTTATCAATTGAAACATTCTTTCTCGTAAATATCTGTACCGTCCCAGCTGGTCAGTGGTGCGTGAACGTTCGATTTCCATGATGATATTCCTCGATTAACGTACAGAGTAGTATGTGTCAAATATTTGAGACAGATGCATCACGGTCGCTATTTACCTTGGAAATATGCATATCTGAGACGCAAAACTGTATATGAGAATTTTGGGTATGTTTATGTGTGTGCAATATCCATATTTATCATTCTCTTGAGAAGGATTTTCTTAGTCTTTTTGTTTAAATGTATGGATTTGCGTTAGCATATGACCCTATACAAGACCCATGCGCCACTCAGTGTGATGGGTAACTGGGCAAGATTGATGTAAGGGAAGGAGTGGAGGATGAACGAAGTGTATGTTATCAGGACGTATAGGATATGTATCGATTTCCTCTGAACTTGAAGCGGCCATGATTCTAAGAGGCACCATCTTAGGAGTTGGTCCCGCATTGTAACTGTTCTAAAGAAATTGTCTGAATGCCACTTAATCCTTAGAGTAAAACGAAGGGAATATTGCATGGTTCGTTCTAGCGGTGAACATCTGATATATATATATATATATATATATATATATATATATATATATATATATATATATATATATAATAATAATAATAATAATAATAATAATAATAATAAAAAGTCTTAAACACTAATATTCCCTGATTATAATTTATTACATTGGAATCGTAATTACCTACAAATTCAATAATAAATAGGAAAAAAAATAACTCCGGGAATAAAAAAATAAAATTTAGTCTGAGTGTATGTATTATAGTGGGGGGAGAATGTGAGAAGTAAATGAAAGCTGTAGAGAGTGAAGGTGGGGATAAAAAATTAAAACTTCTCTCTGTTAAATTTTAATCACCACCTCTCTAGAGCTTTTTATTAAATTCTTACTCTGTAATGGGCATTGAGCTCTCACCTGGATTCTATCCTCTTGTAAATTTATTATATATATATATATATATATATATATATATATATATATGTGTGTGTGTGTGTGTGTGTGTCTGTATATGTGTGTATATGTGTATGTATATATATTTATATTCATATTTATATATATATATATATATATATATGTGCGTGTGTTTGTGTGTTATATTAACCACTAATATATATATATATATATATATATATATATATATATATATATATGTGTGTGTGGATAGATATAGATATTGATATAGATAGATAGATAGATATCCGAGAACAAAAGTTATATATAAACTCCGACGTTCACAGCATTAATCCAAAAAGGGCTCGATACCGAGAGTAGAGCGATAATTATTTATTATAATTTTATCATACAGACAAAAACAGATTACTCACTACAAAGATGCAACTTCGGGGGAGAACTGAAAATGGTTAAGAAGATTTCTGCTTGTAGGCAAGCCGCATGTCAAAAATCACTTACTTTTTTTCCGTTTGTTTCAGAAAAAATACACAAAACAAAAAGGTGAAGGAGTGAAACCATAGTGCTTGTTGATAGCAGTTTGTTGATGAATGGATGGGTTGTTGAATGCTGGCTAGTCAGGGAAGATTCATTACCGATGACCACGGTCAAAAGTTTAGGCACATCATCTCACAAGCATCCTGAAATCGTCGAAATGCAGTTGAAATGCACCGAAAAGAAATTGCATTTTTTTAGTGAGTAAACTATTTTGTATATATGATAAAATTATAATATATATATATATATATATATATATATATATATATATATATATATATATATAGAGAGAGAGAGAGAGAGAGAGAGAGAGTTAAAAAAGTTTTGTTAAACCACACAGACAAAGCACGCTTTTTTGAAATTTTTTATTTAAGTTTTCTCAACTTCCGGATAGGAATGATTTATGGCACTAAAATTCATAACTCTGGATGGTATAATGAATGTTGCAAGTACATGGATTCACTCAAATCAAATCAAATATGCTGGCTAGTATAGCTCATTATTTGGAGGACAGTTATACTAAGATGACCTAAAAAGTCCGTTATATATATATATATATATATATATATATATATATATATATATATATATATATATATATATATATATATATATATATATATATATATATATATATATATATATATATATATGTATGTATATATATATATATATATATATACGCACGAAGTTGTTAAAAATGAAATGAATTTCCGATAAATAAAAAAACATTACATTGTGCTCAGTACCGAGTAGAGAAATATATATATATATATATATATATATATGTGTGTGTGTGTGTGTGTGTGTGTGCGTGCGTGTGTATGTGTGTATGCATGTGTGTTTGTGTCATTGTGCATTTGGGCAGAAATCCTTATTAAAAGCCAGTAAACGTTACTCCTGTTAAGTTTTTATTTCATTTTTCTTGTGGTCTTAAAATTTTGTGGACATAGATTATGAAGATATTTTCCGAAAGTTTAGTATGTCAGAGTTCTTTCAGCTATACTTTTAACAATTATCAAGGATAATTTTATTTTCACTTTTAACCGAATATATGGATTTTATAAGTATAAATTTAGAATTATTGGAATATTTTTTTTTTAAATACGGCCAGTACATTGTAGCGGTGTCGATAGTTGATATTATTGAGTGATAGCTTTTTCTTTTATTAATAATGTTTCCCTTATTTTATCTTTTTGTACATGCGGATGAGGCTATTATAATTGTATTATCAACGACTATGTTGCGAATAGAGTTCGGTAGGTCTCCATGTTTATTTAAATGGGACCTTATTTAGCTATGGTCAGAGAGATATAACGTGACTTTCTTAGGCATATTGTGGTATATCCAATATAACTGTTTATGGATACACTACAACAAGACTATACGAAGTCTAAGAAAAAATAATGTCAGAGTATTATTTACTTTAGAGTATCTGTTTCAATAAATATGCATCCACTCACTACAACATTATTGCCCTTAAGTCATGACGCCATCATTGGCTTTCTATGATCAGTAAAGCCAATAAATTTCAACCAATACATTGAGATGAAAATGGAACATTAATGAATTGAACGTAAAAATTGTGAACAAAATGTACTGTAATGTTCTTTGAATATGAAACCAAAGTCTATTCGAAAAGATTTTTCAGGGACAATAAAAGGATTAAAATAAAACAATAGCGACTCTGCCTGCTTGTGTATCTATGTCTCCCAAAATAAAGCTTCATAGCTACATGCATAGATATTATATCTGTGGGATTATGAAGTTGATTAGATGTTCTGACGGTGTTAGAATTCGTATAAATGTCAGTAAATGTAATAATGTTTCTTAATTCAAATAATTTTATTCGAAATTTGTGTAACATAATCAACCGCATCTACTATATGTAATCTTCTCTCATTCGTAAATTATTTCTACTGTATATAGTAACTCTCACGATATATATATATATATATATATATATATATATATATATATATATATATATATATATATATATAAAAAAAAGAAGAGTAAGATATATAATCCGGTGTTCTTATAGATATTTTTATTTTTACAAAATAGTGCTCAACGTTAATTTACAGAGCATTAATATTATAAATTAATTGATTTAAAATATGTTTTTCGCTACACAGTTCTAACCATGTTTCAAAAATAGAAGCGACAAGCTTCGAATTTAATTTTGTAATTAAATTAAAGACATTATTTCCATTTCATCCTCAAGCAAATAACAATTTTTACTCACAAATACTTAACAATATGTCCCCCTCTTAGTAACATTTAAGTATTTCTTTTCAGAGTTACTACAGATTGACCTCTTGAGAAATATGATTGTTAAAGTTTTATTCATTACAGAATAAGTTTCTCATAAAACCATATGTAATAGTTTTATTGTGTACGCTTTTTGTAGCATTTATTTCTCTTTTGAATGATGTAAAAATTGTATATTTTTAATGCTGGATTAATTTACCTTATCCAAATTTACTGTCAAAATAAGTTTAAGACCCCTTGTGTATCACTATATTTAAAGCAAAAAGTTATAGTAAAAATGAGCAAAAAGAAAACAAAATATTTCTCTATATTTAGTGCCGTAACTTTTATTATAATTACAGCTTCACATCGCCTAGGCATAATGCTTGATAAGTGAGCACAAAAACTATTTGGAATGCTCTGTCATATTTGCCTAATTTAATCATATAAATGGACTAAATTTGTTCTTGTTTTAATGTGAGCACTTTTAGAAATATAATATATAAATGTTCAATCAGATTAAATCCGGGCACTGTGGAGGCGACTTAATACTATTTTAATATATTGCTATCAAAAAATATAATCAAATATTTTAAATAGACTTAATACCGTTGAGGCAACCGGAATTATACAACTGAATCTAATAGCTCAATCTAATTTCTAGTAATGTGGTAAATACACCAAATGAAGACCTCGAAATTAATGTTTATAGAAAATCTACCAACAAAGTTGTGATCATAAGCTATTAATTTAATAGTCGAATTGAATAGTATCTTGGGTCATTATAGGATTTCATTTATGCTCACTCAGTAACCCCAATATTTCCATAATTAAAAAAACACATGACATTCCATTTATTTTATACAGACTACTAAAGAAAATTTTACAAAATATACGATCATGAAACCAAAAATTGAATCGAATAGAAATAATTTTTGAGAAAGCATATATAAGACAAAAGATTAATATTGTTCCTGACATGAAATTAGTGAAACTTCCAAAAATAAAATAAAACGTATTTAAACACATAATGCCTGCTGCTATAACAATTTATCCAATGCATAAGGTATTTACAGAAATATTTTCAGTCACAAATTCGATCACAAGTACTGGCTTTATTAAATTTCTACACTGTAGTAATGCTCACGCATACACACAAAAACTCTCTCTCTCTCTCTCTCTCACATACACACACATATGTATATATATATATATATATATATATATATATATATATATATATATATATATATATGTGTGTGTGTGTGTGTGTGTATTGTTCTTTCAACTACAGAATTACTCTTTCAGAGAGAGGCATAATTCTTAAATCTATTTATATAGATCTCTCTCTCTCTCTCTCTCTCTCTCTCTGTCATTCTCTCTCTCTCTCTGTCATTCTCTCTCTCTCTCTCTCTCTCTGTCATTCTCTCTCTCTCTCTCTCTCTCTCTGTCATTCTCTCTCTCTTTATATGTGTGTATATATACAGATAGATACACACAAATATATATACAAATAAAAAGACACACACACACATATAAATATATATATATATATATCGTATATTTTATATAATTTTAAATTTTATAGATAATTATACTAAAAGTATTACTCGTCTATTCATGACAACAAAAATCGGTATTATCTTACTTAAAGAATATCTATATCTAATTTTATGCCTCTATATATGCATATATGTAAGCTTATGTTGAATGTGAATGGTTCCTTGAGGGAGTTGTAATTTGGTGTAAGAAGGTTTTTCTCTTACTAGCGAAGCTTGAATGATAGTTTAATTGAACATTACTTAGGCATTCGACATTTCATCATATATAATGCAGTGGAATGAAACATTTATTTTCAGTATGTCTACCAGAATCCAGAGGGCAGTATAGTAAATTAATTTTTATTCGTAAAATGTGAAAAACAATTTAATCTTAAATTACCTGTACATATTTATCTTTGCAAAAGAAAGATAAATGGAAAATTAAAGGACAAAATTCATCGGATGAAACTGAACCCAAAATGCGTTATCATCGCCAGGCACACCCTAACCTTGCCCTTGACCCAAATATATACCTTAAGACTAGGAAATACATATGACCATCAAAATATTGGACTGCTATGGTAGGGGGGGTGTAAAGCGATGAACTTTGTCCTTGAAATTGTGCCAAAATGAACGAGATAGAGTAGATGAGAAAAGAAACAAAGAAAGAAGGAAGGGGAGTCGGAAAAAAGAGGAAAATATATAAATAGAGAAAAAATAACAAAGTAATAGATAAATAAAGAGAGTACAGGAAAGTTACAGGTAGAAACAGAGTAAAATATAAGAAAAGAAATGGAAAAAAATATATTTAAAGAAATTTATTAAAATTAGTATATCACATTCGAATTTAAAACTATAAATACTGAAGCAGAAAAATTAAAGTACCAAGCTCTGGAAGATGGAACAGAGCTTTGTACTTTAATTCAATTTCATTCAAATAATTATATTGAAGTTTTCGGCTCTTGTTTTGAAACATGAAAACTCTTATGTAACGATGGAATCATATTTTAAATAAATAATTATATTATATATATATATATATATATATATATATATATATATATATATATATATATATATATAATGATGGAAAAAAAAAATAAATGTAAACAATGTACTTTATTTATAGATGTTAATATAAACAAAAATCATGTCAGAAAATAAAATATGAAAAAAATAGAATAAAAAGCTACAAAATAATCTACTGGGGAGACTCTAAAAATTGACATTATACACATTTGTAATCTTTCACTTTTCTCATATCTGTATAAATATCATTTGTTTTGATTACCATTAAAAGCTCTTATTTTGTTGTTGTTATATTTAAAAAAAAAACTTTTAACCACGTATAACGAGTTATAAATTTTGTTTGATGATAATATGAGATAGAACCTTCAGTGGCAAATCTACGTTTCTAACACATATTCTTCTAACTACGACATGATTGAGAGACAAAACTCGATTTATTAATGTGCGATTTTTTTTTAATATTGAGAGTTTCAAAATAGATTTTATTGTAATTAAAGAAGAATCTGTTATGCAATCGATCCTGACCTGGCATCTCGACTTCAGTCCCTTCCTGACCCATATGACATGAATGAACACTGCCGTTTCTACAAATATTCCTCGAATACATGAATTTACGCGTGCTACTCGATTGTCCTCTAGGTCCAACTCCTTTACATTTGAAACAGCTAAAGAGAAACACCACTTCTACTTCAACAGTTTATTTTCTCGTACTTGCCACCATTGGAACTTCCGTTTACTTACTTCCTTCATAACTAGAAGCTTCAAAATTGTAAATTCAATGTCAGTCTCCCTCTTCTGTCTTGTTGAATCCTGTTTGTCTTTTCCTCAATCCTTCCTATTCTTCTAGTTCCTTTTCATTCTCTGTTTCCCTCCTCCAGTTTAGTGACATTGCCGCCTTGTTTGTATGTTCTTAACATCCACTATTCATTGTATTTAGTAGTTATTTAGAATCAGTTGTTCCATTGATTAGAACTTCAGCAGCGTCTAGGACAAGAGAAAAGGGAGAGAATCATTCAAATCTGGATAATAAAGGTGATCGAGACAAATAAGAAAGATAATGAATATAAAAAAAGAGAAATAGTTATAAATTGAAATTAAGAATCAAATTGAGAGAGAAAGGAAAGGAGATAAATTTGAAAAGAAGCCCGAAAACGCGAACAAAAGCAAAAAGAAAAATAAGATAAATTCGCTTAAACAAAAGAAAAAAAGCGAAATCATAGTATGAAGAATCTGGGAAAAGATGACACAAAAATGGAAACTCTTTTGAAAGAGATTTGCGAACTTGGTGAACACAGGATTATTATTTAATAACCTTCATTTAATTCCATATTGTTTTATTTTCTGTTTTTGTTTTTTTGTTTTTTTTTTAGCATAGTCCTTTGTTTCTTTGCCGTCTTTTTTCGATAATATTTATCTTTCCAGCGAGTTGCCTGCAGAGGAATTTCGGTATCTTTCAATATTCACCAAAATGTTTCCTCCTTTGCGCTAATTCGATCTGAAATAATTCAGTAAATCTCTTCAGCCTGTGGATTAAATATTTTTGCAATTCCTGTTTTAATCTGAATCGACATCATCACCATATCAGCACCGACTCTCAACATCGATCAATCAGCCGATGAACTGGAGCGGCGTGTGAAAATGAAGAGGAGACGCCGAGAAAGAAAAGGAAACATAAGGTGTTCTTTGGGGGGGGGATAGAAAGAGAAGTGTTTAAAGAAAAAAGTGGGGAAAAAATAGAAATGTTGATAAGAAAGAGAGATCAAGAGAAAGAGAAAACGCGTGTGATGAGGCTTTGAGTCACCAATCAAAAATAGATAAATGAAATTAATGCTAAAGTGTGGAGAAATATGTGAGGATTAGAGACGAAGAGAAAGCTGTAAATATAGAAAAAGAAATCGAGTAAGTATGAATAAGAGTAAAGGAATCTGCAATAGAAAGAAAATCAATCCATAAAAAAATATTCGGAATTGGGTGTATTTAAGCCTAAAAGAAATGAAAAGTTAAGTGAATGTGAGGAAGAATGAAATAATAAATATTCCAGATTTATATTGGAACGTTGAGAAGCAAAGAGAAGTGAAAGATAAAGTGTGTATAATGAAGAAAAAGAGAATATCATTTGAACTTCATTTATAGCCCTAGGTAAAGAGAATTTTGATTACATCAACAAGAGAACGACTTATGATTTTTTTTTAAATGAGTCTATGACAGGGCTAAAGCGAATTGTCGAGAGTGACGTCTGCAATATAAAGAAGGTTATATGTTTATCTGAAATGAAATCCACCTGTTTATCCGTTATCCTTTTCTAATTGAAGAGTGTACATTGCTGGCGAACCGGAAGTTATCAAGGATTGGACTATTGCAGTGCGCAATTAATTATGAGGAAAGTTGTAGCTGACGGATGACACACAAGTCGATACACGATCATTATCTGCTGGATCAACATCACTCTGATCTATACCAACGTATGAAAGAGATATCTTTCAAAAATATTTAAAAAATGTAACGTGGGTTAGAAAGGTCTGGTTAGCTTCTGAAAAAATGTGGCAACATTACTTCATTGTCGGCTTGATTTTTCTCCTAGAATGTCAGAGAATATCAAAAGTAGTCAACTACTTACTGGAGAGATACAGAGAGCAAACCATTTTACTGCATCATCAAGGATGCATTATAGATAGGAATTTCACTAGAGGTGAGGCGTGCGTTTGAGCCTCAATATCGTCCCGAGGCACGGGGCCTCCTCGAGGTGACATCTGTTTATCCTGACTTGCGGTAATTCGGAGACTGATCGGTGGTGATTTAATGTTTCCAGTTTGTTTTTAGAGACATTGAATGTAAGCAGTCATTTTTTTCCACTAGAATGTTAGAATTAGATCGAAAGATAGGTCAGTTGCTAATCTCCGAACATCAAGACTTCATCATCATGCGCCCGTATATCCTCGATGTTTACAAATGATCGTAGTATATTCTTAGGTTGATCATTTATGTAAATTAAAAAAAAGGGTTGATCCAAGAGGTGACCCTGGGAGACGCCTGCTTTGATCAACAGGGCCCCTTAAAACTGGCTGAGAATAAATATCTTCAGGTATCTAACTGTTAGGAAAGATTTTATAATAGAGAAAACCCTTCCAGTGATTCATTCCATAGCTGGAGAGATTTCGTAGCTAAACTTTGTGAAACACCTTGCCGAAGTCTTTTGAGATATCTAATGTTAAGGTCTCGCGGTATGTGTATTGTCAACAGCCTCATTAATATTGTGTGTAATGGTAGTTAGGACGTCATCAATGGATCGAACTGATCGAAACTCATACTTCTCGTCGCAGCGTCTTGGTTGTTTATTTCTCTGTATACTACAACCACTTTCCTAGCTATCAAATTTATACAGTTAATATCTATATTCTATGAATTAATACTGAGATATCAGTTTTCATTTATTGTTCGCGAAACTGATGAATATCATTGCTTGACATTTATTCAATGTTTAGTTTTATTAAATTCATGTTTCCAGGCAATAAAGCTAATATTCTGCATTCTCTTTGTTCACATTCGCAATGTCAGCTGCTTCAAATATCTTCGTTTTGGTCAATTCATATATCTGATGAGGCATTTCATTTGTTAAAAATTCCGTTCTGTGATCATCAAATATTTTTTTCGTTTTCTTATAACAAAAATTACATTTTCTTATTGATGTTTCTTTTATCTCTCCTCAAAATTCTCGAAAATTATAACAATGTTTCTTCATGACAAAAGAAATTTGCAATAATCTTTTACTCCATTAACTTTATATTCATTTGCAAAATTCACTGAAATGTGCATATATCTGTATATATATATATATATATATATATATATATATATATATATATATATATATATACAGTGGCGCATATATGTATTACCAATATGATGAATCCACATTTATTTGATTATCTCACTTCACTATCTTTTAAACATGTGTATTAAAAAATATAAACGGACATTTGTATATTTATGTACACACACACACGAGCGTACACACGCACACACACACACACATATATATATATATATATATATATATATATATATATATATATATATATTGTTGATATTCTACCAAGATACGTTTGTTCATACTAACTTTCTTGTGAAGATATTCATTTTTATATGTGACACAGTTGTTTACCAAAATGCAAACTGTATGTATGCAAGCCTAAAATATAGAATATTTAAAACAGAAAGCAAGTGAATATGATATGATGAAATCTACAATATAGGAAAATCGAATTTCGTTTAAGAACTCTGACAAAAGAATGAATTCAAATTGTATTATAAAATCTCTGCAAAATATTTTTCAGAAAAGTATATATTTTAAAGACATCTACAAAAGATGTTACGCTTGATATGTACAAGAAAATTAACATTAGAAGGAAATCATGAAATAACATCTGAGAAGCGAGGTGAAGCGAATTAAGTGTAACGTTATCTAAGTCTGACTGAAAAAGGATCGTAAAACGCATCTAGAGCATCTAAAGCATGGTTACGCGATTTGCATATAAGGAAATATATACAATAAAAAGAGAGAATTATGTGTCACAATATAAAATAAGAAAAATAAATTACATATAAGGAATTTCACATAGGGGAAAAATAAAGTGTGTATAAATAAATCCTGAATCGAATGAAAGTGAATTGTATCTGAAGATGTCTACAGGAAAAATCAGTCGAAATGTGTCTAAATTAGAAAAAAAACAATATATATATATATATATATATATATATATATATATATATATATATATATAAATTGATTCCTTCGCTACATAAGAGTTCTCATGTTTCTAAAACGATAGCCGAAAACCTCAATATAATTATTAAAATTATATTGAATTAAATTGAATTAAAGTTTCAAACCCTGTTTCATCATCAAACGCAGATTTAGGATTCCTAAATTTTCGTTTGAATTTGGATAGACGTCTTCTAAAATGGGTAGCCGAACTTCGTGTAAAGATATACACGATTGAGGAATTAAATTGATTGTGATCGGTTATGGGGTTTTCTACCATATGTGTGAAAGTTATAGGCAAATGCAAATATCTACACCTCGGTTATGTTATCTACATATAGCTACGGAATATGGGAGGAAAATTGAATGCATTTTGTAACAAATAGAGAGATAGTGTGAGTTGTGTACTAATAATAGCTGCAAAAAGGGAAAACAGAATTGCGTGTAGGGGATTCGACATGAGTGTGAAAGGCAATTATACACTAGGATGTCTAAAAGGAATGGAAAAATATCTTTTACTGGACTATAAAATCGAGATAGATATAATAATGACGACAAAGATCTAGTTGTGATGATGACAGTGATAGTGAGGTTTAGTGTTAAGGATCAAGAATTTCGCAAGTAAGTGAAAAATTATTGAGTGTAATGGCAGCAATAAAACAAAACAGAATAAATAATGATGATTAATGTAGTCAAGAAGCAAAGAGAGAGAATATTACATCCGGGTATCTACAATAGAAAAACAATTTGTTTGTAAGGAGGACAAAAGATGGAGAGTAATTTGTATGTAATTATGTCTCGAAGTGAGGAAATGCTATTTCTGTATAAGTTCGACTAAAACTGAGAAAAAAGAAATAACTGAATATACAGCAGATTAGAATATAGAACAAGTGAATAAAGTGATAAGACAACAAGGGAAAAAATGCGAATTTTGTGTAAGGCATTTTTCAAAATAGAAATGTGTTGTTGTATATCTACAAGCGATTGAAAACGAATTAAATGTAAAGAAACTCTCGGTAAGTTAAAGGGCGTTGCATAAGGATATTTATAATGAGGGAAAAAGAAATGAATGTCTGGACATCTACAAAAGATATAAGGTGAATTATATTTAAGGACTTCCGAAACAGAAGAAAAAATCGCGTTATTTAGATGGCTCAAACAGAGTTATGGTGTATTGCATTTTAGAAAGTCTGCAAGATCAGAATTGGATTTATTTAAAACATGTTTAAAAGAAACGATAAAAAATTGTTCTACAATTTAAGAAAGCGTATTTTTATATAATGTCCAAGGAAAGGAAACATTAAACATAAACTAGTTTGCAAGTATATGAAGCGGATTATGTACAAGGACGTTTACAAATATCTATCGATTAGTTTGTATGGATGCCTATAAATGATATAAAAGCGAGTTTGATGCCATGGTATCTACTCATGAAGAAGAAGGAATTTACTATAAGGATATCTCTAAACAACGGGAATATTTTGAAAGGGATTTTGCAAGAATGGAAGGAGGATTGTTTGTAAAGACATTAATTTTCTAAACATAATTTTGCTTAGGGACGATTACCAGCGTGCTAATGTGATGAAATATTTACTTACGTCCGAAAGTGAGGATTGTTTATTGGGATCCATATAATTATTCGTAACGAATAATTTGAAAGGCGCTTTTCTAGTGAGCAAAAAAGAACCAAGTTTGTTTGTAACAGATGGGGTAATGAGATGTGGGTACTGGCGCACGTGCATGACAGAGAAAATATATATATATATATATATATATATATATATATATATATATATATATATATATATATATATAGAAGGAAGTCTGAACTAGAAGGAAACAAAAGGTAAGTCTATAACAGAAAAAAAAAAAAACAAATTAATTATAAGTATCTTTTTCACTTCAGTTAAGTAGATGAAATTTGAATCGAACACAGTGAAAAAGGAAAATTGCTAATTTGTCTCTGAATGCACTGTCTGTGATGGTATATATACTATTTGTATATGACAAGCAAAACTGAATTAATGTGGCCAAGAAGAAACTTATGGGAACAATGGCGTCTACAATCGAAAGAAAAGGCTTCTGTATGAGGAAGCCTAACGAGAAAAATAATATTCCTTTATATAAGTTACCGACCAGAAATATACTTGATTGAAAGGTATTCTATGAGATAAACTACAAATTAAAAGGACTTCTAGATGCGCAGGAACGGACTATTAGCGTGGTGAATGATACACGTGTGTAACAGGATGTATAAGAAAATCAAAGTAAAATCATTCTCCCCACTGAAGTTACATACAGCTTAACTTAAACAGGCACAAGGCTGTAATATTTGAATACATTGGGAATATGAAGCAACAAGAACATATTCTAAATGGGATCTCTCTGCTAATTTTATACAGGAAGAATGAAAACTAATTATTAATAAGGGGAATATGAGAATGGATAAATAAAAAGGGAGAAACATGTAAATAAGATTATAAGAAATAAGATGAAAGTACAGGCAAGAATAATGTGAAGGAACTGTGATTAAAAAAAAAGACTAGGAAGGAATTAATCAGATTGAGAAAGAGAGAGAGAAAAAAAGCTTAAAGAAAAAGAAATATCACATTAAAAAAAAGCAAAATAATAAAGGCCCCGGATGGTGTACCGTGTTGCTCGGTGCAAGATAACATCTCGTCCTTATATGTTAGGATAATTCATTTATTTTATTATTCTCACTTGGATCGGTTGGAAATTGTGTTCATGTCTTCAATAATGCGAAATTTGTAGGAGAAAATTTAATCGAAATTTAATTAAGAAAAATTAAATGTAAAATCTTTAGGAAAAAGAATGCAGATTATTTTTTTTATAAAATCGGTTTATGCAAATATAGAATGCTGGGGAAAGTAAGTGTGTTAGTGTATATTAAATAGAAATGAACGAAAGATAGAAGAAATACGCTAAAAGTCGTCAACTAAATTAAAAGAAGAAGAAACATCGTCATTCTGATAAGGTATAAATTCAAGCCATCCAATTCAAATATGTCCCTCTCCTTATTAAAATAGATAATGCAGAAGAGAATATATTTGATAAAGAAAAATAGAATATATACGAGAGGGGAAAAAATAAAGAAAGAGGTTATATAAACTAATGAAAACACCTGACAAAATATACGCTAACATAAACGAATGAGTTAAAAGTTAACTTCTTCTTAAAAAATTAAAGTGTGGAAAAAAGAATTACAAACAGAAAAGGATGAGATAAAAAAAAACTTTTGTAAACTCTTCATTTTTATAAATCTCTTAACGGAGCGTCTTCGTAAGATAGCAAATCAAATCAAGAATAATTAGATATACGTCTTTTTTAAAAGATAAAAGATCACAGAAAATATATAAAGTGTACTCAGTTTTGAGACCCGGTTAATCTTGATTTAAAATAGATTTTGAATTTTGAGAAACAACGGATATTATTGAATAACTGGAAGAAGAAAAAGTGTATCGCTAAGGTAAAGAAATAAATAAACGAATAATTACATAGGAGATGATTAATGAATTTATAAAGGAAATCGGATGAAATATTGACGCAGTTTTATGTTTGTCGTTGGTACGAAAATAATTTGTTTTTTTTGGATTAATCTCATTTGAATATCAGTTTAAAAAATATGGAAAATTAAATTTGAATATAAATTCTTTGATTTTAAACTTTGAAACTAACTTTTCTAGAAATCAGGGAAAATTGTTTGAAAAGTCTCAAAATTGGTGATTCTGTTATTCCTTACCCATTAATGAAAAAGGTTCAAACCAAAAGAAAAATAAGTGTAAATAATCTGAGAAGACTTCTAACGAAAATTATAGAATCTCTATGGGAAGAAATCAAATCTTGATAAAGGTTTCATACATTGATATGATTATGAATAGATAGATTCCTGGACGGTTTGATTTTTAGTTGCGATTTCAGTCTCTTTTTTCTGCTGTCAATCTTAGTGCACAGTGAAAGGCAGATAAATAGATATATAGTAAAACAGAGATAGACAGATAGAAAAATAAGAGAGAAAATATGGGATTGTGATGCACTATTATTGATATGGTAAAAATGAAAGTCAGTTGAATGTTTAAAACGATTTTTTAATCTTATGAGGAAATTCTAAAAAAATAACAAAAATATTTCTTTTCATATGGTAAATATTAAGCATACTTTCGATTTTAAGACTTTTAAAATAATTTACTGAATATGCTATAATGTCGTAGTTCAGTTTCATAAATCATTAAGGTGATTTTCTCTAACCACAATGAACAGTTACACTCTGAAAGATGTTGCATGCATCAATCCTATGTTGGGACGAAAGTTCATTCCAAGCCTCAAGAAGAAATCAAACCCGTTTAAGTAATATTGAAACTGTCAACTGTATACCACCGCTATCAAAGATCAAGGGTTAAAATGGCTTTGAGCTGGTGACGACTATGAATCGTAGTGAAGACCATATTTATTCAAACGTTGAGGACTGGCGCTACAAAATCACAGGGTTAATGCTGTATTAGCATCGCAGATAAAGATCTTTACTAGATTACATGTAACTCGAAGAGTAAATAATATTATAATCAAAATACTGACCTTCCACTATATTTGAAAAAAAGGTTAGGAAGGAAAACGCGATGAATACTGAAAAAAACTACTGTACTTGAGAAATATATTTTCTTGCAAATTTATTTCAAGAAAATATTTTATAATTTTCAAGAGCCATTAGAGGTGGCTGCTCGGTCAATGAAAGCCAAATGCTGTCCTTTAATGAAATCACTAATATTACCATTAAAATTATGAAAATTACGATCCATTGCTAAAATGGTTGGTAGCTTATACTCCCCTACAGGATACCGAACATCTTCTGACTAGTTTATGTTTACAAGAGCCAAATTAGACCAAACGTGAAGTATAGCTGATATATGTAGGCTGAAGATTTACAACCTACATTTTCCCGCCTTAATAAAGTTCGAAAACTTTTAAGTGGTTTTCTGAAGGATGACATATTCTTCATGGAAACATATTTCTGCAAGAACACACATGACTCAAGACTATCGTTATTTCCACGACACATTTTCAGATGATATCCTATCTTTATTTCCACCTATTCAGGCATTTTTGACTAGAACTTCTCATACGATGGTTCTGTAGTAGAATCCAAAGATCCACTGAGAGAGATAGTTCCCCTCTAATAAATATACTTTTGGAGAAAACGCCAACGGTTAAGATTCGGTGAAAACAACAGTCATAATATTTTCAAACGATGCTGTTATATATCTTCCTTATCTTCATAATCTTAATTTCTTTCTACTTCTTCTTACATTCATATCAAGTCCCTCATATAGTAACTTTCGTCAGTGAGTTGTTTAGAATGTCGTATTTTGAGAAGTTTAATGAAAAGATATGAGACGTTATCTATTCTGGCTAAGATATTGCTTAAAGGATAAACTGATATTAAACTGATATTGTTTAGCAATATTAAAAACACTTAATTTCCTATTTTCAGATGATAACGCATCTATAAGGAAGAACTATAAGCAAGTTTGAAATTCAGTGTATATCATTCCGCCGAAGTGTAAAGTACTTTGATAGCGTTAAGCATGTCATATTTCATGACAAAGAAAATGTATTTGCGGGATTTTTACTGCACTAATTTATTCAAAAGAAATCTGCAACTGAAATACACAAAATTCTTGTTGAGACTTACGGCGACCATGATTTCTCGGAAGCAACATGCAGAGATCGGTTTAGACGCTTCAAAAATAATTATTTTGAGGTTGACGATAATGAACTCTCTGGTTCACGGAAAAAGATTGAAGACGAAGAATTTGAGGCAGTACTTCATGAAGAATCATATCAGCTGCAAGCTGAACTTGCAGAATCCTTAGGAGTTGATCACTCAGCAGTTTCGAAACGTCGGAAAGCATTAGGAATGATTCAAAACCAAGAGCATTGGGTGCGGTACGAGTTGAAGCCGAGAAATTTTAAATGGCGTCTTGTCACGTGCTTCAACGTCAGAAAAGAAAATTTTCTTATTTTTTGCATCGTATCGTCACCGGCGATGAAAAATGGATACACGATGATAACCCTAAATGTAGAAAATCGTGGGGTAAGCTCGGCCATTCATCAATATCGGTGGGAAAGCCGAATGTCCATGTTTTGAAGCTTCTGCTTTGCCTTTGGTGGGATCAACTGGTTGTATTTTGATATGAGCTGCACAAAACGGACGAAACCATCACGGAGCATCGCTGACTGCAACTGATGAGTTTGAGCCGAACATTGAAGAAAAAATGACCGCTATAAGAGCAGAGACACGATACAGTGATTTTGCAACATGACAACTCTAGGTCACGTATTGCAAATCGAGTGAAAATCTACTTAGTAACGCTTAAACGGGAAGTCCTGCCCCACCTGTTGCATTCACCAGACATTGACCCTTCCGATTATCACTTGTTCCGATCGATGTAATATGGTCTGGATGAGGAGCACGTTCATTTTATGAAGACGTCAAATGAATTTTTCGACGCGTGGTTAGCCTCAAAAGACTTGTCTTTTTTCCGACGTGGAATTAAAATACTTCCAGAAAGATGGGGAAAAGTACTGGTTAGCGATGGACAATATTTTCGTTGAAATGTTTTTTACTAATTTTTGTAAAGACAACATTTATTTTCATGAAAGACCATCGGGAACTAATTCAAGGTCCTAATATATATATATATATATATGTGTGTGTGTGTGTGTGTGTATGTATTTAATTATATCTTAAATCATAAATATTCTCTATTTTTGCAATATATACACTTGTACAAATATATAAAGATAAATACATGTTATTTATTCCATTTTTCATTTATTTTAATCATTTCATGCCAAGCAAATGAATTAATGGGTCACTGAGTGTGAAAGACGATGAGAAAAATAGAACATTGTTAAGATATTAAATGAACAGTGATTAAGAAGGTAGAAGATAACAATTAACATTTCATTTAGATTTTTGAAGTTTAAAGGTGTCAGGAATGCAAGAAGCCGGAAGCGAGTTCCACAAGCGAGAATCGCGAAAGAAGAATCTATTAGCATATAACTTACGGTTCTCTCTAGAAATTTCATCTATTAAATTATGAGACCTTGCTACCCTTCGAGTACTGCTGTTAAATTCAAAAACTTTAGATACCAAAGGAGAAATCTTATCAGATTAATAATCATGAAAATATTTATAGAAATTTACAGAGAAGCTAAGCAAATTTAGTGAGTATATGACTGGAACATGGTTGTCATATATTGACTAATAACAGTGCAGATTCTAATTAGTAGTTTATCAATTACCTCTAGATACATAGCCGACCAATCAAAATAGAGGTGACTGCAATTTTTATTTCATGGCCAAATGGTAGACATAAACGCTTCTGACGAGAAAAAATTATCAAGCACGACACAGTGAACCAAACTTTCTAGCAGCAGGCCTTATCAGTTCGATATAATTATTGCACTCCATCTCAGCGGAAAACTTTAGTCACAATTAGTCAGTTTCCGGGAGGTTACTATCAACCATTCTGATGAGAGGCGAAATGCTTCTGTCAGATGATTAAAAGAGTTTAGTTTTGCAGTCGTTATATTTAACAAGTTTTTCTTGTCCCAGTTAACAATAGATTGTAGCTCATTTTTGAGATGAGTTGTCAATTCAAATTTATGAACCGTTCAGACTTACTATTTAGATAAGAAGAAATTTTGATAGCATATCCACATATTTAGATGTTGCTTTCTCATATATTATATGAATATATAATTTTTTAAATCGACAGCAACATTGTTACGTAACACAGTTATCCAGTTAATATTTTTGTCATTTCCAGAGATTTTCATAATACTCTCGTGAAAAGAATGAAACTTCAACAAAGACGTAATAATTTTAATCACCCGATTGTTTTTCCCGTATGCCATATTTGTTTCTTTTTAATCATCTTTATTCTTAGTATATTTCAACAGTCTTCCACAAATAGGCATCGACTATTTTACTGAGAAGAAAACGGATAGCAATTAGTGGATGATCATTCAAAATATTAACAGAAAATTATACGACAGACGAGAATAAACGAATTATAGTTTTCGTAAATATGTGGTAAACTTAAAATATATTTCAGAAAAATGTGTACAATGAGAATTCTTCTTTACGAGATCAGTTTTTAATAAAACTATTTTAGCCATATCCCTTGAACGTCACAGAAATTCATTTCTTTTTGTAGAAAATCCACATCACAATACTTTTATTATACCCAAACTCATCCTTATTTATAAAATATTTAATAATATCTACATATAAACTCTGAAGTAAATCTTGTGTCGGCATATAAAATAAGTTGAAAAATCATACTGAATACTGGGTTAGCATGTTGATGGGAAATATTCAAAAACAGGCATGTGTCAAGAAATAGGATAGTGCTTGAAAGCCATCGAAATTGGCATTGGATTGGTGCATGGTAAGTAGAATGAATAGCTTTCTTACTCTGACATTTCAATCGTTTTCTCTGAGGTAGGTTAATGTTACTGAAACTATATTATTCAAGAAACGTGGCTAAGCTATTAACTGCATTAGCACGCTTAAATGTCCCCATTTCGCTTTTCAGTATGATTCTAACTATCCAGGTGTATACGTTTCTGATTCCACACTCTGCTTTTGTATATATCCAGGTATTCGCAAGAAAGCTGACAACTAAATCCTCAGATTAGAGGATTGACAGCCATCCAAATCTGGCCGGCCCGAGAATTCAGGTCTTGTTTGAAGTACGACTCTCAATGCAGATCGCTGATTTAAATTGCATAGCATAGCTTTTAAGTTGGAAAACGGCGTATCCTGTGGAGCGCTTCCGAATTTACTGGAGCACGGCAAAATAAGATATGACAATTGTGTATATTGCAAGAAAAGTTTGAGGCAAAAATCTAAAGAAATAAACACAGATAAAGACTTTTGAGAAAACGAAACTTAATAAAGAGAGATAAAATATTTAAAGAGAAATAAGAACAGAACGGGAGTGAAATAAAGAAAGAGTGAAATAGGAAAACGAAAATGAATTCTCGAAAAAAAGAGGGTGAAAAAGAAAATTAAGAAACATTAGAAGATGAATAGTAGATAAGAATGAAGCAAGTAAGAAAATAAAATAAACGAAAAAGGAACGAAAAAGGTAAAAAAAAGCAAGAAGCGAACAAGCAACATATAAATAAATTAGACTGCAACAAAGTTAAAGAAAAACTTGCTTGGTCACTGAAATTGTCGTGTACATCTAAAGAGGACTAATAATATATGAGTTCAGAAAATATGTGAATTTTCTTTTTTTTATACTAAACTACTATGTTTGTAGGTCAATCAAGATAGAGTATGAGTAGTCAAATTGCTACGAAATAATCTGAGTAAAAGAATTGAACAAAAAATATATGAATCTATGAAGATAGGGAGGATAGATAGTAATTGTTCTTTGAAGAGTGGATACTAATATTCAAGGTAAACATACAATTCAAACTCTAGTTTACTAAAGAAGAGTAATTAGTAAATTTTATATATATATATATATATATATATATATATATATATATATATATAAACTACAAATTCTTAAAGCTATATATTTATAAAACAGATGAAACCTACCCTGAACAAAATAAACTACGAAATCTCCACAAATATTCTTAAATGCCTATAATTGATAAGAGAAACCATTGGTTTATACCAACAGCTTCCCATACTTAATACTTCTTGTTTTCACTCTCGCGTAGTCATGCGTGACGTTACGAGCTGCGATGCGATTTTCACTTCCGCGTCTCGTATACACGAGTTTTTCATTGCTTTGAAATGTTTCATGAAAAAAAAAAAACAGACAATCATTATTGTTTCGTTCGTGTATTGTTTGATATATTGAAATGTAATAGTCATCTTTGATAATGGCTTATGTAAGCCGAAAGCTTAGATAAGATTAAAATATGTATCAATATGGTGATTACTTTTCGTTTTTCAATGATAATGTTATTAAGCTTAACAGTCAATATGAAATAAATAGAGAAAAGTTGTCTATATTATTTAATGAAACATGTATCTGTTATTGCCTGGTTCCTTGTACCACAGTGATTGTCCAAGATAGAACCAATAAAGAAGAACTCGAAGGCGGATATGGAATAATTCAGATATATTACAAACAGGATTATATACAGAGAAGTAGAAATGTTAGTACGAACAATCAGGTTTAGTAGTAATTGTCTGAACGCGACTCTGTTTCGGACTGCCTCTGACTCGACTGACTAACTCGCTCGCTCTGACTGACTGAGAGACTCCTGACGGACTTCACTCCAGACTTCAGATTAAACGGTATTTAGTCACCCCCGCACGAGAGCATCATGTGGCACAAGGCCGGTTTAATGTAGGATCTCCGAACCAGTGGGCTCGGCCAAAAATATGTCCTTTGAACCCGTATAAATGGGTTCAGGGTCGGTTTACCTCCCCGAAAGCGACTCCGCCCTTCGGCGTAGCTTCGTTCGGGTTCCACTCCGCCAGAAGGCAGAAAGTTCAACTGATCAGCCGGTCGCCCGACTTCGAACTGATTTCTCTGCTTCATCTTGAAGCGCAGTATTTATTACGTGTGGAATAATCCATTATGTTATTATGGGTAAGGTCCCATAAAAGTATCAATATATATCTATATCTATATATCTATCTCTCTCTCTATATATATATACATATAATTATAGATAACTAAACTCGTTTCGAAAAACCCTCGAATTTTTGATTTGCTAATAATCAAATCAATCTCGAGGGGAAAAAAAAGGTTTTAAAAAAAGAAAGAGCTACATGAACTTCTGTCGACAAAAAATCGCACAGATGCAGGTCTGGAGCCCAAAGAAAAAACCCAGATACGAGTAAACAACTAACTAACAAAAGCGCTCAATACAACCGTAGAGCAGACCTTACTTTCCCTGACGATTCGTTTAGGTGAAACCTAGGTAGGTTTGTCTGGCTCACTAGGTGTATCTATCTATCTATCTATCTATCTATCTATCTATCTATCTATCTATATATATATATATATATATATATATATATATATATATATATATATATTATATACGCATGTATGTATGTATATATAAGGGAGAGGTTATACTTGTTCCAACTAGAGAAAAGTGTATATTTTAAAGAGAAGCGAGAAACCGCAAACATTCTTAGTTATAACGTGGATACTTTTAAATATATATTATACTTTATTTTGATTGGTATGCCTGGGAATCTTCCTTTTTTTCCTGGTTTCTCCGATTCGTCGAGGTCCCCTGTTCTCTTAAAGCCATCATTTTACTTGATTCAATTTCCTCCACACCGAGCTCTCACTTCATATTGAAGACAGTGTGTTTATGATCTTTCCTTTTTCCCCTCCCTCGTGGATTATAGCAGTAACCTTGGTCATATATGCCCATTGCTACTGTTCCTACTAGAGTTTTGTCTCAACCTTTTGCTCTGTTGTACTGAGCTCGTGGGAAGCCTTCCACTTTCTTCCAGTTCGAAACAAATGCCTGCTTCTGTAACTTTATGATCTTTTGAATTCCTATATATGATTTCCACCCTCGTCTTCGCCATTTTTAAACTCTTTCAGTAATCCTCTGAAGGAAAGTTGCGATGCGGTAGAAAAACCTTACAGAGCTTCACTGCTTAAAGTCCTCGGTAAGCCGAGCCATCTTCTCAAATATCCGCTCAATTTATTCTCTATCTTCTCAACTGTTGTCAAAGCCACTTCATGTAACATTAGTGGCCATAGTATCTTTGCCATAATGGCGTTGGCATATCCGTGATCAAAACAGACTGCTGGTCCTGTTTGTCCACTTTATTCAACATTTTTTCGACATCTGAAAATCGATTTTTGCGTAGCATTAGTATCTTTTAAATTAGCATTGAATATTTCCCCCAGACACTTGACTGGTTTTCTTTTAATGACGTGAAAGTTGTTCCTGCAATTTTGAGACGGAACTTTTCTATCACAATCCCTCTGTTCCGTACTAATGACCTCGATAGATATAATATCAAAAATATAATTTTAAAATATGATATATATTTTTAAAATGTAAAGTATCAAAGAAATATCAGATGTAAATGTCAAACTGAACACCGAGTTTATGAGTTTCATGTTTAAACGTAATCTCCAGACAATCCATTGACAGATTGTCGGCGTTTAGTGTTGATCTAAGTATCCATTACACACACACACACACACGCATACACACACACACGCACACATACACACACGCATACACACACACACACACATATATATATATATATATATATATATATAATCTGACAATACTAATTTGAAACCTGATCAAATTCAGCTACCGGCCTATATATATATATATATATATATATATATATATAACCTGAGTGCTACCAGCGTTAAAACTTAGGGAAAATAATAGCGAAGGTTGTGAATGTGGATATTTTATTTAGTCCTGCTCTCCTATGGCCAGTTTTATTATATATTGGATAAGATCCACGCAGGGACATTTTCCTCAAGCCTCAATTAAGTCGTCTGATAATGCAAAGATTAAGATATGTCAAGTTAAATAAAAGGGAAAATATTTTGTCAAATTCAATGATTTTCATAAATCATGATGTAATCTTGAGGTAAGGAATACAGAAAATTATTCGTGGACAAAAAACACTGAAGACAAAGGTGACTGAGCAAGATTTGGAGGAAATGAAGCAAACAGTAAATACAGCTTCATGAAAAGTTAGAAAAGAAAAAAATGAAAAAAAAAATATAGCAATAATAAAATAGTTAGATAGAAGAAAAATAAAAATTAAAGATATATTAAAAGAAAAAAGTATAAAATAAAAAGAAAAGAGGGAAGGAAGGAAAAAATAAAAATAGGAAAAAGAATGAAGAAAGGGAGAGAGAAAAGGGAAGATGACGTAAAAAGCAGGTAAAAAAAGAGAGAAAAGCAAATATGATCATAAAACGAAGAATGTTAGAATAAAAAACGAGACAAGAATAAGTAAACCAAAATAGGAAGTATGAAAATAGAAAAATAGAAAGGGAATGAAGGAAGAAGTACAAGGAGAGAGAAAGAAAAGAAATTTCTTTGAAGAGGAAAAGAAAATTAAAAAAGAACAAAAAGATAGCATGGATAGAAAGTGAGAAAAAGAATAAGAACATAACACAAATGAAAGCCATAAAGAAAATTATAATAAAGAATAACCTGATTGTTCAGTATAATTTCTGTAAAGTTTACGATCGTAATTAAACTGATCACCGTTTAAGGGTGGCAAATGATTAACCCGACAACCAAGTATGCTTTGCCATTTGTGACATAATCACAAAGAACAAACAATGAAGCAATAAAAACATATTCAACAAAAAATATAAAATCCAAAACCACAGCAAAATAATAGGAACAACTCGATTGTAGATGAATAAGTATAAATACCCCAGAAGCGATGTTTCCAATTTAAAAGCTACACACAGAATTAAAACAACTAAATACATGTATATGTGGCTAAGCGATGAGCTTTGTTGATTGATTAGAAATTTCGTTAATTGCAGTTGCCTCGGTCCATAACTGAAAGACGTCACTCACGATGGTAATGTTAGATAGTGTGATCGATAGGATACAACTGACAGAAATAGACTGAAAAAGATTGTAAAATTGGAATAGAGTACGGTCATTTTAATAAAATACGCATATATATATATATATATATATATATATATAAGGGGTCAGGTATAATTATATTTATTACATAGATATTGTTATATTCATCTCTTCAGACCAAATATTTTGAAGAAATGGAATCAATCCATCCAGATAGATATACCGGATAAAAAGGAGAAAGACAAAAAAGAGAGATAAAAAAAGAAAGAAAAGAAAAAAGAAAGAGAATAAGTAGAAAAATAAAAAAAAAAAATTAAGAGAAAAAAATAAATAAAAGGAAAGAGAAAGAAAAAAAGTAAAGAATGAAGAAATAAATGATGAACGAATAGCAAAAATAAATTAACTCAGAAAAATGTTCTTAAAATGATTTACATAAAGAAGAGATAAGAAGTTAATCTACCGGGTAAAGTTGAGTGATGGGAAGAAAAACGGATAAAATGTTGAAAGTCTAATAACAATGCGTCTAATAAAGTCAGTGAAATTGTTCAGATTAAGCGGCACCATCATCACATAATATCACAATTTTCGTTTTTGAAGACTAATAGCTATAATAATAATAATAATAATAATAATAATAATAATAATAATAATAATAATTTTTGTTTTAACTTATATTTCAATTTTTCCGTCCCCCCGACCTTAAGCGGACATCCGTGTCCATTTTTCACTTTTTTTTTCTCTTACTTTAAGCATCCCATCTCTGTCGTTGCGTATATGTGTACATGTTTACTAATATCTGTCTGTCTCTCTCTCCTGTATGTGTACAGGTGTAATTTTCCTACAATGCTCTGCCCTTTGACAATCATGTCTTTGAGTGAAAATTTAAAAAATATATCTTTTAGCGGCTAGTAGGTTGAGAGATGACCGGAAAAAGTATAACTTTTACTGTTTTCCTTTGTTTAATGAATTCTTTGATATCCCCCCTACCAATCTGTAGTATAAGTCCAGCCTACCCCATAAAATTTAATAAGTATCTGTCGTTGGCGACGGAAAACTGAACATTTGTGGAAAGTCACTTTTGCCATGCTCCGAAGTAGTAAGAAACGGTAAATGTAGCATTTTTTTATGAATGATACTTTTCGTGTAGTTTGCTATGATTGTAAATTTTTTTGACTCAAGTTAATTCTTTCGTTTTCAGTTTCCTTTTCTTTTATCTTTTTTTTTTTTTGTAATTCTCTATACTAAAATCTATTTATCCCCCTTGCAGTGGTCACTCGGACTTATACTAAGTTAAAACATAGTACAATCTACCCCACTGAATACCATGTACTTTTGGATCTTCTTCGAGACTAGTCCTAAAGCTGGTAACCTGAACATAATTACCCCTTGGCGGTCAAGGTTAAAACGCATTTCTACCAATTTCAATGAATACGAATAATATTTCATACCGGATCAACAAGAGCCGCGTCCCTCAGAGAGGAACCAGTCCGAGGACGAAAAGTCTGCCACTTGAACAAACTCTTCCACACACGAAGAGACACTTGGTCACCAAACCCGGGTTATTACCAACTTTGGACTAAGTCACTCAATACCAAATCGATTAATAAAAAGTAAAGGAACGAAATGGAGCCGCGAAGAGTATCGACAAGTCATGACATTCTTCTTCACTACACTCGAAAACCCAGCAAAGAACACCACCAATCAAACATACCAAATATGGAGAAGTATGGTGGGAAATGATATGAGACCTAACCTCAATCCAAACATGCTTGCCGATATCCGTATGGACATCATGCGAAACAACAGACTCTCAAAGGCAGAAATAGATAAGATAAAATTAGATATAAATCAAATTACTATGACCCATCACTCAAACTCTATTGAGACGAATGTAGAAATAAGGAATGTGACAGAGAATGAGGTGGAGGCTGAAGCGAATGAAATACGAAATAATCTCCCAGGAAATGAAATCCAAGACTCTACCTTAAACACAACATGCAGTTCTCCAGAAAATTTACCTGGAGTCAGCTTCAGTGACAATAACTTAGAATTCCTTGAAAACCACGAAGCTGAAATCACCGAAGCGAAAAATGACGTCATCCAAGTACTCAGCAGAGTAACTTTCATACAATAGTCAGACAGAGACCAGTTCCGAAAATCCATATGACGAATTCCAACAAGCACATCGTGAAAATATTCAATGCTGCTCTGGAAACACTGTTAACCGATAAACCACCGGGAAACATCACAGAAGTTAACAACGTCATATACGCCACAGCTTTAGCAGCGACTCGGAAGCTTGGAGTCAAGACAATAAATAAAATTAACAGACACAGAGAACCAGCTTGGAAAACCAAACTGATTCGAGAAATAAAACAAATCAGATGTGAGCTTTCTATATTAGATGAGCTCACCAGAAACCCTAATATTTCCACACGTAAATTAAAAAAAATCAACGGAAATATAACATTAAATCCCTAATTGATATCCCATCAATCAAGGAAATGCTGAAGCAGAAACTTCAGCTAAAGGCGCAGAGAACAAGACGATACGAAAATGTTGTAGGTTCTATCGCCAAAATAAAATATTCCGAACAGATCTTAAGAAATTTTACAGGAAATGGGAAAACACCTATACATGTCGAAAGGCCACCATCGATTGATAATGTACAGACATTTTGGGAAAATATTTGAGCAGCCCAAAGAAATATAACCCAAATGCAGAATGGATACGGCGTGAAGAAGAACGAATGCTGGATACACCTCTGCAAGAATGGGAAAATATATCCACAGATGATGTTAGGCAAGCTCTAACGAAATCCCAAAAATGAAAATCCCTAGGAAATGACAAGTTGCCCAATTTCTGGCTGTATCATCTCTCATCTACCCATGAAATTCTTGCAAAAACATTATCAATGCTTGTAAATAGTCCCAATAAAATCCCGGAATGGATTACTGAACGTATTACACACCTCATACCAAAAACAACTGAAACAGAAGAGCCGAAAAAATATAGACCGATAACATGTCTCTCCACAACGTATAAGTTGATCACGTCTGTACTGACGAACCGTACTTATTCCATTCTCGAAACAAATAGCATTCTCCCGCTGGAACAAAAGGGATGCAGAAGAGGTTCATATGGCTGCAAAGATCAACTTCTGATGAATAAAATGATCCTGGAAAATTGCAGGAGACGACGCAGGAATCTAAGTGCAGCGTGGATTGATTATCGTAAAGCCTTTGATAGCGTTCCACATTCTTGGATCCTTAATGTACAGAGTCTCCCCTGTGGTATTAAATTTCCTTAGACACAGCATGGGAATGTGGAACACGAAACTATACCTTAGTCACACCGGGGGCACTGCCATATCCAACCGTCTGAATATCCGACGTGGAATATTTCAAGGAGACTCTCTGTCACCCCTTCTGTTTTGTTTATCCTTAATCCCCCTTACGCATGAACTTAACAGCAGGAGCTATGGTTACAAAATAAATAATAAAATATTCAATTACCTACTCTACATGGATGATCTCAAACTCTTTGCCAAAGACGACAATGATTTGAAAGGCCTCCTCAATATTGTAAAATACTTCAGTGACGACATATGTATGGACTTCGGATTAGATAAATGTGCAAAAGTAACTTTTAAGAAAGGTAGAATTACAGAAACACCCTTAATAGATATAGATTTTGTCACAAAGATTAGGGAACTGGAGCATGATGAAGCTTATAAGTACCTAGGAATTAGCGAAGGAGATGGCATACAACACCCCCAAATGAAGGAAAAAATAAGAAAAGAGTACTGCAGGCATGTACGTCTGGTACTAAATACTGAGCTAAACTCAAAAAACAGGATATTAACCATGAACACATTGGCTGTCCTTGTGGTGCAATACAGCTTTAATGTCCTTAACTGGACCATAGCTGAAATTAAGCGAATGGACGCCAAAACGAAAAAGCTTCTCACTTGCTATCGCATGCATCATCCCAAAGCTAATGTTGATCGTCTGTATGTGCCCAGATCCGAAGGAGGCAGAGGATTAGTTCAACTAGAACTGTCCTACAAAACTACAAAAAATTGGCCTCCAAGGATATTTGAAAACTACAGAAGACTGCATGATGGTATGCGTCAAGGAACATGAAAGTAGTAAGCGTCTTTACTCCGTAATGAAAGAAGCCAACAAATTCACAATGGAGTTTCAAATGGACGTAGAGATGCAACTACAGCACAATACACCGACTGAAACTGAAAATACCTAAAAAAGACAGCAAAGACGAATGCAACCGACCAGATACTGAAGCGATGGCAAGATAAACCGCTTCATGGCCAATACTCTGCCCGTAACAAACAAGCTGACGTAGACAAAACCCGTACCCATCAGTGGCTACGTAGTGCAGGGTTGAAAGCGGAAACTGAAGGTTTTATCCTTGCTGCGCAGGACCAATTCTTGCTAACTAGGAATTATCAAGCACATATACTAAAATATTGTGTCAGCCCAAAATGCAGATTCTGTGATAAATATCCAGAAACGATTGATCATCTTGTGCCAGGTTGCACGGTGTTGGCACCCATTGAGTATAAAACCCTACATGAGAAAGTGGGCCAATATCTCCACTGGAAAATCTGCAACTTCTACGGGAAGGAAACTGAAAGAAACGTGTATGAACACCACCCAGACCCGGTTACGGAGATTGGACCTGTTACAATTCTATGGGATTACACAATACACACTGACAGAACAATCAAGGCCAATCGGCCAGATATTGTTATTAAAGACCACAAACAAAAACGGTGCCTCCTTATTGATATGGCACTCCCTGCTGACTGCAATGTATCTTTGAAGATATTCAAAAAGTTGTCAAAATACAAGGACCTTGAAATAGAAATCTCGAAAATGGGAACATCAACAATCCCTGTTGTAGTTGGAGCCCTAGGACTGGTTGGAAAAGATTGCAGCAGACTAATTAAAGGGATTCCTGGAAGTCCATGTCTCAAGGAGATACAAAAAATTGTTCTGACAAGTACAGCCTACACCTTACGAAGGGCTTTATCTATGTAATTTTTTTTTTTTTTTTTTTGTCAGTGGAAAGTGTCATGACGCCATTTCTAACCTTAGGTCCCTGGGCGGGACCCGGAAAGAAATGTGTAAACGCCAGAAATCAAAGAAAATAAAAATGATAATAATAACAATATCAACTCAAATAAAATAATAACTTAAATGAAATAAGTAATTGAATAAATAAATCTATAAAAAAAACTAATATATTTAGATAATTATAATAAACTAATTTAGAATATAAATATTATAAAGTTATAAATAATAAAGATAATAGTATTAATAATATTAAGAAATTAGTAAAATATATAATACTAAATGTGATGCAGGCATCAGCTCTATAATAACATAAATAATTGAATATATCTAAATATATATATAAAATCTGAAACAAACACTAAATTACATTTATGTAAATATATATATATATATATATATATATGTGTGTGTAGGTATGTATAATTAAGTAATTCATCGAGTCTGAAAGAAACTTCAACGGAATGCAGAGAGCGCTGGACGGCCGTTTCGTCCTATATTTGTGACTCATCAACAGTGCGTATCCACTACCGAGAATTGAAAGCCTGTCAGATACGTTATCATGCAAACGTCATACCAACTGTTCCACCAGGTTCAGTTGAGTTCCACCCCGGAATATATGATCGAGCGGCGCTCTATGGAGTCGGATTTGCTACCTCTTTGTCACCGAGGCTTGTTGCAAAAGTTGGTATGACGCTTGCATGATAACCTAACTGCCAGGGTTTCATTTCTCGGAAGTGGATGCGCACTACATCCCAAATATAGGACGAAACGGCCGTCCAGAGCTTTCTGTATTCTGTTAAGGTTTCTTTCAGACTCGATGAATTATAATTATCTCAAATCCTCCTAATAATTTCTATCATTTATATATATATATATATATATATATATATGTGTGTGTGTGTGTGTGTGTGTGTGTGTGTGTGTGTGTGTGTGTGTGTGTGTGCGTGTGTGGAGAGTGTGGAGAGAAATTAATAAAGAGAAGTAGTGAGGACATAGATATACACAGGATTATAGACTCAGGCCTCAATGTGATACTTATACCCACCCTAACTGTAACTAGAAAAACTCTATCGCCAATATTGATTATTGTTCGAAGTAATAATTGTTATTCATTAAAAAGAAATGACGTGTAAGCTTAATAAAAAGTTAAAGTATATTTATCCGAAAAAACTTTTAAAACTATTTAAGTGTCAGTTGTAGTTGCTCTGGCAATATGGACGTGATGAACAATGTGTATAAAACTCACATAATGGCAGCCAATGACATTCTACCAGTATTGACAGGGAGTGTAATAGCCGTGACAAATAACATTGTACGCCTGAAGGGGCTTGTCTTGAAAAACAAAACGTTGTCTACCCAGCTGTTATTCTGTGCAATAACCAGAAGATCTAGACCGAGGCTGCTGAAGAGCAGTAGAATGTTAGTATTTATAGCCATAAAATGAGCACAGCCAATGCAAAATGCAAAACAAAAAATGATATCACTGTCTCGAAATATTAAGAAGAGGAGAAACATAACGTCCGGTTGAGGTAAGGGCCAGCAAAGGACTGGTGTTCACGGGTAAGAGCGATAAGTGTAACTTCTGCCTGAGCAAGGAACTAACAAGATTAGAAGGCAATGGGGACTGCAGTATGCTCATCAAAAGGCTAAAGCTCATAGCGTTCTGCGTGCATTTTGAAAAGTTTCTTGGGAGAAAAACTGGTGTCAGGTGAAAATATAACATCTGCCTCCCCTACAAGGGTAGTCATCCGGGCGCCTTGATTATACGGAAACTTCTGCCATATTTGGTATCCAATACCACTTCTGTTCCCCACCAACCACCTCCCTTATTAATAGCATGATGTTATTTTTATTATATAATAGTAACT